>CM064494.1:2259458-2349458 GCA_032716605.1 Paralithodes platypus | reverse complement strand
TGTGTGTGTGTGTGTGTGTGTGTGTGTGTGTGTATGTGTGTGTGTGTGTGAGAGAGAGAGAGAGAGAGATTTACATAGATTTGCATATATTAAATATATTTACATATAAACAGTACATAGGCTACACAGATCTTGCGATCCGGATTTAATGCTAACATAGAATTTGCTACAAAGTCGAAGGTAAGGATAGCAAAGCAGAAGGCTCCCTCCAACCTTGGGTTGGCATGCAAATTAGTTGCGGAAACAAGGCCCCCTGCAGAATGAAAACAATTCTACTGGGAAATTCATAGTTTACACCAGTGGTCTTGCACCATTTCTCGATGATCGTGGTGTTATTTATCATTTCTATGCTGATGACACACAACTTTATATGGAAATTATTAATTCTAATGACATTGAGGTTAAAGTGAGATCTTGGATGTCTGTTATAAATATTTAAATGACAAAAAGGAAACTAAAGTTGGATGAAGATAACACGGAAATAATTGTCGTCCGAGGGAATAAGATGGAGGGCAATGTGGGTGACATAGTTTCTCTTATCATTGATGGGGCGCAGTTTATTCCTGCCAATTTTGTCCGTAATCATGGAGTTACATTCAACTCAAAACTGAATTATAAAGAGCATATTGATCAGGTGGTTAAAAACTGTAGTTATCATATTCGCAATTTATATGGTATGCGACAATACTTGGATAGAAATTGTCTTTTGACATTGGTCCATTCACTTGTCTTATCTCGTGTTGATTATTGTAACGTGGATTGGTGTCGCAAATTACTTGTAGAAAATATTCCAGTCAGTGATAAATAGAGCTGCTAGGCTTATCTTTGGCCTTCTTCCATATACTCCTACCACCCTATTATTAATTGAAAAGCATTGGCTCCTGGTAATAGCAAGAATAGAGTTTAAACTCTGTCTTGTGACCTACAAAACTATCAAGTATGGAATAGCAAAGTACCTCGCTCAATTAGTAACGCGACCTATATCTGTCCCAGGCCTGTTCACAAGTGTGCTTTTGCTGAGAGATCCTTTTGCTATAAAGCTCCTAGACTGTACAATCAGCTGCATTTTCTAATAAGGCAGTCAACTTCTGTAGAAGTGTTTAAGAAACAATTGAAGACCTATCTCTTTTTAAAAGCTTATGCTTGTGTAAATAGTGTGGTGATGGGTATTTATATGGTTTAGATGGTAGATGCCAATGCGTATAGTAGCGCTACTGTAATGAAATAATGGAACCTACCGTACTGTAAATTTCAATTCTGAAATAGAGCGCTAGCGAGTTCTTCGAAGAGCTGGCGCCTTTGAGAAAGAAAAAACAACAACCATTATTATCATTATTAAGGTGGAGTAGGATCTGTGACAGTGTACTGTAGGTGGAAGGGATGGAAGAGTCTAGGGTGGAGACGACTATTGACCAACATAAAAGTGGAGCTAGGGTGATAGAAAGATGGTGGAAGAGAGTGAATGTACGTGGAAAAAGACCACAAAGAGATCATATAAATTATGTAATAAAATAGAGGCTTGTCAAAAATGTAAGGGAGAGAGAGAGAGAGAGAGAGGAGTAGAAGTATAAATAGATAGAGGTAGACTAAGAGATAAGTTATAGGTGTGCCAAAGAGACAATACTGTGGGTGGTGTCGCCTGGTTGTCGCCTACCCTCACATAAAACACCACCACACACACACCACACACTCACACCTACACTACTGTATACTAATCTTATATCTTCTGCTTTTCTCTATTCTACCCAACTTTACTCATTTTTCCTCTATTCTACTTGTCTCTACTCTCCTCCTACACCTTCTTGTCTCTACTCTCCTCTCCTCTACACCTTCTTGCCTCTACTCTCCTCTCCTCTGTTCTAATTGTCGCTATTCTCCTCTTCTCTTCTCTTCTCATTAGAAGGTAGAGGTAGAATATGAGATACAGGTAGGATAGAGGTAAAGGTAGAATATGAAGTAGAGGTAGACTAAGAAGAAGGTGTGTGCAAAACTGACATTTAAGACGAAATCGCGTTGATGTCGCCTACCCTCGCCTAAAACACTGACTCTCTCTCTCACACATACACCATTATGACATCTACGCAATGCATTGAAATATAAGCTACACACTGACACACACCACAGTGGCATCTACGCAATGCATTAAAATACACACACACACACACACACCACACATTGACATCTACGCAATGACTTTAAAATACTCGAAACACAGCCACACACACACACACGCACAGAGGGAGAGAGAGAGAGAGATAGGTGTGGTGGAGTGGTCTTGCCACTGGACTGGTAATCCAATGGACCCGTGTTCGAATCCCGATATGTCAATGGGAAGATATTATTGGGATGGAATTTGTGCTGTACCTAGTATCAGTCCATTAACACAAAGCTCACCGAAATTCCCAAAAAATACCCTCATTGTTCCCTGATTAAATAGCACTGTATGAATATTTCAATATTAAAAATATGCTACAGGGAATCAATTCCTAGTGAGTTAATTGCTCAATAGGTGCCTAGGGGGTGAGACAGTAAAGCACAGTGGCAAAGCGGCTTCAGAGATGGGGCTGCTTCGAGCCGTGAGTAGATGCTTCACATGTCTCACTCCCTAGACTGGACCGAGACCTCACGGGCTTCACTGTGTTCAGCTGTAGAATGAAGAGGCTCTCAGCCTATGCCCGAGAGGGAGTAGTTGGAATATTAATACAAATAAAATAAAAAATATGACATGACATGACTATAGGAAAGGTGAGATAAGTAATCGAATTTCTATCTATCTATCTATCTATCTATATGCTCAGGCCCAATCTCCATTTTGGGGGTAGCCGACTCAAGACAGAGCAAGAACAGGGAAAACACAAAAACAACATAAAACAAAAAATAAACACAGATAAAAAACACAAACTCTCACACATCCAGGTCACCCAGGAGAAGACCCAGAGACCAGGGTTACCAAGGTCGCTCAGCACTCCCCCGGCCCCTGACCACCCGGAGAGGTTCCGATCTCGGCAGGCAGACATGCAGCGGAGCCAAAGCCACAAGCCCTCCCACCAACACTTCCAGGCACACCCTTCATATTAATCGTCTCCCCGGGCCAGGCGCCTGATGGACTATTATCTAGTCCAACTTGCGCCCGACCCCTTACTCCAAATGACCACGTGTTCAACTCAACTATTCACAAGCATTCTCCATTCACTCCTGTCCACCACCACTTCCCCTGCCTGATCTATAGTCATTCCTCTATCATCCAAAGCCTTTCTTACACAGTCTCTCCATCTCAATGGGGGTCTTCCTGCCCTTCTGTCTCCCCTTGTACCTGACTCACATATTCTCTTTGGAAGCCTTCATCTCCCATTCGTTCAACATGACCATACCAGCTCAGCACCCTTCTGTCCACTCTGGCTGACAAATGTTCTTGCTGCCCCACTCTCCTACGTATCTCTTCATTCCTCAATCTGTCTCTACGAGTAACTCCACACATACTCCTCAAGCAGCTCATCTCCATCACATCCAGCCCTCTTTTCTCCTTTTTCTTCAGAGCCCATGTCTCAGCCCCATACATCACTGTTGGCACAACAATTCCTTGATACAGTGCACTTTTTACTTTCACTCCGAGATTTCTCGTCTTCCACATACTTCCCATTGCTCCGAAAACCTCCTTCCTTCACACACTCTCTGTTTTACCTCCACTTCCATACCTCCACTCCTGCTTATCGTTCATCCTAGATATTTAAAACACTCTACTTGTTCCAATATTTCCCCATCCAGCCTCACATCTAGATTCACCCTATGCTCTCCCCTATTACACACCATTACTTTACTTTTATTGACGTTCACCTTCAGTTTCCTCCTTCCACAAACCACACCAAACTCTTTATCGAATTTATCGAATTTATCGAGTAATCGAATTTACCCTGGAATATTGCTGAGTCACCTAAATATTACTTCGCAGGTGCTCATAACGTCTCAGTGAGATGGAACATCAAGAAAAGAGAGCTTGTATAAGAACATAAGAACATGAGAAACTGAGAGTCTGCAGAAAGCCGATTGGCCTAAGCAAGGCAGATCCCTGTCCCACACAACCCCAATTACAAAGCCCAATTATAGGCTCAACACTCTAATACCCTGAGGATCATCTTACCAAAACGGTTAGAGATTAACGCAGGATTACGGGGGTCTGCAGAGCGCTGATTGGCCCAACCCTGCTGATCCCCCTTCACACCCAACCCTTCTCGTCCATATGCTTATCCAATTTTATCTTAAAGCTCCCTATCGTTTTTAATCCCACTATAGCACTTGGTAGTCCATTCCACCCATCTACAACTCTGTTACCAAACCAATATTTGCCTATATATTTTCTGAAACGAAATTTATCTAATTTGAAACCATTGGTACGAGTTCTTTCGCTATCACTGAGCTTTAGTACATTTGTCATGTCACCATTGTTAATCCCACTAACCCACTTGAACACCTCTATCATATCCCCTCTAACTCTGCGTCTCTCTAACGAATGTAAGCCTAATTTCTTCAACCTTTCTTTATACGGAAGATTTCTAATATTATGGATCATTTTTGTCATTCTACGTTGTACTCTCTCCAATGAATCTATGTCCATTCTGTAATAAGGACACCAAAATTGAACAGCATAATCCATATGGGGTCTCACTAATGACAAGTAAAGTTTTAAGATAACATCAGCAGTTCTGTTACTCACACTCCTTGAGATGAACCCGAGAATCCTGTTTGCCTTGTTTCGAACGCTTATACACTGTTGTCTAGGCTTCAAATCATTGCTAACAAACACACCTAGATCTTTCTCACAATTCGAGTTTTCTAATTCCACATTAACTAGTTTATATTTAACATTTGTATGCATCTTCCCTATCTTTAATACCTTGCATTTGTCAATGTTAAACTTCATCTGCCAATTTACTGACCATTCGTGTAAGGTATCTAGATCCCTTTGGAGGCACTCTCTATCTCTATCTGAATCAATTGTTCTCCCCATTTTGGTATCGTCTGCAAATTTACTTATCCTACTAGTTATACCTAAATCAAGGTCATTTATGTATATAACAAACAACAGAGGACCTAATACAGATCCCTGGGGGACACCACTTTTGACTGCTCCCCATTCTGACTTCGTACCATTTATGCTGACTCTCTGCTTCCTACCAATTAGCCATGACCTAATCCATCCCAACAACGTCCCACCTATTCCATGCGCCTCAACCTTTCTCATCAATCTCTCTGTCGAAAGATTTACTGAAATCTAAATATATTATATCATATGACTTGTCATTATCTACTGCTTCATATACCTCTGAGAAAAAACTAAGCAAATTAGTAAGGCAAGAACGACCCTGAGTGAATCCATGCTGAGAAGAATTTATTAAATTAAATGTATCTAAGTGGTTTCTAATTTTACTAGCAATAATTGACTCTAGTAGCTTTCCTATGATTGATGTAAGACTAATGGGACATAACTTCATAACTTCGCCATGTTAATAAGTGCAGACTATAACTGTTCATATTACGTCTATATGAAAATGTTAACCCCTTTCCCTATTCCATATACCTCGAAGAGTTTCTCACCCCTGACGTATCCGGTGACGTGTTTTCTATTTGATTTCAGCTACATTTAAACGAGTATAATATAATAGCTTAAGAAGGATATATGGAAGTTAAACGTATTAATTGAGATAGTCCGTAGCCTTTTAATGGTTATACGTCCTTCATAATCTGAATAAAATCATCTAGTAGTTGCCACAATCTAATTTAAATGATGTCACCGGTATTGAATGGGTTAAGATACTGCCCCACAATTAGTGGACAGGTTCGTACAATAGGCGATAGGTATTTCAACAGGGAAACTATTACTACACAACAGTACACAGTCCAAGCTTTACAAGGTTTATTACCATAATATAATACACTAAATAAAGCAAGGTTCACAAAGATCATGAATAAAGGTTTAGTCTGGGTATAGAACTGTAAGGTGGTAGCTCGATTACAAAGTGGTTGCTGAAGGTTTTGTGTATAAACTGCTGAAGACTGAACAATATATGGTATAAAACAGTTATACATAGATTAAATTATACAATAAGAATTAAACTCAAAGCTCAATATTAGAATTAGTTAAAGTCTAGTTAGAAAGATGTCGAGGCCGGAGCCTCCGGTCGTATAAATATGGAATCAATGAATCACAACAATAATAAAACATAGTGAAGTTATAATATATCTATATAAGTGAGCAAGGTATCTCTGAAGTATAATCAATACAAATTATCATAAATGCCGAAACTTGTATAGAAAGAATGACAAGTAAATTAAGAGCCTTGGTACATCTGAACGCACGATAAATATTTGGTCGGGTTAGCTGAGTGATCTAGGGCGCTGTTCGCTGACCATGAGGTCGAGGGTTCGAATCCCCCAGAATCCTAAAGTATTTTTCAGTTATCCCGATGAAGACGATTGTATCATGGTCCCTCCCTAGCTAAGCTACTCAACTATCAGCCTGTGTTAGCCTACACATACTTTTCACCAGTGCATCTGTGTATGTACTATGGTGGGAACTCGGCACCTCACGGTTGCTAAAGGTCGCATGTGACCTTGTAGTTGAGGTAGAATAAGCATTGTACTGTACCTAGGTTAAGAAAAACTCTGTAGATTTTCAGCCTCACAGCTGCAAGTGAACAATAAACCAACAATTATTTATATTATTAGTATTATTATTAACCCCCCAAAAGCAGGGCCATTTGTAACATCAAATACCTGCCAGGCAGGCATAATAACCGAAAACGAGCTTCATTCCATGCTCTTTTTCATGCATAAACAAGAGCCAGAGCGTAATACAATTATACATCCGTTAAAGGGCGATAAAAGAGCTTTCCAATGACACCTGAATCATCCTTGTATGACCACGGGTTATCCTGTAGCGATCGCGTAACCGGAGGTGAAAATTCCCTAAATAAGGTAATTTCCTTGGTTTTTTCCTTGTCTTGCGAGGCCGAGTGTGTGTAGGAAGGCGGTGGTGGTCCCAGTCGCGGCCCAATGGTGGTGCCGAGCGGTCAGAGCCCGCCTATCGTCCTCCCAACGCGCGGACTCTCTCTCAGAGCCCCTAATGTGCTCAAAATGCCGCCCGTCATATGACGGGTACTGCAGGATAGTCCATTTATCTCTCGCCCGTCATATGACGGGCACCGCGGTTTGAGTGTTAATGCAGTATTCCTACAGCCGCATGCGATGGGCGTACCAAAGGAACTGCGAGAAGCGTGTCACTGTTTTTTGTGCTTTTTAATACAATGGGAGTGTCAAAGAAAAGAGGCCGGGCTGCGATGGCCATTACCAGGCTAGGTGTTGTGGCTGCGAGGGGTGTGACACTAAAAAAATTGTCTGCGAGGTGCATGCCAGAGAGATTGATTTGGTCAACTTCAGGTAGACTGTAGGTAGTTTTCCTGTCTTCCTTATCTGCTGGACGGCTGAGGGTAAGCAGGGCTGACCTATGCTGCTGCTGAATGTAGTTGGGCCCCTTCTCCATGGATGTGTAAATCTGGCTACCTGGGTAATCAGGTAGGTATGGGTGATTGGGGGGTGGCAGCCATTTTGTTCATCTCTCTCCGTTTTCTCGCAAAATCGGTGGAGTGAAAACTGGCACTTAATAGGAGTCACTCTTGTGTTATTTATTACTTCCACTAAATTGGTTTGTCACTCTGGTCTTTTTTCTTTTTGGTCTTGGTTCACTTCTGGTGTTATATTTTTTTATTGTGATATGTATTACGTATTGCGTATTGCGTACGTTCGTTTACGTAAACGTAAACGATACAACACTAATGATCCCTCCATTCATCCCTCCCATTGACACATCCCCACACTCCCTTAATCTATATCTTCAATCCGTTACTTCCTCCCTATCTATATTCTTGTTGCGTTTAGTATTTTTTGTATGGCATTTCCCCTTCAACCGTTTTTAGTCTGTCTCTTGCTCCATATGTCAGTGGAAGAGATGACGGTGCCCTCACTCTCTCTTTTTATTTTTAGTATTCATTTGTTTCTAAATATAACTGCATATATGAGGAGCACTATCTAAACTTAGTGCACATTTTCCAGCTAAATACATAAAATTTCTGTTGACATCAATTTTAAAGCTCAACCTCTTACAAAGATTGATATATTTGTCTTTAATATTTATGGTTTAGTATGATAGTGTTATCATTATATCGATTTGATTAATCATTCATATATATATATATATATATATATATATATACCTTATATACAGTATATATATATATTTTTTTTTTTTTTTCTTTTCTATATTCCAACTACTCCCTCTAGGGCATAGGCTAATAGCCTTTACACTCAACCGCTGAACACGGAGAGGCCCGTGAGGTCTTGCTCCAGTCTAGGGAGTGAGACATTCGAAGCTTCAAGGCTCGAAGCAACTCCATCTCTGAAGCCGCCTTGCCTCTGTGCTTCACAGTCTCACCCCCACAGACTCGGACCCTCACTCTCAGAACGCCACTTATTGAGCAATTAACTCACTAGGCATTGCCCCCCTGTAGCATATTTTTGAATATGGGAATATTTATACAATGGTATTTAACCCTTTCACGCATTTAGGACGCAGAGGTTGCCAGATTAGCAATAAGAAATAGAGTTCTCTCACTCTTATAATTACCTCTCTAAAATTAGTTTTCTGCCCACAGCTAACTCAAAGACAACTGCAGAGGTTGAAGTAACTAAACTAAAGGTTTCTAAATACCCCTGATGGTAACAAAGGCTTTAAAGTATCCCCAATAGGCTCAAAATCGCGTCATATGTCGGAGAGGGTTAATCAGGGAACAATGAGGGTATTTTTTTGGCATTTCGGTGTGCTGTGGTAATTCACTGATACTAGGTACAGCACAAATTCCATCCCAATAATATCTTCCCATTGACATATTGGGATTCGAATCCGGGTCCATTGGATTACCAGTCCAGTGGCAAGACCACTCTGCCACACCTCCCCTGGAATATATATATATATATATATATATATATATATATATATATATATATATATATATATATATACTGTATATATACATTTTGTTTATTTTATATTTTTTTTCATTAATTAATTATTATTATTATTATTTGCTTATTAATTTGTGTATTTATTAGTTGTTTATCTTATTAGGTGAAGTGAAAGTTTTGTTTTCTACACCAGGCATTAGCAGCAAACTTCATCTGATTGGTATTGAGAGCTCTGACAGCTATAACGTTTGTCATGAAGTTCCACAATCTTGATGTAGTAGCTGAGAAGGACCGTTGGTGGGGACTGGTGTGTGATGTTGAGACTTTCAGCTGACAGCTATTAGATTGCACCAACCTCGTGCTTCGGCTTGACTGTCTCCATGGAAATCTCAGATCCACTATATGAGACTTTTCTTGTAATTGAGCTTTCTAAAGCACTATGAGTGATGTCACTTGATGATGATGTGCCAAAGTGTCTAGTTCCATTACTGTCTCTCCCCTCTAACAAAATGAGCTCTCCTCTGAACCTTATCAAGGAGAGAGGTACTAGACATCCATGTAAGAGGAGCATACTCAAGGTGTGATCGAACCTGGGCTTTGTTGAGAGTTTTCAATCCTTCAGCATCTAGCAGGTGTTTGATACATCGGAGAGCAGTTACTTTCAAGGATGCTCTATGTGCTAACTCCTTAACATGTTTTTTTTTGTTTTCAAAAGTTAGCTTACTATCAAAATTTACTCCAAGGATGCTAAGGTTATTACTAATCTTAAAGTGGTCATTTCCTAGTTGTATGTTCATATCAAGGGCATCATTTTGTGAGCGGGTTATTACCATTGCTTAGATCTTTTCAGAAGCAAACTTTACTTGCCTCCTTTGGCCAAATACAGTGATATATTTTAGTAAATTATTTGTGTGTTTTTATAATTTCCTCTGTCATATCTCTCTTGTAAGTGTGAGACAGAGTCATCTGCATAGGCATTTGATAATGGAAGTCCTTGAAGTAGATCATTTGTGAAAATGTTCCAGAGCAGTGGTCCTAAATCAGATCCCTGAGGAACTGAGGCCCCAATGGGATGACTGGTAGAGATCTGACCATTTAATGCCACTGTCAATATCCTTACAATCAGGTAGTCTTCAAATAGCTGAAGCAGATTCCCAGCAATGCCAAGTGCCTGAAGTTTGGTCATCAATCCTTGGTGCCATACACAGTCAAAAGCACCAACTATGTCTAATGCTATGACCAGAGAGGGGTTAGCAGCATCCAGAGCCTTGTTCCAAGCTTGTGAGATTGAGAGAAATAGGTCTGATGTGGAGCGGCCCTGTCTGAAACTATATTGTCTATTGCTTATTAAATGGTGCTTCTCTAAAACGTTTGTAAAGTGTTCAGAAACGATTTTCTCAAATTATTTGTTCATAACAGACAGAAGAGACAGTGTTCGGTAATTTTATTTTTGTTGCATCATATTTCGAGTTCTTATTATGTACTGGTGCTCTTCTTGCTTGTTTCCACAGTGTTGGCCGAGTTTGTGTGTGTAAACAGGACTGGTAAAGCATGGTCAGAGGCTTAGCAAGTTCCTTTTCAAGGTATGTGGACTAATCTCATCAGGCCCAGTTGCTATATTTGTATTTAGTGCCTTAACCCTTCCTGTACCAGTGACGTCTGTTATACTTTATTCTAGCTATATTCAGAGGATGTTATGCGGATTAGGAAGCATCTGTGGTAGCTAAGAGGGTTGATTGAGATAGTTTGAAGCCTTATTATTGCTAGAGGTGATTCCTAAGCTAAATAAAATCATCTAATAGTTGCCAGAGCATGATAAAAAGGACGTCCCTGGTACTGAATGGGTGAAGATGTGTTAACACATCCCCTCTCTTATATTTATTTCTTTTAATAAAACATTGTTGTGTTGTGGTATGACTATGGGAGGTCTGTTTGGTTCTGGCACAGTCATTATCTTGATGAACATATTAGCTATTAGTTCAGCCTTTTCTTAGTTAAGCTACCATTGTCCTTTTTTAGATTTGGGATTTATTCATTTTATACAAGGCCTTGCCTTTCTTTAATTAGTGACCATTATTGTATTGGTGTGTGCCAATTTGGTTGCCACACAGTTTCCTTTCTGTATTTTCTTCCCATTTTGATATGGCCCATTTGGTAGTAGTTTTATTTTTTTAGCAAGCTTGCTTATGCAGGTCTTTGTTTCTTTGCATAGAGTGGTGCTTACATTTTCTCTAAGCTCTGTACTTGGCATCAGCAGTGAGACAATATCTATTACCAAACAATGGCTGATCTTCAGGTTTTGTACTATAAGTACGTTGTGGCACAAATTCATGTTACAAGCATGAGATACAAGATGTCAGAGTCTCTGCATCTAGGTTTGGATATCCAGTGAGTGTCATCTCCCAGTCTGTCTCTCATTGGTGTCCAGTCTGCATGTTGCCAGAGCTATATTTCCCTTTCACATACTCCATCAAGCACAGCTGTGAGGTGCACTTGAGACAGGACTGCAAAGTGGTCTGATGATCCTACACTGTCTAGTGGCTTACATCATACAGTGCCTTCACCTAGATCTGTAATCACAGGATCAAGAGAACCCCCTAAAATATGTGTAGGGAAGTCAACATGGCTCAAGAGGCCATGCACCGCTATTAGGTCATCGAATGATCTTTGAACTAGATGTTGGTTTAGGTCCCCAGGATTGTGATAATTATGACAATTATGAGAAATAATAATGGATCTCTTCCCTGCCATTGGGGGCGGTAAACAGCACAGAGTAATATCTGTTGCCATTTTCTAATGTGATGCGAAAAAACATAATTTCCATCGAGGTTGGAAATTGTACTGGTATCATTTGAACTTGCATGTTTTCCTTATGGTAAACAACAACGCCCCTTCCCTGCATCCCTTGACGGTCTCGTCTTACCCAGTGGCTGTATCCTGGGATATTTCCTAAACTTATTTGTACAGCGTTGTCCAGAAAAGTTTCAACAGTTACAACAATATCTATATATATTGTGTTCATGATGAAATGATGTGCTATTTCTCCTAAATTTGAGAGAAAGCTGTGGATGCTAGCAGATAAAATGTCCAGTTGGTGACGTCTGTCTTGTGTGAATGAACTGGGGGTGGTAGCCATTATACTGGAGGGTGGGGCTCTAACACACAGGGTAATTTTGGTGCCAAGTGTTGGGGTGTTGGTAGATTGGTTGTGGCTGAGTTGGAGGCAGGTACTATTTGAGTCTATAAACTGACTGCTTGTGACTGTCCTGCCAGTACTCTCCTTATTAACTGCTCTTGTCATTCTTCTGCAGCTTTAGTGAGACAGATGTCCTCTGTATGTCCGGTACGGTGCCAAAAGTTGCAAGTTGTGTTCCTCTTCTGGTTAGCTATCCTTGTACGGCACTGGTCATAGCTGTGACCACGCCTCCCACACAATCACAGGTCTTTGACCTACAATTGTTATCATCGTGACCACACCATTGACACCAGTTACAATACTAGTTACGATTTGGACCTCCCTGTATCCATGGGTTATTGTCACAGCTGCTGTCGTAAAAGTTGATATTGTTGGTCTAGACGTTGTAACTACTGCTAGTGGTGGTGCTATTGTTATTCCTACTGCTGCTATCTCTGTTGTTACCATTATTCTCATTGTTCCTGTTGCTACTGTATCTGTTACTAGTATTACTGTTGTTTCTGTTGTTGTTGTTGTTGTTGTTCCCCAAGCTGCCTGGCCGAACAGCCCCAAGGCCCCGAGCAAGGCCAAGGCCATAACCGAGCGCCCCCACAGAACCCTCCCTGCCGACCACAATAAAGCCTGGGTGACCGAAGCCACTCCATGGCGGGGAGCTGAGGAGGGTGCAGAAACGCCCGGGAAACCAAAGCCCCACACAGGGCCCTGTGCCCCTCAGCAATTATGAAGAGAAAGTTGAGGGGCAAAGGAAAAATGTGACGCTCTGGCTTCCAATCTTGGTAGATTGGGAGGTCAATCCTCCCATTGAAGTGTGGAAGAGACGTCGTCACTTGAGATCTAGAAAATATATAAGTAAAAGGAATAGTCAGAGTAAGCTATGGGTATGGCAGAGATCGCTCAGTTCTCACTTTGATAGACCAGCCCATCACCACATGACTAGAACCCAATCCTCTCAGCATCAGGTAGGAAAGGCCCTAGAAAGCCGCCTTTGGCGGGGGGATAGCTCCCCTATTTCAACCCCTTTCGGGGTTGGGCACCCACCCACTGTTGTTTCTGTTGCTGATATTGCCACATATTGCTGTAATGTTTTTATTTTTATTGTTATTATTGTTATTAGTATTACTATTATTAGGGGTTCGTCCCCTACGGGGAACCCCTATTGTAATCATTAAACCTGGGATTTCATCCAAATTCTTCTTATGCGCCGGTTTCGACGCAATAACTCCAGAACCACTTTTTGGATCGGGATCAAACTTTCACAAGAGGTGCGTTTTTGTATTGGGCAACTTTTGATATGCTAAACATCGGGCATGGCGGCCAAACAGGCCCGTGGCAGCCGATTTCCCGAAAAACTTGACGCCTAAATACCGTCTCTCGCACTCACAGGAAACGACTGGGCTTTGGCATACGCACTCCCCTACTAATGCTCTGCAAATTTTATAGAGAAGGTTTTGCTTTTGCACGTGGGTTTTTTTCCGGCAATCTTGAAAAAACCTCGAATTCCACTTAAAATTCCACATCTTGAAAACTACGCTGATGATCAGAGCCATGCTTGCGTAGTTGGGTGAGGCTCGCGATTCCGAACGTTTTGATACCAAAAAAATATAAATGGGTGAAATAGTTTGGCCGCAGCATTGAAAACTGTCTATTCTTAAATTACTTTAAAACCGAATGCGCTACCCACACAAAGTTTACCGTCTACAGTCTATAGGCTTCCACGCATCCCCCAGTTTTGCTTAATAACATAATCTCTTTATTATTCCGATCTATCATTTGTTTTTTATTTAAATCTCTCAAAACCGTTCGAGTCCCTACGAATTCCAGCAATTATTTAGCCAACCTACCTATACATACCTACCCTACCAAATAATAACGATAAATTCAAATGTTTTTTTTTTTTTTTTTTTTTTAAAGAGACAATGAACGGAGGAAGGAAAAACACAGATAAAACAAAAAGGTCCATGTGCCTAAAGGCATCCTCCATTCATAAAATGTTTGTAACAACTGGATTTAAACATTTGTAGATTGTAAGTTTGTGGAAAGCAATTCGAGGGAAGTGAATTCCAAAGAGTAGTAGCTCTGGGGATAAATGAATTCTGATATGCAGAAGTTCTGCATTGTGGAGGAGAAAGTGTAAATTCATGGGTGCTCTCAGCTGCCCTAGTTCTACGGGGAAAGATGTGGAGAGGCGGCACAATTGAAGCAAGTTCCTCGGAACAATTACTGTGAAAATATCTGTAGAATAATGCAAGGGATGCAACGTTTCTTCGTATGGATAATGTAGGAAGGTCCTGTGTGATTGCAGGGTTATTGATTAATCTAATAGCTTTATTTTGAATTTTGTCCAACTGCCTCAATGCAACCACTCCACTTCCACCCCACAGAGGTGAACAGTAATCCATCTGAGAACGCACATGACTTTTATATATTACGGCCAACTGCTCGGCAGTGAAGAATTCTCGAACTCTGTACAGGAGTCCCAGTTTTTAGAGGCATTCTTAGCAATGCTTCTAACATAATGTCTCCAGCTCAAGTTAGTAGTTAATGTTACACCGAGAATGTCAATACTAGGGAAGTGGGAATATTTACATCATTAAAAAATATAAGGGAGTCAGTGAGATTCTGTCGGTTAGAAAATTGAATGTACTTGGTTTTCTGTGCATTAAAGGAAACTAGATTCTTTTGTCCCCATCCATTAATTCTAGAAAGGTCCTGGTTCAGAGAAATTGCAGTGTTTATTTTTGAATTTGTAAGATCGGGTTGGGTGAAAGAATTGGTAAATGTGAAGGAACTGTGGAGTGTTGAGTCATCTGCGTAGGAATGTATTGGATTATGAGTGGTAGATTTGGTGAATGACAGAGTATTGGCTAAGGTTTTTAACAATTCCTCCCTTTGCCAAATGCTTAGTTTAATAACAATGATAAGGACCTTCAAAGTTTTGGCAATTGCCTGTGTGACTCGTATTTTAACCCTCCTAAAGTGTTACCACGAAATACCGCTAGATCCTTTCTCAAAAGTCGCTAGCATGTTGCTACATAGCCAAACAATGTTAGGATAATGCTGCAATTTCTAAAGAGTTTTGGTTTGTTTGTTTTGCAAATTTTACAATGTAGTATGACTAGAATGTCTGAAATTTTCAAATTATCCCTAGTAAATGTCTCTAGATATAAAAGAAATGGCTGCTAGATTTAAGTAAATAGCTCTACATTTAGCGGTAATATGTAGCTTTACAACTGGCAACACTGCAACCACCATCTCCCTCCCACCCTCCCAGTATGTCTCCACAACATACCGCTAGATCCTTTCTCAAAAGTCGCTAGCACGTTGCTACATAGTCAAACAATGGTAGAACAATGCTGCAATTCCTAAAGAGTTTTGATTTGTTTGTTTTGCAAATTTTACAATGTAATATAACTAGAATGTCTGAAATTTTCAAATTATCCCGAGTAAATGTCTCTAGATATGAAAAAATGGCTACTAAACTGAAGTAAATATAGCTCTACATCTAGCGGTAATATGTAGCGGTACAACTGGCAACACTGCCTACAACTACCCTCTCATCACCAATGATTATGCTCTGCTGAGGTTTGTATTTGCTTATCTTATCCTGTGTATAAATGTAACTCTTACACATGTTTCTATTAAATAATGACATTAAACAGGATTCATGATTTAAATACAAGGCTAGATATTTATCGGAAGTACGTATTTACCTTCGGAAAGCTAAAATATAATGTTTACACATATGGGATAGGGAGGAGGGAGGGAGGTATAAGGGGTGGACCGATGGAAGGGAAGAGAACCCCCCCCCCCCCCCATATACGAGATACATTTTATTTTTATTTTTTTATTTTTTTTATTTTTTCTATATTCCAACTTACTTCCTCTCGGGCATAGGCTGAGAGCCTTAACATTCACCGCTTTACAATGAACAGTGAAGCCCGTGAGGTCTTGTTCCAGTCTAGGGAGTGAGACATGTGAAGCACGTAGAGTACAACGAGCACCTGCCATCTTGCCTTCACATGAGGCACGGTGCTCACTCCTGGCCCGAAACGACCCCATCTCTGAAGCCACCTCATTCCCGTGCTTCACTGTCTCACCCCCTACACTCGGACTCTCACACTTACACACACACAACGCCACCTGTTGAGCAGATAACTCACCAGGCATTGCACCCCTATAGCATATTTTGAATATGGGAATATTCATACAGTGCTATTTAATCAGGGAACAATGAGGGTATTTTATTGACGTTTCGGTGGGCTTGTGGTAATGCACTGATACCAGGTACAGCACAAATTCCATCCCAATAATATCTTCCCATAGCTTCATATGCGCGTATTGATCACTTTCATGCTATTATGTATGCATACAGAAGTAGCAGGACACATATGTCAAGAGTGAACACCAATAACTTAATCCATACACAGTAAAAAAGACGGAAATAATATCGTACATACGAAGTGATGGAATGGGGATGGGGGGAGTGTGAATGATATGTAAACAGGACAGTTCGTCGCTAGATAGGCGTGTGTGTGCTTGTGTGATGGTCTTGTGTAGCTATGTTTGTGCTTGTTTGAGTGTTGAGTTTCTCTCTCTCTCTCTCTCTCTCTCTCTCTCTCTCTCTCTTATTTATCGCTGTCTTCCTTACGATTACGACATACTGTACTAGTGCATGAGAACAGGAAATAGGGAGCCTCGCTCTCTCTCTCACAAATGAGAACATAAGTAAACAGGAGTCTGCAGAGAGCCGATTGGCTATAAGACTCGGTAGCCTATTCCACATATCTACAACTCTGTTACTAAACAAATAGAGGCAGATCCCTTACACACCCAGTCTCTCTCTGTCGCTCGTTTGTTTGCACACCGGTACAAATGAGGCAGATCCCTTACAAGATGAACATGGGAATCTGCAGAGAGACAAGTGGCCCACAAAAGGCAGATCCCTTTCACATACAACCCATTTCATCCATATGACTATCTGATTTTATCTTTAAATTCTCTATTGTTCTTGATCCCACTATAGCACTAGGTAGCCTATTTCACATATCTACGACTCTGTTACGAGAGAGGCAGATCCCTTACACAGCCAATCTCTCTCTCTCTTATTTGCACACTGGTACAAAGGAGGCAGATCCTTACACATGCTACCAAGATGAAAATGGGAGTCTGCAGAGAGCCGGTTGGCCCACACACGGCAGATCCCTTTCACACCCAATCCATCTCGTCTTATCAAATTTTATGTTGAAGCTCTATTGTTATTGATCCCACTATAGCACTTGGTAGCCTATTCCACATATCTACAACTCTTTTACCAAGCGAATAGAGGCAGATCCCTTACACAGCCAATCTCTTTCTCTCTCGCTCTTGTTTGTTTGCACACCGGTACAACAGATCCCTTACACATGCAACCAAGATGAAAATGGGAGTCTGCAGAGAGTCAAGTGGCCCACATAAGGCAGGTCCCTTTCACACTTAACCCATCTCATAAACTTTACCTGTTATTTACACTACTTACTATACACCCATGTTATCATATACCTGCAACCAAAACACAATTGTAAGAAATAGGAACATAAGAAAATGGGAGTCTGTAGATAGCCAATTGGCCCACACAAGACAGATCCTTTTCACACCCAACCCATCTCATAAAAACTCTCTCTCATTTATCTCTGTCTTCCTTACATTTATGACATCCTAGTCTCTCTCTCTCTCTCTCTCACAAATGAGAACATAAGAAAACCGGAGTCTGCAGAGAGTCGATTGGCCCACACATGTCAGATCCCTTTCACACCCAACCCATCCGCGCTCTCTCTCTCTCTCTCATATTTATCGCTATCTTCCTTACGTTTACGACATCCTATTCTCTCGCCATACTCCCTCTCTCTCCTTCACAAATGAGAAAATATAAAAAATAAGAAAACGGGAGTCTCCAGAGCCGATTGACCTACACATGGCAGATCCCTTTCACACCCAACCCATCTCGTTCTATCTAATTTCAAGTTGAAGCTCTATTGTTCTTGATCCCATTATAGCACTCGGTAACCTATTCCACATATCTACAACTCTGTTACTAAACGGATAGAGGCAGATCCCTTTTATAGCCAATCTCTCCCTCTCTCGCTCTTGTTTGTTTGCACAATCTGCTCCTTCTGTAGTTTCTCCATGCCCGATAAGTTAAATGATCTTTTGATATCTGTGACACAGCATTTGTATCAAACACAATACCCTGCTTGCAAAACCGTCGAACCCCGGACAACGTTGCTTGCAACTTTAATTATTATTATTATCATTATTATTTATATCTGTGTCTATCTTTTCTGATGAGACGCTGGTCTTCTTGATGACACCGAGGTTTCGTTATAAACATCTGATGCAGCAATAAAATCTCTCTCTCTCTCTCTCTCTTCTGCTTTGCTGTCCTTGCCTTCCACTTGTAGCAAATTTTATTTTAGCATTGAGTACGGACTGCCTAGTGGGGACCGCAGGGTCTGTGTGTCTCTATGTAACTCGGCTTCCCCGAGACGTTATAGACTGCAGCACCGTTGATTCATTTAAACTTCGCCTAGACAAATATCTCGCATCAAACCCGCGACTGACTGCGTTTGTAAATGAATAACTTTATTTTATCCTCCCCTCAGTTACTAACCCATATGTCCCCTACTAACTTCCTAGTCCTGCCACGGACATTAGTTCCAGGGCAGTAGTTCCCTTCCCAATGTTCCCTTACCCACTCTAAACCACTGTTTGGACACTTGATCCTCAGTGTTTTGGAGGACAAGCAGCCTAGAAGGGTCATTATACTGTTGTTGCTTGATTTCCTTTGTACTCCTTTGTACTTTGTACTCTCTCTCTCTCTCTCTCTCTCTATCTATCTCTCTGTATGTAAGACAATTGACACATTCAAAAGGAGTCTAGACATCCATTTTGAGGAGGTTGAATTACTATAGGTTAAAAAAAAAAAAAAAAAAAAAAAGTTAAGCATCAGTAGTATATAATATTTCTCAACTTCGTTCTTTACTATGAATTTCCCAGTAGCATTTGTTCTCATTCTGCTGGGGGACTTGTTTCCCCAACTAAATTTCATGTCAACAAAAGGTCGGAAGGTGTGGTGGGTGGGGAGAGAGCCTTCTGCTTTGCTGTCCTTGCCTTCCACTTTGTAGCTAATTCTATTTTAGCATTAAGTCCGAACTGCCTAGTAGGGACCGCAAGGTCTGTGCAGTCTGTGTATTTATGTAATTTTATGTAACACCCACTCTCACTCTCTCTCTATCTCTCTCTCTCTCTCTCTCTGCTTTACTGTCCTTGTCCTAATCTCAGAAGCATCTACTTTTTCTAGATTTATGGTCGGACTGCCTAGTATGAACTGCAAAGTCTGTGTATTTATGTTACTATATGTAGCTATTTTTCTCTTTCTTTCTCTCTTTGTAATATCGACTTGCAGAATAGATATATTGAGACATATTATTAGATAGACATTTAAAAACCTATATATATGAATCATGAACGCGATAAGAAGAAGGAAATTGACAATGCCGTGATTACTTGAATGGAAGAATTATTCCCACTTGACGTAAACAAAATATTGTTCTGCCACAAGAGTTTTGGTTGTCTCTGGAGTCCTCTTCAGCATTCAATAGAGTCGAAATTGTCGTATTTATACAATACAATTCTGTTTTTACCGTCATGTAGGTATTATATATCCGATAAAAGATAATGTATTAAGTGTAGATAAGTATGCAGTACTCACGAAACATCAGGTCTCACCACACTAACCTGCAAAAAGGAAAATGTATATACATTAGTAATTATATAATTATAATAATCGAATCCATCTGCACTGTAGGTTATACTATTCATTAATAATCTTGTCAGTTTTACCTTTAGTCCTATCCACTATTATGCTGACGAGTCTACCTGACATTATTCAACTAGTTTCCCACAACGACCCATCATGCAATCACTCCAAAGCTCACGCCTTTCTTCTGATCTTTAAACTATTACCAATTTGGGCAGAGAAAATCTTGTTACTTCCAATGCTCCCAACACCAAATTTCTCCATCTATCTACCCGTCACTATCTTCCACACAACTATCCTTTATTCTTCAACAATACATAAATCAACCCTTCATCTTCTCTTAGTATTCTTGTTGGTGTTTTCTTTTCTCCTGACCTTTCTTGATAAGACCATATTACCACTCTTGCTAAATCAGCTTCCCAGAAGCTAGGTGTGTTCAACCATCTCCATGGGCTCTTCACCCCTGCACAGCTTCATGCTCTGTATAGGGGGACAGTGCGCCAAGGTATCAAGTATTGTTCGCATGTGTGGGGAGGTTTCACTCATACTGCACTTGTCGAACGGGTAAAGTTAACAGCATTTTGTCTCATCAACTTACTTCGTCTTACTAACTCCCTCCAATCTCTTTGCACGCTGCAATGTTGCATCTCTCACTCTTCTACTGTTATTATAGTATATGTGTGAGTGCAATCACACGTGTGTGTATGCGCGAGAGCACATATTTTATGTTTGCGACATCCTCACACCCATGCTCACACCCTCATAATTATATTATCTCTGTGCTCAGCGACCACCACCCTGTCTCTCCGTCCATCTCCATAATCTCTCTCTCTACTGCCTCGCTAACCCACCAAATCCGCAGTGGGAGGCCTTCCATTTGTCCCTCACAAGCTTCCGACCTCAGCCATTTCCTTTTGCCTCAACCAAAGTTATGCCCAGGGTAGGGAAGGTTTATAGGCCTAGGGGGGGGGGGGGGAGAGAAAGAGAGAAAGAGAGAGAGAGAGAGAGTTATTTCCAAGACAAAGCAGGTATATAGGCCTAGGGGAAGTTGAGGTTTGTAATGTGGGCTTCTTGGTGAGTGTGGTTAGGAGGGACATACGAGAGAAATTACAATATTGATAATATAATTATGGTTAAATAGACGAGTAGAAGCCAGGTAGAGTAAAGTAGACAGTGGTAAAGTAGGTGTGGTGGAGTGGTCTTGCCACTGGCCTGGTAATTCAAAGGTCCCGGGTTCAAATCCCGATGTATCAATGGGAAGATATTATTGGGATGGAATTTGTGCTGTACCTGGTATCAGTGCATTACCACAAGCCCACCGAAACGTCAATAAAATACCCTCATTGTTCCCTGATTAAATAGCACTGTATGAATATTCCCATATTCAAAATATGCTATAGGGGTGCAATGCCTGGTGAGTTATCTGCTCAACAGGTGGCGTTGTGTGTGTGTAAGTGTGAGAGTCCGAGTGTAGGGGATGAGACTGTGAAGCACGGGAACGAGGTGGCTTCAGAGATGGGGTCGTTTCGGGCCAGGAGTGAGCACCGTGCCTCATGTGAAGGCAAGATGGCAGGTGCTCGTTGAACTCTGCGTGCTTCACATGTCTCACTCCCTAGACTGGAACAAGACCTCACGGGCTTCACTGTTCATTGTAAAGCGGTGAATGTTAAGGCTCTCAGCCTATGCTCGAGAGGAAGTAAGTTGGAAAATAGAAAAAAAATAAAAAATAAAAAAAATATGGATATATAATTTGATATAGATGAATAAACATAAACAGAATTATAGATTGACAGGTAAATCAAGACAGGTAGACATATATATGTAGATAGATAGATACAGTTAATAGATAAAATAAAGCACATTAGATAACATGATAGTAGGAGGGAAGTGAAGGAAGAATGCACATGCACACAGATAACATGGAATGAGAGACTCACATGAGTCTAAGAATTTCTTCTTCAATAGAGTTGTCAACTTGTGGAATGGGCTTCCTGGAGATGCTATAGACAGCAAACCCGTGGATTCCTTTCAACATCGTCTAGACCAAGGTTTATATACAACAGGTCAGCCGGACAGATGTCCAAAATACGCTATCTTTTGCACACTTTTTCACCTGGGCCCCACACTAGGCTTCCGCTCGACCCACCTCACCCTCCCTCAATACAACCTCTTTCGTTGTTTTTTGTTTCCTTCTCTACCATGGTCCAGGGAATATAGGGTCAAAGGAAGTTTAATCAGTTTGTTTGCATTGAGTAATCGATCAAGAACAAACAAGGTAAAACAAAGTGGATGTATTATATATATTATACATACACCCTAAACCTCTCTTAAAACATATAGCATAGAAGCAATGAAATTAGTTATTATACCATAAATTGTTTAAATAAGATGTTGAGACAAATACAATTTGTGTGAGTGTGTGTGTGTGTGTGTGTGTGTGTGTCACCAAAAAAGTCCCTATGTCATTATATTGGTCAAATTGGTCTTAATTAATGTTCTGCATCCTCCTACTTTCGTTTAAAAGGAATTAGATGGGTGGTTATGTCATTTGATACACTTATCAACTTAATATGGGCAAGATAGAATTTAAGCGTGCACACACACACAAACACAAACACAATCACACACACGGTTTGTAAAATGCATTGTGTGTGTGTTTCGCCCAAAAGGCAAATTGGTATTAATTTTCCACCACATCCTCTTACTTTCGCTTAAAGTGAAAACGGCGGATGATCACATGATAATCGAAACAAATAACAGCTTAATATGGGCGAGCTAGAATTAAAGCGTGCGCACGCGCTCACACATACACAAACACACACATACACACAGTTTGTAAAATATATCGTGTACATCATCATTATCAATATCACTCACACAAACATACAGCCGCTAACCAAATTTCTCACACAAATACAGGGTGTCTCCCAGGTTTGTTTCCCCTATTTACTTCCACAAAGGAAAGAATGAAAATCTGAGACTTAAAAACTATAGGGGCATAACATTCTTACTACATATTTTTGCAACTATGGCCCCTTAAAGTTGGCATTTTTGAGCGTTCGTCATTCTTAACCCAATCTATATAAGAGAATGGGGAAACATTTAATAGTGTGTGAAGAGTTTATGGTGTTTTTCTAAAGTATTTACACCATGATGCCCATGCACAACTTAGTTTTCCTATCCCTTTCATATATAGGGAAAATTAAATTAAACATACGAACATTGTAAAAAATGCCAACTTTAGGAGGCCATAGCTGCAAAATTATGCCAAAAATCCTATATTTATAGAATATGTTTTATTCAGAATGGCATACTCTTTCATTTCTGAAAGTATCGGTATCTAAAAAATCGCCAACAACCACCAATATTGGTGGTTGTAAACAGGGTTCCTGTTTACAACCACCAACAACAATGATCACAGACATATCCACGAAACAAAAATTATCACACATATATATATATATATATATATATATATATATATATATATATATATATATATATATACTGTATATATATACTGTATAGTCACTAACAAAAAGTACTTCAGACACAAACATAAATTATCACACAAACATACAGCCACTAACGCATATTGTCACACAGACACACCTCAACATACTATAGCACCTTGTTTATACAATCACCACCCTTAGCAATAATACTCATTCATATTGTCACACAGACACACCTCAACATACTACAGTACCTTGTTTATACAATCACCACCCTTAGCAATAATACTCATTCATATTGTCACACAGACACACCTCAACATACTACAGTACCTTGTTTATACAATCACCACCCTTAGCAATAATACTCATTCATATTGTCACACAGACACACCTCAACATACTACAGTACCTTGTTTATACAATCACCACCCTTAGCAATAATACTCATTCATATTGTCACACAGACACACCTCAACATACTACAGTACCTTGTTTATACAATCACCACCCTTAGCAATAATACTCATTCATATTGTCACACAGACACACCTCAACATACTACAGTACCTTGTTTATACAATCACCACCCTTAGCAATAATACTCATTCATATTGTCACACAGACACACCTCAACATACTACAGTACCTTGTTTATACAATCACCACCCTTAGCAATAATACTCATTCATATTGTCACACAGACACACCTCAACATACTACAGTACCTGGTTTATACAATCACCACCCTTAGCAATAATACTCATTCATATTGTCACACAGACACACCTCAACATACTACAGTACCTTGTTTATACAATCACCACCCTTAGCAATAATACTCATTCATATTGTCACACAGACACACCTCAACATACTACAGTACCTTGTTTATACAATCACCACCCTTAGCAATAATACTCATTCATATTGTCACACAGACACACCTCAACATACTACTGTACCTTGTTTATACAATCACCACCCTTTGCAATAATACTCATTTCATATACAGGTCCGCTAACAATCAATACTATAAGAATAATTTCATAATTTGCAACAATAATCACAGAAACACTCCATCATTAACATTAATACTTGGAAAGTCCATCTACCACTACCAACAATACAATAACAATCACAAACACATAATAATAATATCACCCTTAGATAAAGCTTCTAACTATAATATGATAACTACAATAATCAAAATATCATTATCACGAACAACATAACTAACGAACATCCACACCAACAAATATATGACTTACATTTACTTACAAGATATACAAATATTCGCTTTAAGGGAGCCCACCTCGCATTTTTTCTGTTTCTTTCCCTCTCTCTTTGGCTTTTATCCATTCGGCCCCATTCAGCCTACTGTTTTAAGACGTTTACCCTCTTCCAGGTGTCAATATTTTCCTGGCGAGCGGTAGCGAGTCAGCATATTTATATTATTTGTTTTGACAGCAAGCTAAATTTGTACATCTTTCCATAGAACAATTTCTCCGGCGAAGCCGAATTTCTCCATACAATGCTGACTCGCTATCGCTCGCCAGGAAGAAATCGACACCTGGATGGGGATATACGTCTTAAACCAGTTGGCTGAATGGGGCCGAATGGATACAAGCCAGGGAAAGAGAGGAAAGGAGAGAAAGATAAAAACAAAAACGGTGACCCCCTTTAACAATATTCACTAGTCTTGCAATACACTACTTCCATCTATAATCCTCGCGCACATAATTATCCACAACAACATATTATACAGTATGTATACACTGCCATCAACACAAAACAAATGTAAGTACACCATCAATGATACACAATAACACACCAATACTTACATTAAAACACGCAAACAGGCATCCACCTATAATGCTGTCACAATTACCAATAACTATACTCACATAATCACCTTCAACAACAACAATTATCAATAACTATACTCACATAATCACCTTCAACAACAACAATTATCAATAACTATACTCACATAATCACCTTCAACAACAACAATTATCAATAACTATACTCACATAATCACCTTCAACAACAACAATTATCAATAACTATACTCACATAATCACCTTCAACAACAACAATTAATAACTATACTCACATAATCACCTTCAACAACAACAATTATCAATAACTATACTCACATAATCACCTTCAACAACAACAATTATCAATAACTATACTCACATAATCACCTTCAACAACAACACCTCAACAACAACAATATCAACTATACTCACATAATCACCTTCAACAACAACAGCAATAATACTCACATAATCACCTTCAACAACAACAATTATCAATAACTATACTCACATAATCACCTTCAACAACAACAATTATCAATAACTATACTCCATAATCACCTTCATTATCAATAACTATACTCACATAATCACCTTCAACAACAACAATTATCAATAACTACTCACATAATCACCTTCAACAACAACAATTATCAATACTATACTCACATAATCACCTTCAACAACAACAATTATCAATAACTATACTCACATAATCACCTTCAACAACAACAATTATCAATAACTATACTCACATAATCACCTTCAACAACAACAATTACCAATAACTATACTCACATAATCACCTTCAACAACAACAATTCACATGCCTAATCATACTACCAATTACATTATATATAGTCTACTTGTTACCACCCAGCTCCACTTCCACTAATATCCCTATGTCTGTATTGTTTCCAATTTACTTTATGGCAGAAACAGTGAAGGCGCAGCATCATCTTTCAATGGCCGGTAATTGTTAGCTTTCTTAGTACCGAGAAGACGTGATTTCATATCACCCATAAAGTCGTTATCGTCCAATTGAATGGAGCAAATCACTGCATGTGTTGGGTTGATTTTATCTGCACGACGACAGGCATTTATCCACAAGTTTTGTAATTCTTCATCATTCGGAAATTGAAAAAAATAATAATGTTTTCAAATTATTTTTGTTTTCAAAGCTACCAAACACAGAACAATTGTTTGGCATAGTGACCCTTACAACGGAGCACTAGGGTCTATAAACTAAAAATGCCATTCTAATACATTGTACGGCTACATGAACTCTCTCAGTGTTTAGGTCAAACCTTTTGAGTTGAACCTAGGTGTGATAGGAGGGATTTTGTTTTGTTTTTTCTTAAAAAAAACATCGAGGACCAATAAATTCATAAATAAACAACTAAGAGATCACTAAATTTATGAATAAATAACTAAGGTGCTTAAATTAAATAATAGTGATATCTCCTTTTCCCAGATACACGAAGGATCACTAGTTTTATAGCTGTGTATGATATTAACTAAAATTGTCCAATACTAACATCCCCTAACCCTGCCATGGAAATTAGTCCCAGGGCAGTAATTCTCTTTCCAATTGTCCCTTAACCACTCTAAGCCACTGTCAAACACTCTGAGCAGCGGTGATTTAGAGGGCAAGCAGCCTCGAGGGGGTCACTAAACTGCTGTTGCTTGACTTCCTTTGTACTCCTTAGTATTTGAAATGAGAAAGGAAGGGACTAAATAAAAAGGGAAGGAAGGAAGGTAAGCTTACAGGTAGGAAGGCTGGAAACGAGAGTAGAAAGAAAAGAAAGGATTAACGAAAGGAAGGAGCGAAGGTAGAAACGAAATATAGAAGGAAGATAGGTAGAATGAAGGAAGAAAGAAAGCAACTAAGTAAAGAAAGAAGAAAGGAAACAGAATAAGGAAGGAAGGAAAGAGGACCAAAAAAAATCAAGAAGGGAGAGGAGTAAGAATCAGGAAGGAAGGAAGGACTGTAGATATGATAAAACATAAATTAAGGAAGAAAGAAGAGACGAAAGAAGGAAGGAATGATGAAAGGAACTACGAAATGAAGGAATTACACTAAATAAGACAAGAAAAAAAAAGACTGTGGAAGGAACAAATATAATTAAAAAAAAAAAATAGAAAGCTAAGCTGGACGGAAGTAAACAACATGATTGAACCAAGTAATTAAGATCCTAAGGGAGGAAGAAAGAAAGGAGAGGGAACAAAAAACGAAGGACAGAAGGAAGAAACAAAGGAAGGAATGAAAGAAGATTGAAAATAAAAAAATAAAATAAAAAAAGGAAAGAAGGGTGAAAACAAAATATATATAGGAAGGAAAGAAGGAATAGTGATAAACTGGCATGCTAGAAAAAGAGGAAGAACGAGCAAACAGGGGAATTTGGCGAATAATGTTATTACATGTTCTCCTTATCTCAAATAGATCTGTGCCTCTTCTCTCCACTTTTCTCTTCATTATATTTCTTCTCCACGTATCTCAGTCACCACTCTGAAACTTGGCAAAATTTGTCTTCAGTAACTCCATGTCTTCAGTCGAAAATCCTATATCTATTTGACATACAATTTTATCAAATGTTATATCTTTAGACTAACATTACAAATATACTCTTGTTTTGGATCTTTTCTTCGAATCCAGGACCCAGAGGGTCCTCCCATGACCCAAGAAGGAGATGGAGAGACCAGGATGTCATTCTTGCCCTCAAGATGACCACCAGTGATGTCTCAACCAAAAGTGAGACTAGGCCAGCTAAATCACCGCAGGTCAGGCTAGGTTGGATCGGAGTCAGGCCCTTTCCACTAAACTGTTGAGTACAGGTCACAGTTTATTAACTTCCTTCCCTTTTCCTAACTACCTATGAAACTGTGTTGAGTAAAGGCCAGACAGTTCTCTGACTGTAGGACGGAAGTCACACTGGTTGTGGAAATAGGCTTGAAAGTCAATGATAAAATGATTACTTGGGAACCCTGCAAGTCAGGCTAATTGTTGCTTCAGTAAATTGTTGAGTACAGGCCAGAATTGACTGAACTGCAAGTTTACCTCTATGTTACCCTAGTACCTCAACTGAGTACAGCCCAGTGAAGAAAAGGTAGCATAGCTTATTTATTCAGGAGTGGATCATAAGAAACTCTGTTGAGCCCAGCCAGACAGTTCCTTAAGACCATCATCCGGCGTGCCTCCCTAATAACTAACAGCAAACAGCCGTATGTGTACGGGACCTGTATGCTGAACCAACCAAAGGACAACCCCACCTGGACATCTCCTTTACCGCACCGTAAAATCCAGGCCAGGCCCTAAACAACCAGAAGCGAGAACCTGCTGAGGGACCTCAACAGAAGACGAAGACTGCAGTGTTAGCTTTATCCATAAGCTGTTTATACAGATCTCCCTTCTAACCTGATAGGCCTTATTGTACG
The DNA here is from genome assembly GCA_032716605.1 of Paralithodes platypus. Lineage (NCBI taxonomy): Eukaryota > Metazoa > Arthropoda > Malacostraca > Decapoda > Lithodidae > Paralithodes > Paralithodes platypus. The sequence continues at coordinate 2,320,736 of CM064494.1, read as the reverse complement.
AGGACACAAACCACATATCCTCTCCTTACACTGTGATTGAATATTCTATATACTGTCCCTTTATGGTGATACTATACTATAGCAGAGTCAAAACCCTCACACCCACCAGTGACACACATAATATCAAACCAGTCCTACCTGAATTCTTACATTAGTTACCCCTCAAAGTGCTGTGCTTACTGTGATTTAGTTGTCTGTGTTCTACTTGTCCTACTGAATGCCTATATGTATATCTTGGTAAGAGCTCCATTCTTTACCCAGTTAAAATTTAATCCACTTCCAGTATTATTAAAACCCAGTAAAAATTCTGGTATAACAATATATATATATATATATAGAATAAATAAGATGACGAGAGCAAACATCAACTCCATTTTCATTGTGTATTAATTAAGCTTTGACAATATTTCGAACAACTCTGTTCATCATCAGGTGAAACACCAACGATCCTAGAAAACAAACATGATATCTGTTAAAACTTTGTATTTAATATATGGATCTATTTAAACAAGTTTAATGTGACAATTGTACATAATACTTTACTTAAAACTGCTAGACTATAAGTTAATAATTGAAAACAATAACAAGATTTACAAGAATATTACATAATCCTAACTTCATAAACCTGAACATGTAATACCAAATATAAAATAACATGCAACAAACCATTTCGACCTGCACCTTACGACTATTCCGGGAGAACTAACTAGATTGACTGACTATAGACATTATATATAGCAAGGGATCCTAAAGCCCCAAGCTATCAACTACCTGAACACTCAGTTTAGGTTCGGTTTGAGTTTGTCTATGAAATATTTCTCCCCAATGAAAGTATCGTTCTTGTTTCTGAATTTAGCCAATATCTTAAAATCTTTTTCATTAAATCTGTGGTCCAATTCGAAAGAGTGATTCCTTACTGCTGAAAAAGGCATTTTCGTTAAATATTGACCTGTTCGGATACTTTTCCCCAAATGCTCCAATATTCTAGCGCGGAATGAACGAGACGAACATCCCACATACCCAGCAAGGCAGCTGGGACAGTTAAATTCATAAACAATATTGGAACATAAGTTATTGGGAACAGTGTCCTTTATTCTAAAAAATGAGCGAATGCTAAAGTCATTTGTGAAAATTATGCGAAAGTTAACAGCTGGGAATCTAGAATGAAGCAATTTTTGGAGCTGTTTACGAAAGTCGTAACTGGATTTACCATAGAATGGAAGTTTTATATATTTCTTAAGTTTCGGGACCTCGTGAACACAGGTTTTAGTTACATATTTACTAGCTAAAAATGTGGTCCAATGAATTGGACCACAGATTTAATGAAAAAGATTTTAAGATATTGGCTAAATTCAGAAACAAGAACGATACTTTCATTGGGGAGAAATATTTCATAGACAAACTCAAACCGAACCTAAACTCAGTGCTCAGGTAGTTGATAGCTTGGGGCTTTAGGATCCCTTGCTATATATAATGTCTATAGTCAGTCAATCTAGTTAGTTCTCCCGGAATAGTCGTAAGGTGCAGGTCGAAATGGTTTGTTGCATGTTATTTTATATTTTGTATTACATGTTCAGGTTTATGAAGTTAGGATTATGTAATATTCTTGTAAATCTTGTTATTGTTTTCAATTATTAACTTATAGTCTAGCAGTTTTAAGTAAAGTATTATGTACAATTGTCACATTAAACTTGTTTAAATAGATCCATATATTAAATACAAAGTTTTAACAGATATCATGTTTGTTTTCTAGGATCGTTGGTGTTTCACCTGATGATGAACAGAGTTGTTCGAAATATTGTCAAAGCTTAATTAATACACAATGAAAATGGAGTTGATGTTTGCTCTTGTCATCTTATTTATTCTGAAGATCCGGTACCCTAGCGGCCAACCTACTACTGATATATATATATATATATATATATATATATATATATATATATATATATATATATATACAGGGTGTTTTAAAACAACACTGCCAGAGTATGACGACCACATTGATCAAAATATATAATACACATATGTCTATTCTATTTTTACCAAAAATATATTTTAACAGAGATAAATGGTTATTTAGAAATGTAGCAAAACAGGGTTCTGAGCTCAGCACAAAACATATGATACATAATATGAATGATTACCAAGTAAAAAAGGTAAAGAGGAGATATCTAATGACCTAATCACATATGAATAATTACAAAATCAAAGTAACATAAAATTGGTAATGATATTTTGCAATTAGAAGAAAACTGCTAAGTATTATAATCCAAGTAGCGTAAAAAGATATGCACCATTTGTAACGATGACCAAGAGGTAAAATAATGAATCTCAAGTCTGGGTCAGGTATCCGAACACTGCTATAGGTAATTTAATCGTTCGTGAAACTGTTTGAATGGGAAAAAAATTGTTCCTGCGCAATTTACAGTTTCAATACAAATACCTCATTACGTTACTATTATCACAGAGTACCAACAAAATATGTCTATCAGTTTTATGGTTGAAGTTTGACGATTTTACGTAGCTGTAGACATACAAGTATACGGTGTTCACTAATGAATATTTAAAATCATCTAATGGTACCCAAAACAAACAATTTACGTCACTTGGACTTAACGAGTATAAAATAACAAAGGCAGAGACACACCTAAATAACGACAATCCATATTTATGTGATATTATAAGGTAAATAAAATCACTATGACAGAAGAAGATAGCACCATGGCCGAGCAGCTGATTAAACACATGAGAAGATTCGTTATGACTCCAAAGCTTCGAAGAAAAACTCGAACTGGGATGGGAGGCAAGAGGTAGGCTATTTGGGGGGGGAGGGGGGACACTAGCCCGTGTTTGGATTATAGCTCATACCGGGGTGTCACTAATTATTTTACTCTATGCAGTTTAAATCATTAATGGTATATTATTTTGCATTTTGTCCTTAGATAATCTTCTTCGTTATTGTATTTACTAATTAGCAGATGAGGTCTGGCAGTGTTGTTTTAAAACACCCTGTATATTGGGATGTTGCCCAAAACCTGCAAGCAGCCAAGACAAAAAAAAACAGGCATCCCTCCCCAGCCTGATGCAGACGAGGATCCCAAACCACCCACAGCCACCCTTGTCGATGTAGTTGGCCAGGATTCCTCTGTTTGAAGCTCCAGAAAGGAGATGGAGCTTTCTCCATCACCACGCTCCTCCATTGGCCGAGGGACGACGTTCCAAGAGATAACGTCACAGAATGCAGGCTACCATATTGGCCGAGACGCTCGCCCGAGCTTCCATCCTATTTGGCAAACCAGAATCATGGAATTCAGAAACACAGGCAAGGAAGTTCCCCCAAGGTTCGACAAACCTAGAGGATCAAGCTCTAGGTCAGGCAAACTTGAAAACCTTGTGATTGGCTGGCAGCAAACACCTCGATCCTCCAGCCGCCCATTTAAAGGCCCTATGCTGATTACTTGTCTCACCTTTCATGTATTTCTCCGTCTCTATGTGTTGGTCCATCCTGTCCGTCCCTCTCTAAACAGATCCTCCTCAAACAGAACTCAAAGGAGTGTAAACTCACGCATGTTGGGTCAAGCCCCGACGCCTTCATCTCCTACTACAACTCATTTCCTCACCCCCTACTACTTCCTCTGTCCCAATGTATTCGAGGCATTGGGTGATCAAAATTATTACTTGTCTCACCTTTCCTGTATTTCTCTGTCTCCCCTCAGCACACAGATTCGGATTCTCCTCTGCACCACAACCGCGCCTACAACAAGAGCTTCTGCCGACTAACAGGGATACTCGCCACTACCCACAGTAGCAGGAGAGGCAGAGGAGGGGATGGTGACTTCCAAGGCAGAGGGGGAAAGATGATTTGAGGGACTCATCTGTGGTTGAAGACTTGGGGGGGGCCATGCTCGATTAATTGTTCCCCCTAACCAACACCATCCCCCGCTGTCCAGTAGACCTCACCTTCGTCGGGGGATGCTGGTCTCACCTCATCGGGCAACAACATCGCCGAATCCTATCTCTTTAAGATCAGAGAGATAGTTTGATCATCTCCCTGACTTCACCAATACCAGCGGCCTTGCCATCTGGGGGACACTACTGTGAACCAAGACCTGGGGGCTGATACTCGATTTAGTCGTCCCCCTAATAACCACCTTTACTATCCTCCACGGGCATTCTGCTCGTCGTTGCTCCACTGCCACATGACCTGAGGAAATTGAAATTCAAATAGCAAGGAGGACGGCTCTCCACTTTTCACTCTTCTACTTCGCTCTTCATTTCTTCCTTTACTTCTCTCTTACTCGCAGAGACCTCTCACCTTCCCAACTTGTCTATCGCCCCCCTCATCTGGACATCTGGACATTAGTTCTCGTAGACGACTCCACCCTTGACGATCAAAATATAACTATCTTTTGGATTAACACCTCCACAACACCCGCAGATTACACTAATAAACAAACCTGTAACTCTTCCCCCATATCCCAATACTCTCCTGCAGCTTCTATTATGTATATGATGCACCTTGTATTTATATGCTTAAGTCAGTATCGTCATCCTGATTGTATTATATGTTATTCACCTACCAATTGTGACTTGTAAATACATTCATATAAGCTGTATATGTTTATCTGTTCTAACATAAGTAACTCCATTAGAGATAAGAACCTCCTGCTACCATAATACCCGGCTCTCTATCTATCTATCTATTGCCTGAAGCCGTGATCCCTGAAGGGGTGGCCACGAACGAACCGCCCCCATGCACCTCTGTCCCCAGTCAGTCGACGCCCCTCCCCCAAACCAGCACCGCCTTCGTTCACGTACTTCCTCACTCCATCCTTCCACCTCTCATTCGGTCTACCTCTCCTTCTCTGTCCCTCCACCTCGCTCTCGTACCCCCTCTTAGTCATTCTCTCGCTTTCCATACGTTCCATATGGCCGAACCATCTCAAGTTGTTCCTTTTCACACTTTCCAGCACATCTACCTCCACACCACACCTCCTTCTTACTTCTTCATTAGTCTGTCTATCCCTCCATTTAACTCTGCATGCACTTCTTAAGTAATTAATTTCCACTGCTCTCACTCTTGGTCTGAGTCTCTCAACCAACGTCCATGCTTCGCTTCCGTAAGTCAGTGTCGGGATTACCACACTGTCATGCAAGGACTTCTTCACATCCATACTGACCACCCTATTTCTTGTTACTGCTTTCAGCGTTCCTACAACCCTCTTCCCCTGTTGTACCCTCTCCCGCACTTCTTCATCCATAGTCCCATCTTTACTCAACACACTGCCCAGATACTTAAAAGAGTTGACGATCTCCATAGCCTGACTGTTCAGCTTCACCTCACACTCTGTGACTTCACCCCTTTCGAAGACCATAACCTTGCTCTTCCCCACATTTACCTTCAAATTCCGTTTTTCGCACACTGTTCCAAACTCATTTACGAGACCCTGCAACTCCCATTCATTATCACTCATCAGAACTGTATCATCCGCAAACAGCAGTATAGGTAGCTTCCACGCAATTCCCTCCCTTTTCAGCGATACACCAACATCCACTGCTCTTGATAGTATTTCTTTCATGACTCCATCCATATATACAGTAAACAACCACGGGGACATCATACACCCCTGTTTCAAACCAACATTCAGGTCAAAGAACTTGCTCTGCTCACTCTCGATCCACACGTACTGCCGCCTTTGCACCCTCATACCGGCTCTCTAAATACACCCAAAGACAGTTTGAGCTTGGCATTTAAATATGACAAGGGAGAATAAAAGAAGAAGGGAATATAAAATAAGGACAAATTGGAGAAGGGATAAAAGAGAAGGGAGGATAGGATAAGGGAGAATAGAAGAAGGGAGACTAGGACAAGGGAGAATACAAGAAGGGAGAATAGAAGAAGGGAGAACAGAAGAAGAGAGACTAAGAGGGAAAAATTGGATAAGAATGAGGAGAATGAGTATGTGGTAGAGAGTGACAATGTCTGTAGAGGTTATCAGTGTGGCTATCAGAGAGATGAGGTGCCAACACTAGTACCTCACCGTGTCAACACCACATTCTCTCTCTCTCTTCCTACACACACACACACAAACACGCACACTCTGTTAAAGTTATTGTCACATTCACAGGGTTTATCCTGGAATCTTATCTGAAGAAACTACTGTCTATCTTTATGCTAAAATTAGTAAAATAGGCCCATGTTGCACGTAGACAAGACATTGATATGTTATTCCCAATTGTAACTTAATTATTGTATCATCGCATCGAAATGTATTATTTTCTGCCCATATCCATTCTGTTGGGCGATAAATATACTGTCAAGTCAAGTCTCGCTCTACTCGTACTTGAATAGATTGTGTGCCTGTGTAGTGTTATAATTGGTGCATAATAAGCAAATCAATCCATCAATATTTCTCTTATCTCTATTGTGGAGAGAGAGATAGATAGATAGAGAGAGAGAGTGTGTGTGTCTACGAGAGCTGAGAGATGAACCACTTACCACTGGAAAAAAGCCAATGAGAAAAAGTGTACAAGAGTGGGAAAATAATCCCCCCCCCCTGCTCTCCACCCTCCCATTGCTGACTTGAAGGTGGTAAAAAAAGGGACCACCTGAAACCATTGATAAACAGTCGGAAATGCCCCCTTTAGCCTCAGTGTGTGGCGAGATGTGGGTGGGAACCCCACGCATCTCGGCCCTGAATCACATTACCTACTTTTCCGGCAACTTTTGACATTTCTAGCTCATTCTTGCATTGGTACCGACATTTTGGCTGAAATTACAATCGTGAGCCATAATAGCTAAACTCCTATTTGAATCTGCATCGAAACAATGGAAACCTAACGTTACAATACAATGCTTTATTATATTCTAGATGTTTTACAACACGGCCTTAAAGGTTCATATTATAGTTGAATGGGTGGATGCCTAGTATGAATCCTGATTGTAAAGTACAATAGTTGGCTGGCATCACGTTAAACTTAATTCAAAAGCTTCCAGACCAAAGAAGCTGAACACAAAATATATACAGTATATGTAAAATAAATAAATATATAAATAAAATAAATAAAATAAAAGCTTGTGTGGCTTGGGTCTCAGTGATCTCTTCAAATATTCTCTCTGGTATGCCCGGGGAAGGAGGGCTTGGTGGACATCAAACCAAGGTATGCCAGGCTTTTTAAGGGGGTCACCGGCTTTTTTGTATCTTTCTCTCCTTTTCTCTCTTTCTCTGGCTTGTATCCATTCGGCCCCATTCAGCAAACTGTTTTAAGACGTTTATCCCCATCCATGTGTCGATTTCTTCCTGGCGAGCGATAGCGAGCCAGCATTGTATGGAGAAATTTGGCTTCGCCGGAGAAATTTTTCTATCGAAAAATGTACAAATTTAGCTTGATGTAAAACAAAATATATATATATATATGCTGGCTCGCTATCGCTCGCCAGGAAAATATTGACACCTGGATGGGGGTAAGCGTCTTAAAACAGTAGGCAGAATGGGGCCGAATGGATACCAGCCAAAGAGAGAGGGAGAGAAAGAGAAACAAAGCGAGGTGGGCTCCCTTAAAAGTAAGGCTGATGCACACGAGCGATTTTTTCCGACATCTCTTCTCGATAACTCTGGTCTGGAATCTTCTGAATTCAAGATGCATACGAATTCAGACAACTATAATGATCTACCTGCAGCCAAGTTGCCATTACTGATATTAACCCTTTCACGCATTTATGCCGCAGGGGTTGCCAGATTAGCAATAGGAAATAGAGTTCTCTCACTCTTATAATTACCTCTCCAAAATTAGTTTTCTGCCCACAGCTAACTCAAAGACAACTGCAGAGGTTGAAGTAACTAAACTAAAGGTTTCTAAATACCCCTGATGGTAACAAAGGCTTTAAAGTATCCCCAATAGGCTCAAAATCGCGTCATATGTCTGAAAGGGTTAAATGAGCCCGGAAATGTTGCTAGAATTCAGGTGTCAATCGAAAGTTGCCGGAAAAAGTGTTCGTGTGAATCAACCTTTATACTCCCAAACTCTGCCATTCCAACATAGCGTAAAATTCCACACGCAATTCTCACGAGGAGTAACGCTCAAAAGTCTAAGTCTATCTCCATAATTTCAATTGTCGTCATGAATTCGGGGTATGCGAGTCTTGAACATCGTCAGGATTCCAAACACTATTATTCGATCATAGTCAGATTCTACAAGCATTTATCTATCACACGTACAGTCAAAATAAAAAGTTCGCCGAAAACCTTGCCCATTAACCGTGTAATTTAAAGTTAGTATCACTTTCCCTAAACAGTCTCCTTATGGCTTCAATATACTCATGGCTATAGTACTATCCTATCACATATAATTGTATGATATTCAAGTTAATGTATCTCTCTATAGATATCACACAAATTAATATCATGGTGTTCACCGAACTACTGAGTTTGAATGTACAGTTACCTAGACAAAAGTGACTATTTTGGCGTCATTGATTCTTATGGCTCTACCCTTCCTTGAGCTATTTTGAATGGAACGAAAGGAGATTTGTCCCTTTCCCTTTTTATCTGATTATTGCACTGGGCCGTTTTATATTCATAAACATGTGTGAACGGCGTTGTGTGTAACCATTACGAACAATAATTTAAGATCTGAGTATTGATTAGCGAAGGACTTACCATCACCCAGTTCCTTAAGTAAAGATGGTAGTGTCCCCAATACGTCGGACTAGACTGTGTTATGGTTTATTAATATGGCTGGCTGGTAGTGCCAAGTACAATCCCTCATTTGCAGACGAGTTCCAACTATCGCGCTGTTTCTATAATCACGATAACTTATCTTTCTTACCTGCCATAACCTAATTTGCAGACGAGTTCCAACTATCGCGCTGTTTCTATAATCACGATAACTTATCTTTCTTACCTGCCATAACCTAAGCTAAACCTGACATGACATAACTTAACATAACCAAACCTTCGCGCCAACCTGACTTAATTAACGGTTACGTAAGGTAAGGTAAGACAAGTTTTGCTTAGGTTAGGTTAAGATATGGTAGGTTAAGATTGGGTAGGTTAAGATAAGTTAGGTAAAGTACCATGCACTTCTTGGTTAAAGAAAAGTAGCCCTAGTGCATGAAACCATCTAAACTTCAGGAAAAATGCTACCGGTATAGTCGTGAACACAAATTTCTGGACCATTTTTGGAAATACAGTTAAGAGGTAGGCTACAGTACTAGCGAACTATTTTGATAAACTATTGAGTCACAACATTGAATTGACTTATGCTCGCTAGTTAATGCTTACTGTCTTGTTTTTATCATTGGGAAGTGTTCAGGTATTTATGACCACGACTTTACAAGCTATCCAACATCCACTTACAATCATTTCGTAACTCAATTATACAATAACTCTGAAATAACCTGACAACGAGAGGTTCTTCCTAAATTCAACGGAATCGACTGACGGTAGCTAAAGCAAATTATAATCTGAGAGAGCTAATTAGGACATTTTGTATGTACAGTTGACTTAAATAGTTCGCTGAAAACCTTGATATAATTTGTGTGAAATCTAGATAGGGACTTTAATTCAATATGTGTACAACGGGAGACAAATCTAGATAGGGACTTTAATTCAATATGTGTACAACGGGACACAAATCTAGATAGGGACTTTAATTCAATATGTGTACAACGGGAGACAAATCTAGATAGGGACTTTAATTCAATATGTGTACAACGGGAGACAAATCTAGATAGGGACTTTAATTCAATATGTGTACAACGGGACACAAATCTAGATAGGGACTTTAATTCAATATGTGTACAACGGGAGACAAATCTAGATAGGGACTTTAATTCAATATGTGTACAACGGGAGACAAATCTAGATAGGGACTTTAATTCAATATGTGTACAACGGACACAAATCTAGATAGGGACTTTAATTCAATATGTGTACAACGGGAGACAAATCTAGATAGGGACTTTAATTCAATATGTGTACAACGGGAGACAAATCTAGATAGGGACTTTAATTCAATATGTGTACAACGGGAGACAAACAGCACCACTTAAGGTGAGACTGGCTGTTTGTTTGGTCTATTAATAAATGTATTCATATATTTTTTTAGTTTCCTCCCTAGACCTCCATCAAGTTTAGAAAAACACCCCCTAGACCCCATTCAAGATAAATTTGTACATTTTTCGGTAGAAAAATTTCCCGGCCGAAGGCCGCTTCCTCTTAAAATTGCAGGCTCGCTATCGCTCGCCAGAAAATAATCGACACATACTGTATAGTGTATATGGCACGAAATATCTTAAAATTGACAAAGAAATTAGGCGAAAGGTGTTAAAATCGCCAAACTAATGGGCCGAACGTCTTATAATCTCAAAACTAGTGGGGCTAAACATTAGGGAGAAGGGGGTCCAGAAAAACGGTCTCCCTCCCTTTAACAGCTATTAGACACACACGCGACCTGTCGAGGAATAGTGTACAGTATAGTAACTTAAAGTACACAGTTTACGTGCAAGAACATCGGGGAGCTATTTATTTTGAGTGTACTTTATTTATTATTTTTGTATATGTTTTTTACGTCCGTTTAATATTGAACACAAAAATCACCTAATATTATCCAGAATAACATGAAAAAACTGTACACGTATTATGACAACATTGTCAACGTTGCCATCTTATACTGTAATTTCCAATTGCATTTACCACTGCCCTGTTACCATCATCAATGTTATATTCATCAACTTAATGGCAAGGCAATGTGATACCTATCCTAGTAATTGCATACTGAATCGTGAATGAGTTTCAGTGTTGATAAACTTGAGTTGAAATCGACTTTAACAGCTATCAGGGTGGTAAATGTGTTGTTGAACCGGTCTCCTGTGCTGATTAAGTTACATGTAGGGTAAGGCAGCTCAAGGTCGGTCACGTTACTGAGGTATTAGTATGCTACATGGTGTTCTGTGTGGAGACCTGCCTACCTGCCTTACTTCACACTTGCCTACCTCTTTATTTGCCTACTTACCATACTACCTACCTACCTTCAGATCTGCCTACCTGCTTACCCTCACACCTTCTTACTATACCTACTACCTTACAAACTCCCTACCTTCATCCCTAACTGGCTACGGTATGCCTTCTATATTTGCCTACCCACCTTACGCCCTACCTACTAACTTATCTTTCTTCCTACCTTGCAGTTCGTCTACCTTCCAAACAGCCTACTTTCCTACTCGTCAACCTGTCTAGCTCACTGCCCACCTTGGTATATATATGCTTACCTACCTGCCTACCCTCATACATGCTTACCTGAATGCCTAGCTGTTCACTATGTTTAACTACCGTACACTCTACCTACCGTACACTCTACCTACCTGCTCATCTTCAAACCTGCCCACCTAACTCCCCACCTTCTTATATTCTGTTTACCTACCTAAGTCCTGCCTACCATCCTACCCTTAGCTCTACCTACCTACTTTCTTACCTTCCTACCTGTCTGCTCATATATTTATCTAACTACCATCCTATTTGCCTTCTTCCGGTCCTGCTACCTTTTAATTATCTTATTAACCTACCTACCTACTTACTCTCATATTTACCAACCTACCTACTTACTCTCTTATTATCCCTACCTACCTACTTACTCTCATAATTACCAACCTACCTACTTACTCTCATATTTACCTACCTACCTACTTACTCTCATATTTACCTACCTACCTACTTACTCTCTTATTATCCCTACCTACCTACTTACTCTCATATTTACCTCCCTACCTACTTACTCTCATATTTACCAACCTACCTACTTACTCTCGTATTATCTCTACCTACCTACTTTCTCTCATAATTACCAACCTACCTACTTACTCTCGCATTTACCTACCTACCTACTTACTCTCATAATTACCAACCTACCTACTAACTCTCATATTTACCTACCTACCTACTTACTCTCACATTTACCTACCTACCTACTTACTCTCATAATTACCAACCTACCTACTAACTCTCATATTTACCTACCTACCTACTTACTCTCATATTTACCAACCTACCTACTTACTCTCTTATTATCCCTACCTACCTACTTACTCTCATAATTACCAACCTACCTACTTACTCTCATATTTACCTACCTACCTACTTACTCTCATATTTACCTACCTACCTACTTACTCTCTTATTATCCCTACCTACCTACTTACTCTCATATTTACCTACCTACCTACTTACTCTCATATTTACCTACCTACCTACTTACTCTCATATTTACCTACCTACCTACTTACTCTCATAATTACCAACCTACCTACTTACTCTCACATTTACCTACCTACCTACTTACTCTCATAATTACCAACCTACCTACCTACTGTACACATTTACCTACCTACCTACTGTACACATTTACCTACCTACCTACTGTACACATTTACCTACCTACCTACTTACTCTCTTATTATCCCTACCTACCTACTTACTCTCATAATTACCAACCTACCTACTTACTCTCATATTTACCTACCTACCTACTTACTCTCATATTTACCTACCTACCTACTTACTCTCATATTTACCTACCTACCTACTTACTCTCTTATTATCCCTACCTACCTACTTACTCTCATATTTACCTACCTACCTACTTACTCTCATATTTACCTACCTACCTACTTACTCTCATATTTACCTACCTACCTACTTACTCTCATAATTACCAACCTACCTACTTACTCTCACATTTACCTACCTACCTACTTACTCTCATAATTACCAACCTACCTACTTACTCTCACATTTACCTACCTACCTACTTACTCTCATATTTACCTACCTACCTACTTACTCTCATATTTACCTACCTACCTACTTACTCTCTTATTATCCCTACCTACCTACTTACTCTCATAATTACCAACCTACCTACTTACTCTCATATTTACCTACCTACCTACTTACTCTCATATTTACTTACCTACCTACTTACTCTCTTATTATCCCTACCTACCTACTTACTCTCATAATTACCAACCTACCTACTTACTCTCATATTTACCTACCTACCTACTTACTCTCATATTTACCTACCTACCTACTTACTCTCATAATTACCAACCTACCTACTTACTCTCATATTTACCTACCTACCTACTTACTCTCTTATTATCCCTACCTACCTACTTACTCTCATAATTACCAACCTACCTACTTACTCTCATATTTACCTACCTACCTACTTACTATCTTATTATCCCTACCTACCTACTTACTCTCATATTTACCTACCTACCTACTTACTCTCATATTTACCTACCTACCTACTTACTCTCATAATTACCAACCTACCTACTTACTCTCACATTTACCTACCTACCTACTTACTCTCATAATTACCAACCTACCTACTAACTCATATTTACCTACCTACCTACTTACTCTCTTATTATCCCTACCTACCTACTTACTCTCATAATTACCAACCTACCTACTTACTCTCATATTTACCTACCTACCTACTTACTCTCATATTTACCTACCTACCTACTTACTCTCATAATTACCAACCTACCTACTAACTCTCATATTTACCTACGTACATACTTACTCTCATATTTACCTACCTACCTACTTGCTCTCATATTTACCTACCTACCTACTTACTCTCATAATTACCAACCTACCTACTAACTCTCATATTTACCTACCTACCTACTTACTCTCTTATTATACCTACCTACCTACTTACTCTCATATTATCCTATCTACCTAGTTACTCTCATATTTACCTACCTACCTACTTACTCTCATAATTACCTACCTACCTACTTACTCTCATATTTACCTACCTACCTACTTACTCTCATATTTACCTACCTACCTACTTACTCTCATATTTACCAACCTACCTACTAACTCATATTTACCTACCTACCTACTTACTCTCATATTTACCTACCTACCTACTTACTCTCATATTTACCTACCTACCTACTTACTCTCATATTTACCTACCTACCTACTTACTCTCATATTATCCTACCTACCTACTTACTCTCATATTATCCTACCTACCTACTTACTCTCATATTTACCTACCTACCTACTTACTCTCATATTTACCAACCTACCTACTATCTCTCATATTTACCTACCTACCTACTTACTCTCATATTTACCTACCTACCTACTTACTCTCATATTTACCTACCTACCTACCTACCTACTTACTCTCATATTTACCTACCTACCTACTTACTCTCATATTTACCTACCTACCTACTTACTCTCATATTATCCTACCTACCTACTTACTCTCATATTTACCTACCTACCTACCTACCTACTCTCATATTATCCCTACCATCCTATTTGCCTTCTAGCGTGCCTACCTACCTACTATCGTACTTACCTGCCTACCAACCTATTTGTCTTCTTTCCCGTTTGCTTGCACATCTACCTACCTACCTACCTACCTTCCTACACATTTTTGTTTTACCTTTCAACCTTTCTATCTTTCTACCTACCAGCTTTCTTGTTTACTTGTTTTAAGGGAGTCCACCTCACTTTTTTTCTCTTTCTCTCCCTCTCTCTTTGGCTTGTATCCATTCGGCGCCATTCAGCCTACTCTTTTAAGACGTTTACCCCCATCCAGGTGTCAATATTTTCCTGGCGAGCGGTAGCAGGCCAGCATATACTGCATATACACAGTATATTTTTGTTTACAGTAAGCTAAATTTGTACATTTTTCGATAGAAAAATGTCTCCGAATGCTGGCTCGCTATCGCTCACCAGGAAAAAATCGACACCTGGATGGGGGTAAACGTCTTAAAACAGTTGGCTGAATGGGGCCGAATGGATACAAGCTAGAGCAAGAGAGAAAAGGAGAGAAAGAGAAAAATATCCCCCCCCTTAAAACCACCTATCTATCTTCCCAACACCAACCTGTACTCTTCTACCCAGCCTTCGAACCGTCTAATGTATCTTGCCAACACCAACCTGTACTCTTCTACCCAGCCTTCGAACCGTCTAATGTATCTTGCCAACACCAACCTGTACTCTTCTACCCAGCCTTCGAACCGTCTAATGTATCTTGCCAACACCAACCTGTACTCTTCTACCCAGCCTTCCAACCGTCTAATGTATCTTGCCAACACCAACCTGTACTCTTCTACCCAGCCTTCGAACCGTCAATGTATCTTGCCAACACCAACCTGTACTCTTCTACCCAGCCTTCGAACCGTCTAATGTATCTTGCCAACACCAACCTGTACTCTTCTACCCAGCCTTCGAACCGTCTAATGTATCTTGCCAACACCAACCTGTACTCTTCTACCCAGCCTTCGAACCGTCTAATGTATCTTGCCAACACCAACCTGTACTCTTCTACCCAGCCTTCGAACCGTCTAATGTATCTTGCCAGCACCAACCTGTACTCTCTTCTACCCAGCCTTCGAACCGTCTAATGTATCTTGCCAACACCAACCTGTACTCTTCTACCCAGCCTTCGAACCGTCTAATGTATCTTGCCAACACCAACCTGTACTCTTCTACCCAGCCTTCCAACCGTCTAATGTATCTTGCCAACACCAACCTGTACTCTTCTACCCAGCCTTCGAACCGTCTAATGTATCTTGCCAACACCAACCTGTACTCTTCTACCCAGCCTTCGAACCGTCTAATGTATCTTGCCAACACCAACCTGTACTCTTCTACCCAGCCTTCGAACCGTCTAATGTATCTTGCCAACACCAACCTGTACTCTTCTACCCAGCCTTCGAACCGTCTAATGTATCTTGCCAACACCAACCTGTACTCTTCTACCCAGCCTTCGAACCGTCTAATGTATCTTGCCAACACCAACCTGTACTCTTCTACCCAGCCTTCGAACCGTCTAATGTATCTTCTTACCTGCAATACCATTTTCACATTGACAGTTTATTGTACCCTTCTCCTCACAACTGTCCCTGATTAGTTAAATATATTATAATTTCGGGATCATGATAAAACTTTTTCTTTCATCTTCAAGGGCCACTCCATACAACACGAAAACATAAAGAATAAACTTCCTCATAATGGCACCACGCTTAGAAAAACGCCCCCTAGACCCCCTTCAAGATAAATTTGTACATTTTTCGGTAGAAAAATTTCCCGGCCGAAGGCCGATTCCTCTTAAAATTGAAGGCTCGCTATCCCTCGTCAGGAAAAAATCGACACCTAAATGGCATGAAAGGTCTTAAAATTGACAACGAAATGGGGCGAAAGGTTTTTAAATCGCCAAACTAGTGGGCCGAACGTACTAAAATATCAAAACTAGTGTGGCTAAACATTAGGGAGAAGGGGGTCCAGAAAAACGGTCTGCCTCCCCTTAAGTGACTTATTACCAAACACTGACACAGAAAAAAACATATATATGTAACATATTTTGTTTTACTTAGAATTGCATAATCTTTCATATCTGAAAGTATTGGTAATAACTCGCTTGACACCCTGTATATATGAGAGAGTGTGATTTGCCAGATTGGTCTGACATTTGAAAGTAAAATGCCTGAGTATGATTTAGTCTATGTGAACTTATCATTTCACTTCCATAAACGAAATGAGTTCATATTAATAAGAATGTGGTGCCCCCCCCCCCCCTTCAATTAAAACGAATTTTTCGTTTATTGACAGGGCCGACATTCCTTCAATACATCTGTAATTAGACAATTTCCATCAATTTTGGGTTGTCGGTGTTAGTGTTAAATGATCAAATAATGGTCTTCAGTTGTACTCCAGGTGGGCTTGGGGTTGGATCTAGGTGGGTAGGGATTGGTCTTTATTATTTAGTTTAATCCTTCATATCGCATTAGTTTTCCTTTTATTCGTGCGGTACTGATGTTTGTTAACGAATTAATTTCATCTAGGTATTTTATACCCTTATTTACTTTGTATTTATACTATTTTACGGATCCTTCTTTTTACGAAATGTTATGTATGGTAATTTCATTTTATAGGATCGTGTACTGACCTGATGATGGACGCAGAGTCTGAAATATTGCAATAAATATGAAGATGGGGATCTTCCTTGTTTTGGCTACCCTTTTCCTTTTGAAAAAAATATATACATATATATATACGGTATATATATATATATATATATATATATATATATATATATATATATATATATATATATATATATAACAGTATATGGAGATTGTCAGCTCATTTAAGTATCTGGGCAGTGTGCTGAGTAAAGATGTGAGTATGGATGAAGAAGTGCAGGAGAGGGTGCAACAAGGGAAGAGGGTTGTAGGAACGCTGAAAGCAGTAGCAAGAAATAGGGTGGTCAGCATGGAAGTGAAGAAGTCCTCTCATGACAGTGTGGAAGCGATGCATGGACGTTGGTGGAGAGACTCAGACCAAGAGTGAAAGGGGTGGAAATGAGTTACTTGAGAAGTGCGTGCGGAGCTACATGGAGGGATAGACAGACCTTGAGATGGTTCGGTCATATGGAACGTATGGGAAGCGAGAGAATGACTAAGAGGGTGTACGAGAGCAAGGTGGAAGGACAGAGAGGGAGAGGTAAGCCAAGAGACAGGTGGAAGGATGGAGTGAAGAAGCATATGGATGAAGGTGGCGCTGGTTGGGAGGAAGGATGTCGACTGACTGGGGATAGAGGTGCATGGGGGCGTTTCGTTCGTGGGCACCCCTTCGGGGATCACGGCGTCAGGCAATATATATATATATATGGGTGTGCTCAACCGCCTTTGGGGGTTCTTTACCCCTGCACAGCTTCTTGTTCTGTACAGGGGCATAGTGCGTCCTTGTATTGAGTATTGTTCACATGTGTGGGGAGGTTCCTCTCACACCGCTCTCCTAGACAAAATTGAAAGGAAGGCCTTTCGTATTATTAACTCCCGTCCACTCACCAACTCTCTGCAATCTCTCTCTCTTCGCCGCAATGTTGCATCTCTCTCGCTATTCTATCGCTACTATAATAATCAATGTTCCTCAGAGCTTTCCCAGTGTATACCACCTCCTTTACGTAGGGCACGTGGTACCCATCTTGCAACACAATCCCACCCCTACTCTGTGCAACTCTCCAACCCAAGAGTGAAACATTACTCTCAGTCTTTCTTCTATTCAACAGATGAGCTCTGGAACTCTCTCCCAGAATCAGTCTTTCCCTCTTCCTATGACTTAAATTGCTTCAAACTCCGTGTGTCCAGGCATTTTGGCTCGAACGTCCCTTGATTTTGGCCCTGTCACTCTTTCAACTTTGGGGGAGGCACTCGCTATAGGCAGTTCTGCCTTTTGCCTCCCTCACTCACAAGAAAAAAAAAAAAAAAAAAAAAAAAAAATATATATATATATATATATATAGAGAGAGAGAGAGAAAGAGAAAGAAGGTTTGAAAAATAAACATGAGCGATAGAAACGCAGAGATTGATGAACAGAGAGAGTGGAAGAGAGTGGAAGATTTGAAGCCTAGAAAACAGTGTATAAGCGTTCGTAATAAGGCAAACAGGATTCTCGGGTTCATCTCTAGGAGTGTGAGTAACAGAACTGCTGATGTTATCTTAAAACTTTACTTGTCATTAGTGAGACCCCATATGGATTATGCTGTCCAATTTTGGTGTCCTTATTACAGAATGGACATAGATTCATTGGAGAGAATTCAGCGTAGAATGACAAAAATGATCCATAATATTAGAAATTTTCCGTATGAAGAAAGGTTGAAGAAATTAGGTTTACATTCGTTAGAGAGACGCAGAGTTAGAGGGGATATGATAGAGGTGTTCAAGTGGGTTAGTGGGATTAACAAAGGGGACATGACAAATGTACTAAAGCTCAGTGATAGCTGAGAAAAAGATATAGGCAAATATTGGTTTGGTAACAGAGTTGTAGATGGGTGGAATAGGCTACCAAGTGATATAGTGGGATCAAGAACGATAGGGAGCTTTAAGAAAAATTGGATAAGCATATGGACGAGAAGGGTTGGGTGTGAAGGGGGATCAGCCGGGTTGGGCCAATCAGCGCTCTGCAGACCCCCGTAATCCTGCGTTAATCTCTAACCGGTTTGGTAAGATGATCCTCAGGGTATTAGAGTGTTGAGCCTATAATTGGGCTTTGTAATTGGGGTTGTGTGGGACAGGGATCTGCCTTGCTTAGGCCAATCGGCTTTCTGCAGACTCCCATTTTCTTATGTTCTTATGTTATGTTCTTATGTAAGAGGTAAAAAGAGAGTTATAAATATATATACATAATTGTGTAAGCGAGAAAGGATGATAGGCAGATTGATATAAAGAGACAAAGATGTGAAAGAGAGAAATCAAGATAATGGACATTCGTATTTTAGGAGCATACACATCCTGCTTCCTGCGTGCAGTTATTATCTAAAGTAGAATATTATCTGTGATTAGGAACATGGGGTGGAAGGGTCTTAAACGGGGGAGAGGCAGAGGTGAGCCTTATTCAACATGATATTTTCTAGCCAGGTGCACCTAATGAAGGTGCTATCAAAGATTAATAAAAACTATCCATTTTCTCAACACATTTTGCGAACAGACAGACAAAGAACAATACCTTTGGTTTCCACGCCTCCAGCAGCGAGCAGGATAATAAATATATATATACAGAGAGAGGGGACAAGAACAGTAGGAAATACCTCAGGGCGGGTCCAAACTTCTCTGTGATCTTTTGCACCGGCGACCTAAATATGGAACCTCTCACCCAAATGTTTATAATTTCAGTGGAGTATTTTCATCAATATTATATTTTTCTCCAGAAAGGTAAATTTGCACGAGCAAATTTTCTGGTAATTTGTGTCCACAACTCTTTTTTGGTAGCTTCTGGAATATTGTTTTGGAAGAATATCGTCGCCCATAATAATCTGTCTTCAATCTAGTGACCTATACCAGTACATAAAATCCTCAAAATTTGGCCAGAAAAAAGTTGCGGATCAAAAGTTGAAGGAAAAAGAGCTCTTGTAAAACCATTTTAACTACGACAGCTTCTAAAGTTAATGTTCGTAAGATTTCTGACACCGAAATTGGTTAGCAGCAGCAGGTGGTGAATTGAGGATATGAAGGGCATAAGTGAATCTTGGCATTTAAAGGCTGAGAAGTCTTTGTGGCCCTGAATGGTGTTGCTGTGGTCACCGAGGGTTCTTTGGGGGGTGATGGGGGACCTCCAATCTGTTGATAATGCAGAAATTAAGAACTCTGTTTTCTCTAACTGTGCTGGGATGGTAGTTTCTCAATGTAACATTTGTAAAGGAATATCAGTAAGATTGATTATCTGAAAACTTTTATACATTTAAACTATGGAAATAACAGTTTTCTCTAACAAAGGCTCACATAACTGTCAGTGAAACCGGGAACATATATCAGGTCATTAGCGATAGAGAAGGGGGACCAGTCAGGAGTGACTGGCCCCTCGCATACTTGCTGATTCACACCTCATGACTCTTGGATTAACCTTGGATTAAGAAGAGGTTATGCAGCTATGGATTCTTAAATATGTATGGCCCCTGTGACATGCACAAAGAGAACTTTTGACAGTAACGAGAATGTTAATGACTATATACGACAGCAAAGAGAAGACAGGCAAGTTACCACTGTTAACTTGGAATGCTACAAAAGAAGCCCAAACAAGTAGGGCCTCTGGTAAGCTGTGAATCAGCACGTCCTACAATTGTAAAGGCAATACACCCCTAAGCTATGTACCAGTATGTCCTGCAACTTGCAGGCAACCCTAAGCTGTGTGTCAGCACATCCTGTACTTTACAGGCAACCCCTAGTTGTGTACCAGCACGTTCTGCAGTACTAGGACTAAAGACCTTCCATATTTCAAACCAATTGAACAATACATTAAGACCCTGTAGCAGTATTTGACTTAAAACTGTGCATGCCCTTATATATAAAACAAAACATTCTCAATATTCCTAAAGCATCCTTAAAAAAATCCAAACTCAAATATATTCGAGAATGCGGATTTTATCAATATTTATCATACTTTATATAATTTCATAAAGCAAATATGATGCCATGATTCTAAGAATATACTTTTAATTCCAACTCTAAAAGGAATTCAGTAAAATAAACAAATAGTCAAAACCATTCCTTGGGGGAGGTGTGCAGTGGTCTTGCCACTGGACTGGTAATCCAATGGTCCCAGGTTCGAATCCCGATGTATCAATGGGAAGATATTATTGGGATGGAATTTGTGCTTTATCTAGCATTACCACAAAGCCCACCGAAACGCCAAAAAAATACCCTCATTGTTCTCTGATTAAATAGCACTGTATGAATATTCCCATATTCAAAATATGCTACAGGGGGGCAATGCCTAGTGAGTTAATTGCTCAATAGGTGGCGTTCTGAGAGTGAGGGTCCGAGTCTTGGGGATGAGATAGTGAAGAACGAAGGCAAACCAGCTCCATATATATGTGACAGCGTCTCTTCCATGGATTGACCTCCCTACTGCCAGATTGGGAACCAAAGCGTCACATTTTCCTTTGCCCCTCAACTTTCCCTTCATAATTGCTGAGGGGCACAGGGCCTTGGGTGGGTCTTTGGTTTCTTGTGCGTTTCCGCAGCCTCCTCAGCTCTCCGCCTTGGAGTGGCTTCGGTCACCTGGGCTTTATTAGTCGTAAGCAGGGAGGAATTTGTGGGGGCGCTCGGTTATGGCCTTGCTCGGGACCTTGGGGCTGCTCAGCCAGACAGCCTGGGGAACAGCAACAACAACAACAACGAAAAATAATAACTTGAACGCCGTACAACACTCTCATAATATATTATATTTACATGTACCATTCACAGGAGGGTGCAAGAAGGCATGAATCATCTGTCTTTAAAAGGCATGGTATACATATTCACTCGATTGACTGGGCACTCGCTCCAGTATTGATTTTCTCACTCTGTGACTTATTGTCACACAGCGTTACCAATAGCTTGCCTATTTTCTTCACATCTATTGCTATTTGTAGCGAAACTATTACGCGCATCGATTTGTTCTGAAGGTTTGCTCTGGCTTGTAACACGATTAGCATGGTTGTAAACTTTAGGAAAAACCTCCAAACCACTCGATTACCAGTTATGCGTTATGCGCGCCACGGGTTTAAGACTACTTCGCTTGATACAACCATCTACAGACAAGTACCATCCAGTGTCTAAGTTACAAGAACACCAGGTTGTTAGGGCCATTGTGAGCATGAAAACTAGCTGGCATAAGCTGTGTTTCCAGTAATGCTACACATTTAGTGAGCTAATAAAGTTGTACTTCAAGCAACGCTACACATTTAGTGAGCCAACGAAGGTTTGATCCCCAGCAACGTTACACATTTAGGGAGCCTTCAAACTTTACTCAAAGCAGAGCAACACATACTGTGAGCATTAACACCTACTGTACCAGAGGGTATTTCTACTGTGAGTATTAACACCTACTGTACCAGAGGGTATTTCTACTGTGAGCATTAACACCTACTATTGTCGAAGATGTCACACTACGGCCTTGCATCATTAGTTCCACTAATTTCTTCTTATCTTCATAACAGAAAAATATGTGTAATGGTAGATGGCCTTTATTCTCAATTTCACTCAATAAATGCTGGTGTTCCCCAGGGATCAGTTTTGGCCCCAATTCTGTTCCTCATTCATATCAATGATCTCATATCTACCACTCATAATCCAATACATTCCTACGCAGATGACTCAACACTCCACAGTTCCTTCACATTTACCAATTCTTTCACCCAACCCGATCTTATAAATTCAAAAATAAACACTGCAATTTCTCTGAACCAGGACCTTTCTAGAATTAATGGATGGGGACAAAAGAATCTAGTTTCCTTTAATGCACAGAAAACCAAGTACATTCAATTTTCTAACCGACAGAATCTCACTGACTCCCATATATTTTTTAATGATGTAAATATTCCCACTTCCCCTAATATTGACATTCTCGGTGTAACATTAACTACTAACTTGAGCTGGACACATTATGTTAGAAGCATTGCTAAGAATGCCTCTAAAAAACTGGGACTCCTGTACAGAGTTCGAGAATTCTTCACTGGCGAGCTGTTGGCCGTGATATATAAAAGTCATGTGCGTTCTCAGATGGATTACTGTTCACCTCTGTGGGGTGGAAGTGGAGTGGTTGCATTGAGGCAGTTGGACAACATTCAAAATAAAGCTATTAGATTAATCAATAACCCTGCAATCACACAGGACCTTCCTACATTATCCATACGAAGAAACGTTACATCCCTTGCATTATTCTACAGATATTTTCACAGCAATTGTTCCGAGGAACTTGCTTCAATTGTGCCGCCTCTCCACATCTTTCCCCGTAGAACTAGGGCAGCTGAGAGCGCCAATGAATTTACACTTTCTCCTCCACAATGCAGGACTTCTGCTTATCAGAATTAATTTGTCCCCAGAGCTACTACTCTTTGGAATTCACTTCCCTCGAATTGCTTTCCACAAACTTACAATCTACAAATGTTTAAATCCAGTTGTTACAAACATTTTATGAATGGAAGATGCCTTTAGGCACATGGACCTTTTTGTTTTATCTGTGTTTTTCCTTCCTCCGTTCATTGTCTCTTAACAACAACAAAAACTGTACCAGAGGGTATTTCTACTGTGAGCATTAACACCAACTGTACCAGAGGGTATTTCTACTGTGAGCATTACACCTACTGTACCAGAGGGTATTTCTACTGTGAGCATTAACACCAACTGTACCAGAGGGTATTTCTATAAATGTAACCTCCAGTACCATGTATTGTGGCCAAAATGGCTTCAGAATCGAGAGAGAGCAACCTCTCACCCCGAAACTTGAACGAGTACTGAGCCAGCTCGCCTGTGGGACCTTATAAACTCTGAGAAGTGTTGCCAAGGACTCAAAGCAGTGTTTACAAGTCATGGTGCCAGGTACCGCTTGGTACAAGGACCGCATATTACGGACGTACGTCGTTGGTAGTGGCGAGTGACTTTTTTACTGTCGGCCAACGTACGCCAATTAACACCATCTTCTTCAGCTACATTAGAGGATTTTCCAATGCCACCATCTCATTCAGATATATCGCAGTTGCTTGAACCATCGCCTCTCGCACCAAGGGGGCTTCGAAGCTGCTTGGGCGCCATCTCCCACAAACTTTTTACCAAATTCCACGGAGACCATCTACCGTCCTCTTATTGTCAATAAATGAATGTAATTCGGGTACCAAATGAAAGTGCTGACCATGTTTCGTTAAAATCCAGCAATTAATTTTCGAGATATTTTTTATTTCACATATACAAAGACAAAAAGAAACAGACAAAAAGAAACACAGGCAGCGGTGAAAACAATACCTTGCCTAAGGCAACGCGTAGTATAACAACAAAACACAACACACACACTGGCTTCCAAGAAAGAGACACCGCGATGATCTTTCAGTCGGCTTCCCCTTGTCATTAGCTGCCCACAAACCCTTTCCACTCATTTACCTAACATCACTAATAATTAGGGTAGGGATGGGGGATGAGGGGATAGGCTTAAGAGGGTAGAAGGGGTACAGGGTGATGAGACGAGATAGGATTAGGGATAGAGGGGACCGCATGGCCAAGGGGGTAGAGGTGATAAGGGGGTAGAGAAGGGATGGGGTGGGGAGGTGACAAAAAGGTGGAGGAATAGATGGGACAGGTTGGGTGGATAGAGGGGATGGGGTGGCGGGATAGAGGAGATGAGGTGGGGGATACAATAGGGGAGAGAGGGGTGGGAGGGGAGGGACAGAGTGGACGAGACCTGCTCACCTTGGGGACTGGAGAGGGAATTCTCGGTGTAGCCTTGTCTTTGTTTGGGCTTTGTTTCCGCTGGATATGGGCTCCTGTCAGACGGGTCACTTTGCCGGCGGATTTATTTACGGTTATATTTTTTTGGGAGCATAATATGGACTCTCGTCGTACTTTAGTTGTTTTTGTGGTTGTTGTATATATATATTCTGTTCAGGTTAGTTGCCCCTTACTCAGGCATATAAAGGCTCCCGAAAGAGAATTACAAAACTGGTTCTTCGGAACACATATTCAGCAACTTTTATCATACGTAGCCGTGAAGGATGTGAGACAGTCCATTACGAGATCGATACCAGAGTTAGTTATTATTACCGTTTAAGTGTTCACTGTAAACACGCTACCAATGATTAGACAATTGTTATCGACAAGATATTACGTTTCCTGTGTTTCAATTGAGAGATTAACTTTGTCCCGTTGAAGGTACTCAGACTAAGGTTAAAGACTTGATTCATTAGAAGGTTAACCCATTCAGTACCGGTGACGTCCTTTTCATGATATTCTGGCAACTATTAGACAATTTTTTTCAACTTAGGAAGGACGTCTACCCGTTAAAAGGCTACAGTCTATCTCAATTAATCCTTTTAGCTTCCGTATATTCTTCCTTAGCTTCATATATTCGTCTAAATATAGCCGAAATCCATAATAAAGGACGTAGCCGGTGCAGAAGGGGTTAAATATGGAGACTTGCCAATACCTTAGAGTTTATAATGTGTACATACAGTAGATACATTAGATACCTTAGAGTTTATAATGTGTACATACAGTAGATACATTTGATACCTTAGAGTTTATAATGTGTACATACAGTAGATACATTTGATACCTTAGAGTTTATAATGTGTACATAGATACATTTGATACCTTAGAGTGTATAATGTGTACATAGATACATTTGATACCTTAGAGTGTATAATGTGTACATAGATACATTTGATACCTTAGAGTTTATAATGTGTACATAGATACATTAGATACCTTAGAGTTTATAATGTGTACATAGATACATTAGATACCTTAGAGTTTATAATGTGTACATAGATACATTTGATTGTTAAACAGTTAAATCCGTGTTATGTACATATTATGAGATTGAAATACCGTTGTAACGTAAGTTGATATATTGCCTGTTGCCACGAGCACAGTCGGTATAATATTATACCAGGTACCATATTATTGTATATTGCTGTCCTATTATTCTGTGTTTTATTTGTAGTATTGTCCACAATAATTATGATAATAAACCCATTTCTCCCAGTTAGAAGAATCTACAAATACTTGTTTTTGTCTAGCATAACACTATTATGACACTAGATATCATTACTAATCTCATTGAATTGGTTAACCGTCTCCACAAACAAAATGTTTCTCTGCAACCTACCTAAATACAATGACTCCCACACAAATAATATAACTCATGCGCACATGAAACATATGAATAACACTTGTTTCGCTTTTCTTATAACCAACCTACAATAATCTATACCTTAATAACTACAGGACTAAGTATAACATACCCGGATAATAGCCTGTTACTAGTCTCATATAATCTGCATATCCATTAAGCATACGTTATCAATATTAAGCTTGCTACAGCCTATGCAACCCGAATATATACCACATGTACAATACCTGCACCAACTAATAAACCCAAACACTTAAGGGACCCCATCTCGCTTTTTTTCTCTTTCTCTTCCTCTCTCTTTGGCTTGTATACATTCGGCCCCATTCAACCTACTGTTTTAAGACGTTTACCCCCATTCAGGTGTCAATATTTATTTGGCCAGCGGTAGCGAGCCAGCATATATATATATTTTTGTTTTGACAGCAAAGCTAAATTTGTAAATTTTTCGATAGAAAAATGTCTTCGGCGAAGCCGGTGTTTCCATACAATGCTGGCTCGCTATCGCTTGCCAGGAAGAAATCAACACCTGGATAGGGATAAACGTCTTAAAACAGTTGGCTGAAAGGGGCCGAATGGATACAAGCCAGGGATAGAGAGAAAAGGAGAGAAAGATAAAAAAAGACAGTGACCCCCCTTAATTTCTTTCGATCTCTCTTCGTAACACTGCTGCTCCTTCCTCCATCCCTATCGTTATCTATTGTCATTCCCCTTTCCTTCTCTCATCTCCATTCCTCCCCTACCTACCTACCTCTACCTACCTCTCCAGTTACACACTCTTCTGTTTTCTCTCCCTCGCTCATCCCCCCCTCTCTTTGTTTCCTTCCCTCTTCCCCTCCCTCACTTCCTTCCATAGTTTTGTCTTGCTCACTCTCTTTCCCCTTTTTTCCTTCCCTCCATCCCTATACTTGCCTTACTCTCTACCATTATCTTCTCTCCACTCTCTATTTTCTCCCTTCCCCTTTCTTCCTTCTCTCCTCTCCTACCATCCTTCTTTCATTCCCACTATACTCGCTTTCCCTTCCTTCCATTCTCCCTTCTCCCTCCCCCTCCCACTATCCCCTCCTACCAACCCTAGGCCCCCTCCCTCCCTTGCCCAACTACTCCACGATAGAAGACGTAAGATTTGTGAGGCAAACTACACTAAACTTTACATACACGTTAACCACATTTTCTATGCAGCTATTTCATTTCAGTAGTACAACCTCATACATAATTTATGAAACTAATTCAATTTTACTTCTATATTAGTTAGGTAAGGCTTCTTTAGATTTGCAACATGTATCTGTATTCTCGAAATACTTAGGGAAAACAGATCTTAGAAATATTTTGAGAAACATGTATTGTTATAGATTATATTTTTTCTATGTGAAGGAGGGAGACAGAAGGCAGAACTGCCTGTAGCGAGTGCCTCCCCCAAAGTTGAAGGAGTGACAGGGCCAAAATCAAGGGACATTCGAGCCAAAATGCCTGGACACACGGAGTTTGAAGACATTTAAGTCATAGGAGGAGGGAAAGACTGATTCTGGGAGAGAGTTCCGGAGCTCAGCTGTTGAATAAAAGAAAGACTGAGAAGTGTATGTTCAAGATATGTTCAAGTTATTACTGAATAGAGCCTTGCGAACTAATTAATCATTTCAGTATACTATGACGCAGTCTTCATTTTATTATGGCTATTATTTATGTAGTGGGCTGACTCTCTGTAAAACTGAGGGTTGATGTCCTCTACTTTCCATAGACTTTTCTATCTGTTTCTCTTTTCTATATGTTCTACAATGCTAATGGCGTAGAGATGTGGTGACCCCAGCACCCGCCATTATTTGGTGCAGATAGCCTCCTCTGTGGTGGAGGGGAAATAATTTCCACCACCGTACTCCCTGAGAGGCGTAACAGACGGCTGAAAGGGGGCTGGAGCGGATGGCTAGGAAACCTCCACCCTTTGAAAGATTTACCTACTAGTCGAGCCAGAGATAGGGGCGAGGGAACGCAAACGTGGTCCCGGACCATAAGAGTTGGAACTTTCAATGTGCATGGCTCTGGAATAATGAGAAGCGAAAAGACATTGGCAGTTTTTTTGAAAGAAGAAACTATTAGGTGCTAAAGACTTGCGGTATCTCCATTTTTGCAGGAGAATGGAGAACAATCTGCCTAGTGTGATACCCGCTTAAGACACCCGCCTACAACCCCACCCCGTCCCCCTCTTAAATGGAACTCGATAGCACCCGAACGATCTCAAGGGGTCAAATGCCCCTTCCCCTCGTCACGATAACCTCCCAGGTAACCCCGATCCCTCTGGACAGTTACGGCAGACCTGGGTTTTATGGTCCCCTCTCTGTTAAAGTGGGGGGCCTGGGAGGGGATATGTTTCCATTAGAAAAATTCTAATTCTGAAATCCTCAAAGCTTATTTATATCTCTGCTGGCTGTGTGTGTGTGTGATTGTTTGTGATTGTGTGATGGTGTGTGTGTGTGCTTGAGATTGTTTGAGATTAAATGCGTGATGGTGTGTGTGTGTGTGTGTTTGTGTAACTGCTTGTGATCAAGTGTGATGTTGTAAGTATGTGTGTGTCTGTGTGTGTGCATGTGTATGTGATTATTTGTGATTGAGTGTGTGATGGTGTGTATGTGTGTGTGGTCCCTTACCTGGCTGTAATGTGAAGAGAATCACACTCGTACCTGCAAAAAAAAAGGGGTCAAATTAATATAATAATAGGATTACAATTACAGTATGATTCAATTACTTCATTGGTACAGTATTAGCACCAATACCTCCGCACCCATTGTAATCAGTATCGAACCAAAACGAGACAATACAATGCTATATTATATCCAAGAAGCTTCAGAGCCTGGCTTTAAAATTGGGGTAACCTTATTAATGCTCACGACCGTACATGTAATTATTTCGTGCCACAATGAATGTAACCAGTCAAGCATAAATATGATTAGATAGCAACATATTAGATAGCAACATATTAGATAGCAACATATTAGATAGCAACATATTATATAGCAACATATTAGATAGCAACATATTAGATAGCAACATATTATATTAAATAGCAACATATTAGATAGCAACATATTAGATAGCAACATATTAGATAGCAACATATTAGATAGCAACATATTAGATAGCAACATATTAGATAGCAACATATTAGATAGCAACATATTATATTAAATAGCAACATGTTAGATAGCAACATATTAGATAGCAACATATTAGATAGCAACATATTAGATAGCAACATATTAGATAGCAACATATTATATTAAATAGCAACATATTAGATAGCAACATATTAGATAGCAACATATTAGATAGCAACATATTAGATAGCAACATATTAGATAGCAACATATTAGATAGCAACATATTAGATAGCAACATATTAGATAGCAACATATTAGATAGCAACATATTATATTAAATAGCAACATATTAGATAGCAACATATTAGATAGCAACATATTAGATAGCAACATATTAGATAGCAACATATTAGATAGCAACATATTAGA
Organism: Paralithodes platypus; assembly: GCA_032716605.1. Lineage (NCBI taxonomy): Eukaryota > Metazoa > Arthropoda > Malacostraca > Decapoda > Lithodidae > Paralithodes > Paralithodes platypus. The sequence continues at coordinate 2,291,002 of CM064494.1, read as the reverse complement.
TAGCAACATATTAGATAGCAACATATTAGATAGCAACATATTAGATAGCAACATATTTGGATACATCCGAATAAGACCAGGTTAAGATTAAATACATGTTAAATTGATTAAGCTATTAACAGTTGCCCACATGAATCTGCACACAGACCTTAATTGTATACATGGGAGGAAAAACAATATGATTGAATGTGTAGTTTGGCTTTAGTTTCTCCAGTGAAGCAAGAACTTACCATTGTCCAATTAAACCCTAGTAAAAAACATGGTATAACACATAATTATATATACAGTATATATATATATATATATATATATATATATATATATATATATATATATATATATATGTATATATAAGAAAAACAACAATCTAGAAGACAAGAAATACAACCTAAAGAGTATGAAAATCTACACTTATAATTTCAGAACTAGTTGCAGACCTAGTTAACATCAGCTGGGATATTATGGGACAAGCGAGGTTAATAGAAAAGAAGAAAATCTCGTTAAACTCAGACAGGTCATCACTTGTTCTACTACAGAGGAATACAAAATGAAAAGGCTAATGGAGTAGGATTTCTAATCAGTCGTGGTATTGTTGATAATTAATTAACCCACTGGACCCCAGCGACGCACGTTATGCGTCGCCTATGTATGTAACGCCCAGTCCCAGCGACGCAACGGTTGCGTTTTCGTTAATTACTCTTGTACTATGGCACTTAGAGGGTTCAGATATTATGGGAACTGCTTTGGGATCCTTCGGAACAATACCAATGGTTGGGAACCCTCCAAGTCCAGCCGTGTATGTGTGGGCGTGCGCGGGAGTGATTTTCCAGTATATTGCCTACCCATCACCCAATGTTAATTGCGACTTTCCGCCGTCCTCCAGGACCCCTAAATGATCTAAGTGAACGTTTTTTTTTTTTTCCTTCATTACTAACCCATCCCATGTGTTTTCAGGAAAAAATAAAATAAGAAATGGCCGGGCCTGGAGTGTACATTTATTATAAATCAGCTGGGGTTCTGTGGGTTAAATTCCACAGTGTATCGGACAGGATACCTGTTGTAGTGATCAAGCTTTGCAAACGGCACTCTTTAAGTAATTCAAGTATACGCACCCACTTTGCAAAGCTCCGATGAGGATATTGAAACATTCTACGAAGACATCGCCAACATTCTAATTATCAGAGGCTTTCCTGCCAAAGTTGGAAGAAATATGACAGGAGAATCATGTATTGGAAAGCTTGGAGTAGGTGACCGGCATGAGAGTATAAAGGAGTACAAAGGAAAACGAGCAACAATAGATCTTACACCCCCTCAAGGTTACTTGCCCTCCAAAATACTGCTGTCCAACAGTATTTCAGAGAGATAAAGATGTGAAAAGGAAATACCTCCTTGTGGATTAACATGGCAGGGAGGAGGGAAAATATTAACCCTTAATTCGCGGCGACCGTCATATGACATGAGAGAGAAAATTGGCCTATCCTGTGGCACCCGTCATATGACGGGCGCCATTTTGAGGCTATTATGAGCGCTGAGAGAGAGGCCAAGCGTTGGAGGGAGCAGAGGCGGGCTCCAACCCCTCGCCACGCATACACTGAAGCCCCACACCTAATGTGCTGTCTCTCACACACCAAAAACAGCCAAATTGCCAATATTTTACCGATTTTTGCCCTTCGGTTGCACGATCGTTGCAATATAACCAGACAGGGATGAATCAGGTGTCATTGGAAAGCTCTATCATTGCACTTTCACGGATATATAATTGTATTACGCTCTGGTTCTTGCTTATGCATGACAAAGAGCCTGCACGGAATGAAGGTAACTTTCGGCAACTATAGTTAACTCTGCAGAAAAATAAGATTTTAGGAAAATTAAAAATTTCTTACAAAAAAAGATAAGACTGCAAGTGGACCTGGAGAAGTCCAAATGGAACAAAGAATGAGATAAACTTTATCACATTAGGAAAGGAAAACGCCTCAAACTAGCACAACGTAAACTAACCTTCACAAGCAAGAAATGACATCTCTAAGAAACGGCAATGGTGAAATAATTAACTGTAGAGAACACATGATGACATGAGTCAAATACTCTTCAAGTATTTTAGTTCCATCAATTGATTCAACAAAAGACGCAAACAAAGTCCCACATATATCTGGGTATGAAGTAAGGTTTGCCCTAAACAACATGAAAAAAGGAAAAAATCCAGGAGATGATGGTATAAAAAGCGATATTTTTAAGGATGCAGCTATTCACCCAATGTTTATGTAAGCAGGATGTTCTAGAAGCTTAGTGCAATGGAATAGTGAAATGTCGGGTGAACGAAGGGAATTTAACCCTCCCAAAAAACTCCCAGCCGGCGCGGGGATTCGAACCGTGGTTAGTGACCTCAGTAGGTCCGGTCACCCCAGATCCGCGCGCTAACCCACTCTGCCACCTCGGACGTTAATAGGTTAGTAACCTTAGTTCTCCTTGAAAGAACCAGGTTGATAGTCTCTTGGGTATCATCACGTGATGGGTTTCTTAGACTTCACCATCATGACTATTTTACACTAACCCAAACGTCAACTCGGGTAGCAGAGTATTTGGGTGGCGGGATTTTTGCGAGAGCATTACATAACATCCTTCTTTGACTAGGCTAGACCCTAGCCGAAATTTAACGTCTTCAGGTAACGTAGCCATATCACCCCAACATTTTCAATAGTCCAGGTTTTGAAATGCCTGGCGCAGGTTCTCGTGATGGGTGCTCTATCTAGCCACCGGATCACGCACCCTGGCTGCCACCAGTGAAATGTCGGGTGAACGAAGAGAATTTAACCCTCCCGAAAATCTCCCAGCCGGCGCGGGGATTCGAACCGTGGTTAGTGACCTCAGTAGGTCCGGTCACCCCAGAGTCCGAGCGCTAACCCGCTCTGCCACCTCGGGCGTTAATAGGTTAGTAACCTTAGTTCTCCTTGAAAGAACCAGGTTGATAGTCTCGTGGATATCATCACGTGATGGGTTTAATGACTATTTTACACTAACCCAAACGTCAACTCGGGTAGCAGAGTATTTGGGTGGCGGGATTTTTGCGAGGGCATTACAAATAGTAAATCTACTTCACAAAAAAGGTGATAAGAAAGATCTTAGCAACTTCCATCCCATTAGTTATATTGTTATTTACAAGTTGTTTTTCTAAAATCCTCACAAATAAGTTAGATAGAATTTTAGATACAAATTTGTCTCGGGACAAGCAGGATTTAGCAGTGGATATTCAACCGTGGATCACTTGCATACAATGATAACCAGCTAATAGAGGAAACCTCAGACGATGAAACGGCCTTCGATTCGGTAGAGATAACAGCTATACCAAACTCATTACATCAACAAATAATAAATTAAACTTATATAAATCTTCTAAAGAATATACAGTATATACAAAAGGCACTGCTGTGGTCCGGTTACTCAAAAACATCGAGAAGATAAACATTGGGAAAGGAGTGAGGCAGGGAGACAATCTCGCCCAAGCTATTCACATCTTGCCTTGAAGGGATCTTCAGCAAATGTTCATGGGAAATCGAAGGGAATTAAAGTAGATGGGGAATACCTTAACCATCTCAGATTTTCAGTTGACATTGTCTTAATCACAGACAAAGCAGACAAGCTCCAAATATGCTTAATGATCTGAATACAGTCTCAAAGTAGGTCTTAAAATGAACAGGAGTAGAACCAAAGTAATGTACAATGACAAGGAACAGCGTATATACAATGACAAGGAACAGCGTATATATAATGACAAGGAACAGCGTATATACAATGACAAGGAACAGCGTATATACAATGACAAGGAACAGCGTATATACAATGACAAGGAACAGCGTATATACAATGACAAGGAACAGCGTATATACAATGACAAGGAACAGCGTATATACAATGACAAGGAACAGCGTATATACAATGACAAGGAACAGCGTATATACAATGACAAGGAACAGCGTATATACAATGACAAGGAACAGCGTATATACAATGACAAGGAACAGCGTATATACAATGACAAGGAACAGCGTATATACAATGACAAGGAACAGCGTATATACAATGACAAGGAACAGCGTATATACAATGACAAGGAACAGCGTATATACAATGACAAGGAACAGCGTATATACAATGACAAGGAACAGCGTATATACAATGACAAGGAACAGCGTATATACAATGACAAGGAACAGCGTATATACAATGACAAGGAACAGCGTATATACAATGACAAGGAACAGCGTATATACAATGACAAGGAACAGCGTATATACAATGACAAGGAACAGCGTATATACAATGACAAGGAACAGCGTATATACAATGACAAGGAACAGCGTATATACAATGACAAGGAACAGCGTATATACAATGACAAGGAACAGCGTATATATAATTATGATTGACAACGAGATTCTAAAGGAAGTAGAACAATACAATTAACTTGGCCAAATATTGAAACTAACAAAACACAATGATATATAGGCGAATCACTCTAAGATGTAAAGCATTCGGCAGACATAGGAATATCATGAAAAGTACACTACCATGATGCCTAAGGTGAGAACTTTATAACTAGTGTGTGCTACCAACCATGATCTATGGATCCGAAACTTGAAAACTAACAAAAACAATGGAGAATAAGCTTAGGAGTGCACAGAGAGCAATGGAAAGATCAATGCAAGGAATAACTCTTACAGATAGGGAGAGAGTATCGTGGGTAAGAGAGCATAACACAGTCGAGGATATTCTAGAAATGATAAAAGAGAAGAAGTGGAGATGGGCAGGACATGTAGCAAAAAAAGCATGTATCCTCCTTCATTCACTGTCCCCCCCTTCACTCACTCAACCCCACAATTTGCCGGAGGATAACAGGCTTTTCACAATACGTAGACGGAGGTCTTCTTAAAAAAAAAAAATGTAGCAAACAGAGAGGACAATAGGTGGTACACAAGAATAACTGACTGGACCCCCAGAGAAGGAAAACGAGACAGGAAAAGACCAGGCAAGAGGTGGAGAGATACAAAAAAAAAAAAAAAAAATGCAGGGGTAACATGGCAACGACTGCTAAAATTCTCGGGAGTCGTGGAAAAGGTAAAGGAGGCATTTGTTAAGCAGTGGACTTCTAATGGCTGATGATTATATATATATATATATATATATATATATATATATATATATATATATATATATATATATATATATATATGTTGTTTATTTGATGTAGCTGACAGGGCTAGGATTCGAACCGTACAGGCAGGGAGTCCAACCTCCTACACCATCACGAGGGTTAAAAGAAGGAATTTGATACTTCTACCAGTATTCCTTCCCAACCCGACTCTGATGGGGGGGGGGGGGGGGCAGACAATCATTTAATCGAAATCAAGCTGCCCTAAGCATGACAAGTTGTTTATTTGATGGCAAATATATAGCTGACAGGACTAGGATTCGAACCGTACAGGCAGGGAGTCCAACCTCCTACACCATCATAGTTATATATATATATATATATATATATATATGAGAAAATAATAGGAATGAAGAAAATGTGTAGATTTACAATAGAAAGTTTGTGTTAACCTCCACATCTCCAGTTTAGCCCTTCACTTGTTGAAAGACGAAATTACGTTCATTAAATACATTAACTATCAGAACTTTTATTCACTAATTTCATTTCATTAGAACTGTGAATGAGAGGTTTCGCATATTATAAACATATTTAACGATAGCAAAGTTTTTTTTTCGTTTGCCCGTCTATAATTTTTCTATCTGTTTACGAATCTAGATAACCTTTTTACCTCAATGCTTGGATTATTATCACTTCACTTTGATTGTGATAAACTATTCAAAATATAATTAATTCGCACCGGTTTCCAGAATAGCAAACTATACTGTATACTGGAGTTACAAAGTTTGCATAAAGTTTGTTTTGTATATTTTCGAGTGGGTTCCTGGAACATTGTAATTTGCCATTTAGTCTTTGATTTATACTGCATTATAGAGAATACAACATTAAATGGCTCATGTTGAAATGATATATACAATAAACAACTATTTTTGTTTCAGTGATGCTTAATTAAAGAATAATCTTGGTTTTATATTTCATTAAAAAAACTAATGTCACAATATATCTTTGCCATGTCACAATTAACTCATTTAATTGCATTGTGGTGTACCTGATATATATTTAAACAGTGACAATAAGACAATAATAAAGAATGTGTGTGTGTGTGTGTGTGTGTGTGTTAATAATAATGATTAATAATTGTTGTTTATTGTTCACTTGCAGCCGTGAGGCTGAAGATCTGCAGTTTAACTCTAGAGTTTTTCTTAACCTAGGTACAATACTATAGGTATTTATTCTACGAGGTCACATGCGACCTCTGGCTACCGTGAGTGGCCTGAGTTCCCATCATAGTACATACGCAGTTGCACTGATGAGAGAACGTGTAGGCTAACGCAAGCTGATAGTTGAGCAGCTTGGTTATTTATACTGTGGGAGGGACCACGATGCAATCCTCTCCATCGGGATAACAGATAAACCAAAGCGACCCGTGTGAGTGTGTGTGTGTGTGTGTGTGTGTGTGTGTGTGTGTGTGAAAACAGGATGTATATAAATGACAACTCTCTAAAGTGAAAGAGCACGTGTGATAGTATTGTGGAGTGTAATTGTAGTAATATATTATCTTGATCTCTCTTGATAAACTTATCCTCTCATTCACACTCTCTCTCGCTCACAGGTATGGTAGAGTGTTCTTGCCACTGGACTGGTAATCCAATGGAGCCGGGTTCGAATCCCGATATGTCAAAAGGAAGATATTATTGGTATGGAATTTGTACTGTATCAGTGCATTACCAAAAAGCCCACCGAAACGCCAAATATATACCCTCATTGTTCCCTGATTAAATAACACTGTATGAATATTCCCATATTCAAAATATGCTATAGGGGGGCAATGCCTAGTGAGCTCAATAGGTGGTGTTCTGAGAGTGAGGGTCCGAGTCTAGGGGGTGAGACAGTGAAGCACTGGAGCGAGTGAGGCAGCTTCAGAGATGGGGCTGCTTCGAGTCGTGATTGAGCAACTAAGCCCCATGCATCCTGCGAAGGCAAGATGGCAGGGGCTGGTTGCAGCTAAAAGTGCTTCACATGTCTCACCCCCTAGACTGGAACGAGACCTCACCGTTCAATGTATAGCGGTTGAATATACAGGCTCTCAGCATATGCCCGAGAGGGACTAGTTGGAATATAGAAGACAACAAAACACACATTCGCTTGCACTCTATCTCCCTCTCTCTCACACACAAATACAGCTACTGACAAATGTTTCTTAAGCACTTGCGATTTTCTTTAAGGGGGGATGGCCGGTTTTCTGGACCACTTTCTCCCTCATGTTTAGCCCCATTAGTTTTCAGATGTTAAGATGTTTGCCCCAATAGTTTGTCGATTTTAAGACCTTTCGCCCCATTTCTTCGTCAATATTTAGACCTTTCGTGCTATTTAGGTGTCGATTTTTTCCCTGGCGAACGATAGTGAGCCTGTAATGTTGGAAGAACCGGCCTTCGGTCGGGACATTTTTCTACCGAAAAATTTACAAATTAGCCTAATCTAGAAGGGGGATCTAATGATTTTTTTTTTTATTTTATTTGATGGAGGTCTAGGGAGGAAACTAGAAAAATAATGAATACATGCAAAAATCGGCCAAAATGTGAACCATCTCCCCTTAAATGTGAACCATCTCCCCTTAAATGTGAACCATCTCCCCTTAAATGTGAACCATCTCCCCTTAAATGTGAACCATCTCCCCTTAAATGTGAACCATCTCCCCTTAAATGTGAACCATCTCCCCTTAAATGTGAACCATCTCCCTTAAATGTGAACCATCTCCCCTTAAATGTGAACCATCTCCCCTTAAATGTGAACCATCTCCCCTTAAATGTGAACCATCTCCCCTTAAATGTGAACCATCTCCCCTTAAATGTGAACCATCTCCCCTTAAATGTGAACCATCTCCCCTTAAATGTGAACCATCTCCCCTTAAATGTGAACCATCTCCCCTTAAATGTGAACCATCTCCCCTTAAATGTGAACCATCTCCCCTTAAATGTGAACCATCTCCCCTTAAATGTGAACCATCTCCCCTTAAATGTGAACCATCTCCCCTTAAATGTGAACCATCTCCCCTTAAATGTGAACCATCTCCCCTTAAATGTGAACCATCTCCCCTTAAATGTGAACCATCTCCCCTTAAATGTGAACCATCTCCCCTTCAGCGGATATACTAAGCTATATTGCTGTTCAGATAATCTATATTGCTGTTCAGATAATCTATATTGCTGTTCAGATAATCTATATTGCTGTTCAGATAAGCTATATTGCTGTTCAGATAATCTATATTGCTGTTCAGATAATCTATATTGCTGTTCAGATAATCTATATTGCTGTTCAGATAAGCTATATTGCTGTTCAGATAAGCTATATTGTTGTTCAGATAATCTATATTGCTGTTCAGATAAGCTATATTGCTGTTCAGATAATCTATATTGCTGTTCAGATAAGCTATATTGCTGTTCAGATAAGCTATATTGCTGTTCAGATAATCTATATTGCTGTTCAGATAAGCTATATTGCTGTTCAGATAATCTATATTGCTGTTCAGATAAGCTATATTGCTGTTCAGATAATCTATATTGCTGTTCAGATAATCTATATTGCTGTTCAGATAATCTATATTGCTGTTCAGATAATCTATATTGCTGTTCAGATAATCTATATTGCTGTTCAGATAAGCTATATTGTTGTTCAGATAATCTATATTGCTGTTCAGATAAGCTATATTGCTGTTCAGATAATCTATATTGCTGTTCAGATAAGCTATATTGCTGTTCAGATAATCTATATTGCTGTTCAGATAATCTATATTGCTGTTCAGATAAGCTATATTGCTGTTCAGATAAGCTATATTGCTGTTCAGATAAGCTATATTGCTGTTCAGATAATCTATATTGCTGTTCAGATAAGCTATATTGCTGTTCAGATAAGCTATATTGCTGTTCAGATAATCTATATTGCTGTTCAGATAATCTATATTGCTGTTCAGATAATCTATATTGCTGTTCAGATAAGCTATATTGCTGTTCAGATAATCTATATTGCTGTTCAGATAATCTATATTGCTGTTCAGATCAAATCAGCTATACGTTAATAAATACATATGTATTAATCAATTTGATCCGAACATCAATCTATAAATGGATATACTTGCCTACAGAATATCGTAAGAGATCACCAACATTTGTCAGCAGCTGTACATACTCGCTAACACTTTCATTAAGGGACCCCACCTCGCTTTTTTTCTCATTCTCTCCTTCTCTCTTTGGTTTGTATCCATTCTGACCCATTCAGCCTACTGTTTTAAGACGTTTACCCCCCATCCAGGTGTCAATATTTTCCTGGTGAGCGGTAGCGAGCCAGCATATATATATTTTTGTTTTGACAGCAAGCTAAAGTTGTACATTTTTCGATAGAAAAATTTCTCCGGCGAAGCCGGATTCCACCATGCAATACTGGCTCGCTATCGCTCGCCAGGAAGAAATATACACCTGGATGGGGATAAACGTCTTAAAACAGTTGGCTAAATGGGGCCGAATGGATACAAGCCAGAGAAAGAGAGAAAAGGAGAGAAAGAGAAAAAAAAACTGTGACTCCCCTTAACCCACTAATTCACCTAATCTCACACACTCTTTCTTGCGCTCATTTATACACACACGCATTCTCTCTCTCTCTCTCTCTCTCTCTCTCTCTCTCTCTCTCTCTCTCTCTCTCACACACACACACACACACATAAGCATACACTAATACTCTCTCTGTCTCTCTCTCTCTCTCTCACACACACACACACACACACATAAGCATACACTAATAGTCTCTCTCTCTCTCTCTCTCTCTCTCTCACACACACACACATACACTAATACTCTCTCTCTCTCTCTCACACACACACATAAGCATACACTAATGCTCTCTCTCTCTCTCTCTCTCTCTCTCTCTCAATTAAATCAACATCTCCGTGGTGAAAGTGAGAAAGAAAGATAAAACAACGGACGAGTGACACAGCAAATATGGAACCGGAAAAACAGAGGCATATATGAACTTGAGTGTCAAATATTAAAATAATTTATGTATAACAAAATAATAACAGACGATACTGTAAGTATATTAATAAGATGGAGATTTAGATAATTGCTTAAATACACTTGTGATTTAATCAAACAATATATGGTTATTCAAATGGAATGAGTACGGTGCTAATAATTATATATATATTTGTTCGTAACATAATAGAGGAAGGGAATAAACAAAGCTAATAAAACCAGATCCATGCATCTAATGGCGTCCTCTATTTGGAATGTTATCCAACTGTCTCAGTGACAACTCTCCACATCCACCCATTCTGAGTCAAATAAATATGTGATATTGTAAAGATTCATAATAACTCGGTTTGGGCTACCCTAGGCGGTATATTTGCATTTACTATAAATGTTAGTTTTATTATTATTATTATTATTATTATTATTATTATTATTATTATTATTATTATTATTATTATATCCACACTATCTATTTAGCTCTCCAACCCATGAATTAACAAATTGTTCTCAGTTTTCCTTCTACTCAACAAGTGAACTCTGGAACTTTCTCCTTCAATCTACCTTTCCCTCATCCTATGACTTAAACTGCGTCAAGCTCCGTGTGTCCAGACATTGATTTTGACATAACTTAAATTTGGCTCGCTGTCACTCTTTCAACTTTGGAGGAGACACTTGTTTCAGACAACTTTGTCTTTTGTATCCTTCACTCACATCAATCAATAATATTAATTATAATATAATTCAACATATACTTTTTAACCCATTGATTCTAAGATGCTTCACATTATTAAATATCACCTGGCAGTAGCAAAAAGCTAAAACCAAATACTCAAGAGACGTAGGAAAGGTCAACGGGGTGGATTTACCTATGTTATATATTTTTATGGAAGTCTAAACATATAGAGAGAACAGTTAGTGAAGAGGGTGAAAGTCAAAACAGTTAGACTGTGAGATTTACTTTACCAAATTGAGAGAGAGAGAGAGAGAGAGACAGAGAGAGAGAGAGAGAGAGAGAGAGAAAGCAGGAGTTACAAGGAATAGTTAGTATCTCGGAGACCTTGCGGGAAGATGCTCAAAGTGGAAAGAGAGAAATTGTGTAGTGCACTACACTCATTGCAGTGTGCAAAATACTATCTACTCTTTTCTTGAACTGCTCTACTGAAGAACTGTTTACAACTTAAAAGGAAAGTTTGTTCCAGGTAGAACAGATCTTAATTATGTGAAAAAGTTTCTACAGATACTAGTGCTGAACCTTTTCAATTCTGATTTCCAGCCATGGTTGTGCGTTGTATTCATTTTGAGTCTAAACATTTTGCTATATTCCACATTGTCAAACCCATACAGTATTTTAAAGATTTCAATAAGCTGAGCTCTTAGTCTGCGTGTTTCTAACGGAAAGAGATCAATATCTCTCAACCGGTCCTCTTAACAGTCTTCGAATCGATGGAATAAGTTTTGTACCCCTAGCTTATATTCTTTCCAGTCGCTCTATATCTTTCCTGAGTGCTGGAGACAAAAAAATGAACAGCATACTCCAGGAGAGGCCGGATTAGAGCATTGTAAAGTGTGAGGATTATTTCCTTATGTCTATGCTTAAATTGCCTCTTAATATTGCCCAGTAATTTCTGAGCATTCATCTCTACTTCAATGCACTACTTGGAAAACTTTAAGTGACTGCTGATCAGAACACCCAAATCCTTTTCCAAGTCAGTCACATCCAGAGGCATTCCCAAAAGTCCTGCCGTGTCTCCGACCATTCTGGGTACCAAGGCTGTTAAAGTTCATCCTGAGTTGTTTAATCCCTTTGGGGTCCTTCACATTCATCCCAAGCTTTATGTCATCTGCAAACATGGAGATCACACTCAACAGACCAATATCGATGTCATTGACGTACATAAACCTCCTGGTCCAGATGAAATTCCACCAATAGTACTTACAGTACAAAATGTTCCTTAGTGCTTGCTCCTGTTTTGGTTAAACATTTCCATCTGTGTACCCATATTTCTTGTTTCCCAATCTCCTGGAAAGAAGCAAGAATCCATCCTGTTTCTAAAAAGGGAGCCTCTTCAGATCCATCAAACTACAGACCAACAGACCAACAGCTTCCACCCTTGGTAAAATCTTCGAAACAATAATTAATAATCCCCTAATCAAGCTACTAGAGACTAGTAAATTAATCAGTGATAGACAGTATGGCTTTAGACATGAACGATCAACTGCAAACATTCTTTGCCTTTTTACGCATCAAATGAACCAAGCATGGTGAAACATGGTGAAACACATAATATAACACTGGATATGTCAATCCTTATTGTCGAAGATGTTATAATACGGTCTTGCAACACTAATTCTACTAATTTCTTCTTATCTTCATAACATAAATATACGTGTAAAGGTAGATGGCTTTTATTCTCAATGTTACTCTATAAATGCTGGCGTTCCTCAGGGATCAGTTTTTTCCCCAACTCTGTTCCTCATGTATATCCATGATCTCCTATCTATCACTCATAACCCAATACATTCCTACTCAACACTCCACAGTTCCTTTACATTTAGCAGTTTTTCATGTAGCCTGATTTTATTAATTCCAAATTAAACACTGCAACTTCTCAGAACCAGGACCTATCTAAAATTAGTGAATGGGGACAAAATCTAGTTTCCTTTAATACACATACAATTTCTAACAAACTGTCTTCGTGGCGCGATGTATAAGGTGTTGATTTTCGGTGTGAGCATCCTGGGTTCGAGTCCACGGACTGCCACATGTGTTTGTAAATTTCATTAATCGATTTTAGGAGTATGGTTGGTTGTTGGAAGGAGCATAATAAAACATAATCTTCCTGACTCCCGCATAATCTTTAATGATGTAAATATTCCCACCTCCTCTAGTATTGATATTCCCACCTCCTCTAGTATTGATATTCCCACCTCCTCTAGTATTGATATTCCCACCTCCTCTAGTATTGATATTCTTGGTGTAACATTTAATGCCAGCCTGAGCTCGACACCTCATGTTAGATCCATTACTAAAATACCACTAAGAAAAATTGGAATTCTATACAGAGTTCGAGAGTTTTTCACTGACGAGCAGCTAGCCATTACATATAACAGTCATGTTCGTTATTAAATGGAATACTGTTCACCCTTGGGGAATGGATGTAGTAGAGTGGTTGCATTGAGATAGTTAGACAAAATTCAAAATATAGCAATTAGATTAATTAATAACCCTGTAATCATGCAGGATCTTTCTGCATTATTCATGTGAAGAGATGTTACATCCCTTGCATTACTCAACAGATAATTTCATGGTAAATGTTCTGAGGAACTTGTTTCAATTTTACCATCTATTCACATCTTTCCCCGCAGAACTATGGCAGCTGGAAATGCCCATGAATTCACACTGTCTCCTCCACAATGTAGAACTTCCACTTATCAAAATTCATTTATCCCCAGTGGAACTCCAGGAGCGACTGGAGTCCACTCAGGAGAAACTCCATTGATTACCAATCGCTGGTTTGCCAACTTTCTATCCAATTGTGACCTCTCTATTGATACCTTGTGCACTCACTTTTGACATTCCGCAATGAGGCACTTTGTCAAAAAAAAAAAAATTGTAATCTAAGTAAAGGATGTTTATGGCTCTACTTTCGATATACTCACTCAGCATTTCATTGACAAATTCCAGCAAATTGGTAAGACATGATCGGTGTCACCTGAATCCATGTTGGGGATCTGTAATTGGTAAGACATGATCGGTGTCACCTGAATCCATGTTGGGGATCTGTAATTGGTAAGACATGATCGGTGTCACCTGAATCCATGTTGGGGATCTGTAATTGGTAAGACATGATCGGTGTCACCTGAATCCATGTTGGGGATCTGTAATTGGTAAGACATGATCGGTGTCACCTGAATCCATGTTGGGGATCTGTAATTGGTAAGACATGATCGGTGTCACCTGAATCCATGTTGGGGATCTGTAATTGGTAAGACATGATCGGTGTCACCTGAATCCATGTTGGGGATCTGTAATTGGGTGGATCACATATATGCTTTCATAAATTTCATTGGAGGTGTTTGGTGGTGTGGTAAAATTAATACAAAATATATTATCAGTAGGTTCAGGGATATTTCATAGCGAGGCCGGTCTATATGATCTGTGCCCCATGAATATTCTTTCCTCTCACTTAAGCATTAGGCTACCATAGGGCGGTTGGGAATATGTACATGATTAGATTAATATCCCGTATTCGAGAATGGATAATAATATGTCGTAGGCTTGTGCATAAACCTTAACCGTCCTGGTGGTGCAATGGTTAGAGTGTTTACAAATATGTGTGTGATAACCCAGGTTCGAATCCCGGTGGATCACATAAATGCTTTAATTAATTTCATTGGAGGTGTTTAGTGTTGGGGTAATATTAATAAAAAAATAGACGATTTTGACGCATTTTAACAGTTTATTCTGGCTATCATTGGAATATTCAATACATTTTAGGAAGGATCTGTGGGAATTATAAAGATAAAGTCTATCTCAATTAACCCTCTGACTTCCATACACCCTTCCTAATCTGAATATAATAGTCAAATGAAAGCCAGATTACGGGGGGAAAATGCGTATCGAATCTTCTAAGGTTTAAGGGTTAAGTTTAGAGAGAGAGGGAGAGAGAGAATTACAAGGAATGTATAGTTTCACAAAGATCTTGCCGTCCATTCTGGGGAGAGAGTCTAAGTGGAGAGTTATAAAATGTGTGTCTAGGTAATGTTCTATACTCTTTGCAGTGTGTGGAATATAGTATCTTTGCAGTGTGTGCAATATAGTATCTTTGCAGTGTGTGCAATATAGTATCTTTGCAGAGTGTGCAATATAGTATCTACTCTCTTCTTTAACTGATTTCCAAAAGAACTATATACAACTTCTGAGGGAAGTTTTTTCCAGGTAGAGCAGATCTTATACGTGCAAATGATGCCACCCATATTAGTGCTGAATCTCTTCCATATTAATTTCAAGCCATTATTGCGTCTTGTATACATATTTAGGATAAGTATTTTATTATATTCAACTATGTCAATCCAATTAAGTATTTTGAAGACTTCAATGAGTTGACCCCATAATCTGCAATACGTGCTTCAAATAAGAACAAACCAAGAGTTACCAACTGGTTCTCAAAGCTCAGTCTTCTAATTGATGGAGAGAGAAAGATGTAGTTGTAGATATAAAGTATTTACAAACAAATATTCACATACAACTTGCATATATATATATATATATATATATATATAAAGAGAGAGAGAGAGAGAGAGAGAGAGAGAGAGAGGGGGGGGGGGGGGAGGGGCGGGGGGCTAAATTTGAAAGTTCAATTATTAAGAATATAGGTAACTATGAATGGAGGAAAAATATGAAAATCTGAGCATGATATGAATGAATGAATGTGAGTGCGTAGTTTTATGAGGGTAGTGGGGCAGGGGGGGTGAATGACGTGTGAAGTGGTGGTCGGGGGAGTGGGAGAGGGGAGAGTGGGGTGCTAAAAAAAGAGGAGGTGAGGAGGGGTGAGTGCTATTGAACCAATGTTGGAATAACTGTGCAGGTCTCTCCCCTCCCGGCCCCCTATCACCTCCCACTCCCCTTTCCCCCAATTGACCCCCCCCCCCACCTCCCCTCACCTATTGACCTCTTCTCCCTTTTCCCTCACATCCAACACTGTTTTCCTTTGTACAATCGCTCATGAACATTCGTGGAACTACTTTCAATGAGACGACTTCAATTTATATTCAAGTCAAAATACCAGCAAACTATTTGATTTAACTTAGGAGCTATCTGTCAGAGTTAGATGGGCAATTAAGATAGCATTTATCCCATTGATTCCTAGGAGTCTTTCTTATTCTGAATAAATGATATAGTAGTAGCATCATAAAGTAAAGAAATGGTCATCTGATTGAAAGGCTTAAGCCGAGGAGGCTGTACAGTAGGCAACAGCCGAACAGGGCGGTACTCCTGGGGAGTGTTTCATGTGGTGGTTAAGGACAAATGGAACTCCTGTTTCACCACTTGGCCTCCTTTGTTGATCCTTTCTGTGCCTCACCATAATTGAGGGCAACCCCAGTATGCCCTTCTCTCTCTTTACCCGCTCTATACTACAAACACCTTACATACTACACTACCTTTTCAAAGTTTACAATACAAAATAAGGATGACGAACACACGACCCGCCTCGGAGTCCCTGAGAGTAGGTTATGGGAAGATAAATGCTTAAGAAATGTTGAGGTAAGAATAGTTTTAAAAACTTTAGAGATGCAAGAAATGAGAGAAATTGACGATCACCCTTCTTTGGGACAGGTTGAATATGAGCGAACTTCCAGCAAGAAGGAAAAACGTTAGAGGAGAGGCAGAGACGGAAAAGGTTGCCTAGGCAGGGAGTCAGCACGGAAGCACAGTTTTTGAGTACAACAGGAGGAATACTATCCGGTCCGTATTGTTACGATCCTACAATGCTGAACCCAAGAGATTAAAATTCAAGCAAGGGCAACTAGCATGCTGTTGCGTTTCAGAAGGCCAAAAGGGTTAATGTCTCAGATAATCACAAATTAATGAAGAAGGATGATATTAAACACTTCTAATTTTTGTACTAATTATAATTACTAATAACTAGGGAAAACGAACAGGTTGATAAGCATGATGATTCAGTTAATCACGGCAAAGAATGGTAATGGGCTAAGCGCCGAGTGAAGGCCTCGAGTAAATGCATTCGTTACAAGGAATGAACACTACACAAAAAGAACATTTGAAGAACAGTTAATCAACACCTAGCACACTGCACAGCAAACTGAATCACACTCAATCACAGACCAATATATGATACCATGTAGTATCACCAGTTAACACGCTAGGAGAACGTGTGCACTCTAGAACAATAATCAGTGTTCGTTACACACCACACAACACCATATGAAACTCAGAGCTCCACACAACACTAGGGCTCGTTACACATACACAATAATACACCAATGCTGTCTCATCTCCCCTTCAAAGGACAAAACAGTGCACTACCTACTTGTCTTAACGCACAAACCAGCAGACAACACGTCACGCATGTCCAGGGGTGTACCCAGACCAGCATGAACAGGAGCACTTCTCCCACCTCTGCCTCGTCGGGCTCTCCGCGCTTCTCCCACCTCTGCCTCGTCGGGCTCTCCAACAGCTACTAACTCTCAACTCTTCCCTCCCTATACACATCTCTTCCTAAGCTCTATTTTCGGCAAGAACCTGGTGTCACACTAGTCTATACAGCAGAGTCACACGGAATGTCAGATAAAGGCCTCCTGTCGTGGGAAATGTAGATCTTCCCACGCCTACATGCCCCACGTGCATAGACTCCCACGGGTGGTGCTTGCGACACTGGACACCAGCCGCTATCGGTGTAGATTAAGGTGGGTCGCCTGTCTCTCTCCTCCCTCCGTCTCTGCTACCACGCTGCTCCCTTACAGTATGCCTTCTTAGTATTAAGGCCAGAGAGGGTGGAAAGTACGTCCTTACAAGAGATTATGATGTTAGGCATAAGTAGGAGAGAGGGGGGGGGGGAGAGGGAGAAATAGCACCGGAATCACCCAAAGTGGAGTTTTTAGCAAAAGTGTTAGCGAAGAGTTCAGCTTTGTCAGAGGAAGAAGTGACGGATCAGAGTGGAAAAGACGAGGGAAAGACGAAGAAGAAAAATTATTGGATAGGTTTTTGGCTAGATGCCAGAAGGCTTGGGAAGAGCTAGAGTTGGATACTATTCAACTAATTTTTCATGTACGGGGAGGTTCCATTCACCGCACTTCTCAAACAAGTTGAGTCAAAAGCGTTTGCCTCATCAACTCACTTCCTCTTACTAGTTCCCTACAATTTCTTTCTACTCGCCGCAGTGTTGCATCTCTTTCACTCTTCTATCGCTATTACAACAATCGGTGTTCTTCACAACTCTCTCAGTGCATACCCACCCCTTGAGGCGAGTGCGAGGCACCCACCTTTCAACACAGTCCCACTCCTATTCTGTCCAGCTCTCCAACCCAAGAATTAGTATTTTTGTCTGTCTTTCTTCTACCTAACAAGCAAAACTCTGGAATGCTCTCCCTCAATCAATCTTTCCTTCATCCTATGACTTGGACTGCTTTAAACTTCATGTGTCCAGGTATTTTTTTACCCCAACTTCCCTTGAATTTGGCTCTCTGTCACTCTTTTGGCTTTGGCGGAGACACTCGTTACAGGCAGCCTACCTTTTGTCTCCTTCATCACATAGAAAACAGAACTACCTACAATCATATCTGGATGCATTTATATAACTTAAATAGTTCATAAAGCTTTATAATAGATACAACACACACGGATGAGGGCTGGGTCTTTGAAGAGTGAGGTATGGCATCCTCTACTCAACCTCAGCTGTTTCTGTCTGTCTCTGTTACTGTCCTACTTTTCCTTCTGGGTGCAGGGGGCTAGGAATACTCCTTCCCTTGTATAATTCTCCTACTCGACGAGATAGAGAAACGGGCGATAGAACGCAAAAGTAGCACCAGACCCTGAGAATAGGAACTTTAAATGTTGTTTCTGTTCGTGCTCTGTCCTGCGTCGGCCACCCCCAGCAAAGGGGTATGTGCCTGTGTATATACATACATACATACATACATACATACATACATACATACATAAAAATATATATTCATATATAAGATTTTATCTACACTGTAGCCTACACAATTCATATCAATCTTGCTATTTACAGTCACAGAGTAAATAATTGGGAAGCAATTTAAACAATAGCAAGGAGGACAGCCCTCCACCTTTAACTCTTCTACTTTGCTCTTTCTTTCCTTCTTTACTTCTCTCTTCATTCTTAGATACCTCTCACCTCCCCAACCTGTCTATACCCCTCAACTTTAACTTAACTTTAACGTCACACAGTAGAAGCACAATTAACAATTAATACCTCATATTAAATGGTGACAAATAAAATGGACAGAAAATATACTCATTATTTACGGTCTCGGCATCGTATCTGCCGTTATATTGAATGCGGGTTTGATAGTGTTTCTTTATAGTGATATACAGTAATATAGTATATACAGTAAAACTCGCTAGGAAAATTGAAACAATGTAACACCAAGCTTTCGTCTATTATCTCAAGACATCTTATTACCCTGAAGATGTCTTGAGATAATAGACGAAAGCTTGGTGTTCCATTGTTTCAATTTTCTATCTATCTATCTATCTATTGCCTGACGCCGTGATCCCCGAAGGGGTGGCCACGAACGAACCGCCCCCATGCACCTCTGTCCCCAGTCAGTCGACGCCGCTCCCCCCAACCAGCACCGCCTTCGTTCATGTACTTCCTCACTTCATCCTTCCACCTCTCATTCGGTCTACCTCTCCCTCTCTGTCCCTCCACCTCGCTCTCGTACACCCTCTTAGTCATTCTCTCGCTTTCCATACGTTCCATATGGCCGAACCATCTCAAGTTGTTCCTTTTCACACTTTCCAGCACATCTACCTCCACACCACACCTCCTTCTTACTTCCTCATTAGTCTGTCTATCCCTCCATCCGCACGCACTCCTTAAGTAATTCATTTCCACTGCTCTCACTCTTGGTCTGAGTCTCTCAACCAACGCCCATGCTTCGCTTCCGTAAGTCAGTGTCGGGATTACCACACTGTCATGCAAGTACTTCACTTCCATACTGACCACCCTATTTCTTGTTACTGCTTTTAGCGTTCCTACAACCCTCTTCCCCTGTTGTACCCTCTCCCGCACTTCTTCATTCATAGTCCCATCTTTACTCAACACACTGCCCAGATACTTAAAACGAGTTTTACAACATAATATGATCCCACGTATTTGTGATTTAACCTCCATAATATACTGTATATATACAGTATATATATATATATATATATATATATATATATATATATATATATATATATATATATAATATATATGGCGGGGCAGCATTCGGTTACCCACCTTACACAAATTGGCAACACTGCCTTTCTCTAGATTTGTATAGCTAAGTGGTTGGATGCATGAAACGTCCTCTGAATATTTTTGTTTAAACCGACAATATCTTCACAAACAATATATACATTGCCTTTTATAATACCCCATTAAATTTAAAATAAGTAGAACCTAAAATATTTAAAAAATTGCAATGCAAATGAAAGTATAATGATGAGTATAAGACGAATTCCGCACAATACAAATGAAAGTATAATGATGAGTATAAGACGAATTCCACACAATACAAATGAAAGTATAATGATGAGTATAAGACGAATTCCACACAATACAAATGAAAGTATAATGATGAGTATAAGACGAATTCCGCACAATACAAATGAAAGTATAATGATGAGTATAAGACAAATTCCGCACAATGCAAATGAAAGTATAATGATGAGTATAAGACGAATTCCGCACAATACAAATGAAAGTATAATGATGAGTATAAGACGAATTCCGCACAATACAAATGAAAGTATAATGATGAGTATAAGACGAATTCCGCACAATACAAATGAAAGTATAATGATGAGTATAAGACGAATTCCGCACAATGCAAATGAAAATATAATGATGAGATAAGACGAATTCCGCACAATACAAATGAAAGTATAATGATGAGTATAAGACGAATTCCGCACAATACAAATGATAGTATAATGATGAGTATAAGACGAATTCCGCACAATACAAATGAAAGTATAATGATGAGTATAAGACGAATTCCGCACAATACAAATGAAAGTATAATGATGAGTATAAGACGAATTCCGCACAATGCAAATGAAAGTATAATGATGAGTATAAGACGAATTCCGCACAATACAAATGAAAGTATAATGATGAGTATAAGACGAATTCCGCACAATACAAATGATAGTATAATGATGAGTATAAGACGAATTCCGCACAATACAAATGAAAGTATAATGATGAGTATAAGACGAATTCCGCACAATACAAATGAAAGTATAATGATGAGTATAAGACGAATTCCGCACAATGCAAATGAAAGTATAATGATGAGTATAAGACGAATTCCGCACAATGCAAATGAAAGTATAATGATGAGTATAAGACGAATTCCGCACAATACAAATTTATTTATTTATTTATTTATTAATTTTTATTTTGCCAATCAAACATACAATATATGTTAATTTTACAATAAAATAATATCATGGCTGCGCCTTTTGAGAACAATCTCTCTTAAAGGCACCTTGAATACAACTCGATGGTTATTTTACATACAGTAAGATTATTAAAACATATAATATTATATAATTATAGCTAATGAGGCACAGCCCCAGCCCCGCAGCCACAGCAAGAAGGGATTCGGAACAGTGGCCAGGTATAATTACCTAGCCACCACCCCGAACCACCCCCCACCCAGACCGCTGTGGGTAGAGAAAACCCCAGACTTATATACAGTACGGTACCTACATATTGATCAACACCAGAACAGTATCTTAATTTGTTTCCGATATAAAGGTGATTGTAATTTAGGGTTGTGGCAGTTTTATTGTCAAATGTTAAGTAAGATTAATATTTAGACATTAGTGAAGATTTGAGTGATATTTTGAAACTAGGCAGAGTGGGTTTATTTTGTAAGTCAGGAGACAACTGATTCCAAACTTTCGCACCATGGTATTTTATTGATGTCTGGGATTGTCTAGAGGTCATTAGGGGAATATTTAAAGAATTTATATTTCTTAATGCATACCTTTCATTTTCACGATGTCTAAATAATTCCACATTGTTATAGCCATTTAATGCTTTGTATACAAAGATAGCACTGCAAAATATGTTAATATCTTCAAATTTTAAGAGATTAAGTTGTCGAAATAATTCATTGGTGTGAGCATATTTGGATCTAAATGTAATTGTTCGTATAACTTTTCTTTGTGCAACTTCAACAGGTTGTAATTTACTTTTACCCGTCGCTCCCCATACTGTATGACAGTATAAGAGAAATGGATAAATTACTGAATAATATAAAAGCTTTAGGGCATTTAAGTCAAGACATTGGCGTGTTAAGTACAGTACAGTATACCACATTGTTTATTTAGTTTATTTGTTACGTCCTTTATGTGTAAGTTCCAAGACAGTTTTCTGTCCACCGTTATCAACAGAAACTTAACGCTCTCCACTTCTCTCACTGATTGATTGCCAAATTTAATTGGTTGCATATCATTTGGAACGTTTTTGTTTCTGTGAAAGACTACAAAGTTAGTTTTATTAATATTTAGTGTAAGTTTATTGGTAGTTATCCAATTATGTACATTCTTAAGTTCATTGTTTATAGAAACAATAAGAGAGCGCAAGTCCCGGTGACTGGCGTACAGAGTACTGTCATCAGCAAATAATATATATTTAAATAACATACTTGAGTTTCCAATATCATTAATAAATAAAATGAACAACAATTGACCCAGTATAGAACCTTGTGGTACTCCGTAGGATATTATTTGCATATTAGATGAATTGTCCTTATATTGTACATACTGTTTTCGATTAGTTAGATAAGAGTGAAACCATTTGCTAATGGTACCTCTAATGCCATAATGGTCGAGTTTCTTTAGGAGGATTTGATGGTCAACAGTATCGAATGCTTTGGATAGATCTAAAAATATACCAACTGTAAAGTGCTTGTCATCAAAAGATTTGAGGATATCGTTAGTAAATAATGATAAAGCTGACTCTGTTGAACATCCTTTTCTAAACCCATGCTGAGCCTCATTAATAATATTGTTAGTTGAACAAAACTCTGTAATCCTTGTATGCATAATTTTTTCTAGGATTTTACTCAGAGCTGGGAGTACAGACACAGGACGGTAGTTATTAAAGATTGAACTATCTCCGGATTTATATATAGGGGTAACTTTTGCAATTTTAAGGCAATCGGGAAAAACACCACTGGAAAATGACATGAAAGTATAATGATGAGTATAAGACGAATTCCGCACAATACAAATGATAGTATAATGATGAGTATAAGACGAATTCCGCACAATACAAATGAAAGTATAATGATGAGTATAAGACGAATTCCGCACAATACAAATGAAAGTATAATGATGAGTATAAGACGAATTCCGCACAATACAAATGAAAGTATAATGATGAGTATAAGACGAATTCCGCACAATACAAATGAAAGTATAATGATGAGTATAAGACGAATTCCGCACAATACAAATGATAGTATAATGATGAGTATAAGACGAATTCCGCACAATACAAATGAAAGTATAATGATGAGTATAAGACGAATTCTGCACAATACAAATGAAAGTATAATGATGAGTATAAGACGAATTCCGCACAATACAAATGAAATAATGATGAGTATAAGACGAATTCCGCACAATACAAATGAAAGTATAATGATGAGTATAAGACGAATTCCGCACAATACAAATGATAGTATAATGATGAGTATAAGACGAATTCCGCACAATACAAATGAAAGTATAATGATGAGAGACGAATTCCGCACAATACAAATGAAAGTATAATGATGAGTATAAGACGAATTCCGCACAATACAAATGATAGTATAATGATGAGTATAAGACGAATTCCGCACAATACAAATGAAAGTATAATGATGAGTATAAGACGAATTCCGCACAATACAAATGAAAGTATAATGATGAGTATAAGACGAATTCCGCACAATACAAATGAAAGTATAATGATGAGTATAAGACGAATTCCGCACAATACAAATTAATAACTTTCTTTAGACGGTATTTTGATTATTTTCCGAAGTTTTATACAGTAAAACAGACTTGTATTAAGTTGTTACATACATCTAGATTCTAGAAGATGATGGTGCTTTCAAACTTGTTGTTTCTAACTTATACAGTAGCCTACTCTGATAGTGCATGACGTGACAATTATAGAGGACTAAAGCACAAGCAGAAAAAAAAAAATTATATCGATATATCAGAAAATATGAAACGTAAGACAATTTTGAGAACGCTATCGTCTTCTGGACGTATCTACTCCTATTAATTGTTTTCAACTACAGAACAATTCTGAAAATAATCGAAAAGCCGCCTAAAATATACAGTGCATATACTACTATTATGCGTAATTCGTCTTACACTAATCATTATTCATATACGTTTATTTGTATTACAACTTTTGAAATATAAGTCGCTTCTACTGCCAATTTTGCATTCAATGAGGTATTACAAAAGGCAATGTATATATTGGTTTATGAAGATATTGTTTGTTAAAATAAAATATCCACTGGACGATTCACGCAGCCTACCGCTTACCTGTACACATATAAAGAAAGGCAGCGTTGGCAATATCTACCAGGTGGGTAAGCGGAAGCTATATCAACTGTATTTGGGAGGCTAATAGAATCCTGCGCCACAATGTATATCTATCTATCTATCTATCTGTGTGTGTGTGTTGTTTTTTCATTGTTGGCTATTGTAATTGTATTCTTATATTTGTGTATATGTGTAGGTACTTTTATGTTTCATTGTTGTTTGATTATATTTAGTATATATTGCTTTGTGATACTCGTCAATAATTATTATATTTAGTATATATTGCTTTGTGATACTCGTCAATAATTATTATATTTAGTATATATTGCTTTGTGATACTCGTCAATAATTATTATATTTAGTATATATTGCTTTGTGATACTCGTCAATAATCAATTATATTAAGTATGTGTTGCTTTGTGATACTCGTCAATAATCAATTATATTAAGTATGTGTTGCTTTGTGATACTCGTCAATAATCAATTATATTAAGTATATTGCTTTGTGATACTCGTCAATAATTATTATATTTAGTATATATTGCTTTGTGATACTCGTCAATAATAATTATATTTAGTATATATTGCTTTGTGATACTCGTCAATAATTATTATATTTAGTATATATTGCTTTGTGATACTCGTCAATAATTATTATATTTAGTATATATTGCTTTGTGATACTCGTCAATAATTATTATATTTAGTATATATTGCTTTGTGATACTCGTCAATAATAATTATATTTAGTATATATTGCTTTGTGATACTCGTCAATAATTATTTCACTTTTTCTTACTAATTAGTAAGTGTCACGGGTCAAGCGAGATAAATGGGCTCCAACCCTTTTTCTCTACCTACCGGAAGATATCTTGGAATACAGACGAAAGCCTCTCAAACCTGAACAGACACTTTCAATTACATTACAATGAGACACGAGTATGTGTTCATTACAAGATGAGTTCCACATGTCTCCCTCCAACATCAACACATATTCGACATCGAAGAATCTTAGACTGCTACACACACACACACACACACACACACACACACACACACACACACACACACACACACACACACACATCAATCTCGACAGGTGTTACCAAGAGGAAACCCAAGCGTAATGTGCGCTATGTTAGCGGTTATTACCTTGACCATAGTTTGCAAGTGAGTCAACCTGTTCCTAGTTCGACTTTGCTCAACTGTTTAGCCATCCATATCATGATTTGTATTATTGAAGGTGTTTCAAAGATTTGTGTGTTTATTTGTACATAATCGCACTCGAAAGGGGTGAAGTCACAGAGTGTGAGGTGAAGCTGAACGGTCAGGCTATGGAGATCGTCAACTCTTTTAAGTATCTGGGCAGTGTGTTGAGTAAAGATGGGACTATGGATGAAGAAGTGCGGGAGAGGGTACAACAGGGGAAGAGGGTTGTAGGAACGCTAAAAGCAGTAACAAGAAATAGGGTGGTCAGTATGGAAGTGAAGAAGTCCTTGCATGACAGTGTGGTAATCCCGACACTGACTTACGGAAGCGAAGCATGGACGTTGGTTGAGAGACTCAGACCAAGAGTGAGAGCAGTGGAAATGAATTACTTAAGGAGTGCGTGCGGAGTTACATGGAGGGATAGACAGACTAATGAGGAAGTAAGAAGGAGGTGTGGTGTGGAGGTAGATGTGCTGGAAAGTGTGAAAAGGAACAACTTGAGATGGTTCGGCCATATGGAACGTATGGAAAGCGAGAGAATGACTAAGAGGGTGTACGAGAGCGAGGTGGAGGGACAGAGAGGGAGAGGTAGACCGAATATGAGGTGGAAGGATGAAGTGAGGAAGTACATGAACGAGGGCGGTGCTGGTTGGGGGGAGGGGCGTCGACTGACTGGGGACAGAGGTGCATGGGGGCGGTTCGTTCGTGGCCACCCCTTCGGGGATCACGGCGTCAGGCAATAGATAGATAGATAGATAGAATCGCACTTGAATGAGTAACAACGTCCCCAAAATATCACTGTCCAACCATGCTCTATAACCATTAACATGACGGCCTATAGTGTTCGGACATGAGGCACAGACTTTGCCTTCAACATGGCATTCTGTGAACAATGTAGCAAATGTTTGAACATCTCTCACTGCGATCACTAAGGCACTTTCAATGTTCATGCTAAACATAATATTCAGCAACATAGCTTTACACACGTGCCTGAAATAATTCAGATAATGTCAACAGGTACTATGTTTGATTTCACAGTGTAACCATTATAGACGGCATTCACAGTGTAACCATTATAGACGGCATTCACAGTGTAACCATTATAGACGGCATTCACAGTGTAACCATTATAGACGGCATTCACAGTGTAACCATTATAGACGGCATTCACAGTGTAACCATTATAGACGGCATTCACAGTGTAACCATTATAGACGGCATTCACAGTGTAACCATTATAGACGGCATTCACAGTGTAACCATTATAGACGGCATTCACAGTGTAACCATTATAGACGGCATTCTCCTTACTAAATTACATTCTGATACAACACGTTGTAGGGAGCACTAAAATGGAGGAAGGGAAATAGAGAGAACAAAAATGAGATTGGGCCGATTTATTTAGTATTTGCATATTACAAACACAAGGGGTGTTTGTATAGCATTCCAGTGAACGCTGACACCAATTGTACCACACGTTTAAGTCACAATAATATTGCAAACACAAGGGGTGTTTGTATAGCATTCCAGTGAACGCTGACACCAATTGTACCACACGTTAAGTCACAATAATATTGCAAACACAAGGGGTGTTTGTATAGCATTCCAGTGAACGCTGACACCAATTGTACCACACGTTAAGTCACAATAATATTGCAAACACAAGGGGTGTTTGTATAGCATTCCAGTGAACGCTGACACCAATTGTACCACACGTTAAGTCACAATAATATTACAAACACAAGGGGTGTTTGTATAGCATTCCAGTGAACGCTGACACCAATTGTACCACACGTTAAGTCACAATAATATTGCAAACACAAGGGGTGTTTGTATAGCATTCCAGTGAACGCTGACACCAATTGTACCACACGTTAAGTCACAATAATATTGCAAACACAAGGGGTGTTTGTATAGCATTCCAGTGAACGCTGACACCAATTGTACCACACGTTAAGTCACAATAATATTACAAACACAAGGGGTGTTTGTATAGCATTCCAGTGAACGCTGACACCAATTGTACCACACATTAAGTCACAATAATATTGCAAACACAAGGGGTGTTTGTAGAGCATTCCAGTGAACGCTGACACCAATTGTACCACACGTTAAGTCACAATAATATTGCAAACACAAGGGGTGTTTGTATAGCATTCCGGTGACGCTGACACCAATTGTACCACACGTTAAGTCACAATAATATTGCAAACACAAGGGGTGTTTGTATAGCATTCCAGTGAACGCTGACACCAATTGTACCACACGTTAAGTCACAATAATATTGCAAACACAAGGGGTGTTTGTATAGCATTCCAGTGAACGCTGACACCAATTGTACCACACGTTAAGTCACAATAATATTGCAAACACAAGGGGTGTTTGTAGAGCATTCCAGTGAACGCTGACACCAATTGTACCACACGTTAAGTCACAATAATATTGCAAACACAAGGGGTGTTTGTATAGCATTCCAGTGAACGCTGACACCAATTGTACCACACGTTAAGTCACAATAATATTGCAAACACAAGGGGTGTTTGTATAGCATTCCAGTGAACGCTGACACCAATTGTACCACACGTTAAGTCACAATAATATTGCAAACACAAGGGGTGTTTGTATAGCATTCCAGTGAACGCTGACGCCAATTGTACCACACGTTAAGTCACAATAATATTTCCCCTAGATAACATATCATGATCTACTTGGGATTTAGTATATATCTATCTATTGTATCTATTGTAGAGCTTACCACGTGCGAGTGGCACCGATGAGCGTGCCGCCTTTCGGTAATTAGCAGAAGGTTTATTCCCCTAGACAGGTTGTGGACCAAAACTGACGAGTCCCATCCACCCGGATTTTTATAAGGTCGTCTCTCCTAGATTGGTTGCCGACCAAGGCTGACGAGTGTTATGAGAAAATCATAATGAGAGAGTTCGTAAAATATGAAATATATTGAGAACGTATTAGGAGAGAGAAGACACATGGTAAATACTTAAACTGTAGAGAATGATCGCACACATATCAAACATGCAAAACAAACACAAAACATGACCACATTATACACATACAATCTCTTTCTCTCTCACATATATACAGACACACTCTTTCTTCCTCTCGCTCCCCCGCCCCCCCCCCCCCCCTCTCTCTCTCTCTCTCTCACGAGTAGCCTGCGGGTTAGCTAGAGGGGACCATCAGTATAAACCTTAATGAGTGGCTCGTGTCATATCCCCTCCCCCAGGGGTGGCTCCGAGCGGAAACTTGCCTCCTAGTATAATTATAATTATAATTGTTGTACTGTACATAATATAACAATCTTATATAATTATAGAGGGTTGTAATTATTCAACAGTTAATCATGAACTCTGACTATATTTCATAAACCTTCAGTCTAAGCCTCTAAGGTATTATTTCATAAACCTTCAGTCTAAGCCTCTAAGGTATTATTTCATAAACCTTCAGTCTAAGCCTCTAAGGTATTATTTCATAAACCTTCAGTCTAAGCCTCTAAGGTATTATTTCTCCGCCTATGAAAACGTTCCTTGGAATTTGATATTCCCATAATGAATGTTCAACGAGCGATATTCAAGGTTTTGAGTTATTCCAACTTCGAATGGTTTATGTCGCACTAATATCAACTCAAATGAAACTGGTTAAAGAGTAATAGTTACTCAATAAATATTCCAAATATATTCGCGATACGTTAAGCATCCTAAGCGTTCGTAATATGTATTTCCATAATAATCAGTTTGCTTTTAACATAAACATATTTCCAATTGGTGCGGCTTAATTAACCTTTCTTAACTAACTCACAATTATTTTTTTTTTTATCTACTAGCAAAGTTGTCCTTTTTTTCTCAATATACTCTAACGAGGCTATGGATGGGACGGGAAAAATACCCTTATTGTCCTATTTCCAATTTGTATCTAGCTGAATCTATGCGGTAGAGATATTTCAGAGTTCACTTACTTCCTCTTCTGTTATAGGGTAACAGATCCTATTACCTAAATAGATAATAGTATTTCACTTTACTAACAATTGAAAACGGAACCAATACTCAATATCAGTTTATTTCATCAGTTGTCTATCTGTATCTTTGAAATGGGCTCACCTAATATTAGCAACATAAATTGTATTTCAGCACAGCTGGGTCAATTAATTTACTCCATTTATCAGCAGCTTTGGGGCCAATAGGTCTCATTAATATAATATAGTATTCTTCTTCGGCAGTCAAGTTGGTCAACAAGCTCACACCAGTCTTCTTTCTTCTTGTCCTTCTCTTGATTCAAGCTGGCCAGCTTGTGGTAGTTATTGTTCTTCCTTTAACACTCCTCCCACTGCATGCAGCTTCTGTGACATTATGATTCTGGCGGGTTATGTGGGAGCAGGCTCTTGGATACTTCAGGAGTATTTGGCGTACGGAGACTGAGCAATTCGGTTCTTGGAATCTTGTAACTGCTGCTGCTCGTCTTCCCTCTCTCCTTAGGTTTCCTCTAACCCCTGATGTGGATGTAGGGATAGGGTAGGACGGGTGTGAATGCACTGAGAAGTGGTTTAACCCGACCAGTGCCGTAGGTGCTCTGACTCTGTCTTGACTTGATGGTTAGAGAAAAGGTTTGAAAGTATATTGTTTATAAATTATGTGGATTGGAGGTTCGGGGTGGGAGATTGGAAGTCTTTGGAGGGATAGATTGGTGGGTTATTGGGATTGGTGATTAGATGAAGGCATAGTTAAAAATGGAAGTAAAGTAGAAGATAAAAGGTGGTAGGAGGATGGTGTGTACCATCAGAGGTAGATGGAAATGGCACAGAATTATACACAGGTACTCATGGAAAGTGGAGTGGAGGAGGGAGGGCAAGACCGTGGAACGAAAGACACTGATTGATTATGTATGTATGGATGAACGAATCAGGAATTTAGTGTTAAATGCTAGGGTATATAGCGGTATTAAGGGGGGGGGGGGGGGCTGTCTCACCATTATGTAGTAGTAGCTAACATTAGGATACAGAAAAAGTGGTTGAAGAGAGCTAGAGTAGGGTGGGAGGGAGGTGGAGGGGTGATGAGGGTGGAAAGGTTGCAGGAGAAGAAATTCAGGGAAGAGTTCAAGAAAGCAGGAAACAGATGATTAGGTAGGTTTGACTTGGAGGGAATGGAGGAAGTGGAAGAAGTAAGCAAAGTGTTTCAGGAAGAGATACGTGCAGCATGTGAGGAGTTATGTGGAGTTAGAAGAGGTAGAGGAGTGAAAGGAACAGCATGGTGGACTGAAGAGGTGAAACTAGCAGTTGAAGAGAAGAAGAAAGCATTAGAGAGTGGTTGGGTAGTAGAGGGAATGAAGATTTGGAGAGAAAGAAAAGGGAAAGGTAGCCTACTTGGAGAAAAAGAGAGTGGTGAAGAGAGTAGTGAAGGAAAGTGAGAGAAGAGTAGATGAGGAATTTGGAAGGAATTTAAGTGTAAAGTGGAAAGAGGTCAAGAAAGTTAGGGAAGGTAGCAAGGGTTGTAGTAAGTGTGTGAAAGATAAGAATGGGCGAGTGTTAGCATACATAATATAACACATAACTAACAAAACTGGTACTCAGTTTCAGAGTTAAATTGAATGCAGTTCAGAGAAGTTTCCTAAAATGGCATTCATTACAGACACATGTATAACTAGAGAGAGAGAGTGCATACATCCGACTATGCTGGCAGTTATAAACTCTACCGATCAGCCCCTAAACTGAAATAATTTTTCCTTGGCACACAGCCTATTTGTCCACTAAATTTCGTGAAAATTGGTTCATAACTTTTTGAGATACCCGGTATCTTGTTTACAGACAAACAAAACAGAAAGACAGACAGGCAAACGG
>CM064494.1:1954458-2254458 GCA_032716605.1 Paralithodes platypus | reverse complement strand
AGTCGGTCATTGAACACAAGCCTACCTTTGCATACTATGCATACAAAATTCTCAACTTCGGACTTCTTCCTTGGTAGAAGTCCCTTTTTTCTAGTGTAGCACTTCTTCCCGTAATGTACCCAACAGCGGTAGACGCTACACTATATTGAGTTCACGCCCACCCCTTTTCTGCATACTGAACAAGGGTATGCACCACATTATCCTACCTTTCCAAGCCCTAATCTACTGTGTAAAACCTTGGTTTTATTTATGTTAACTCTTAATCCTTTACATGCCATGCCCTCTCTCCATCTTCTGAACTTGGCCTCGGCATCCCGCACACTATCTGCAATCAGTATTGGATCATCTGTATATAGCAGTTCACAGGGGAGCCCAACTCAGAAATCACCAGATAGTGCCTCGAGCACCATAACAAAGAGCTCTTGTGGACTCCGACACGAACTGTAAACTTCTCACACCGTACACCTTTCGCCCTCATTGACATTCATGAGTCCTTGTACATCTTCATTATCACACGTACCAGCCACTTCCGTACGCCAAGTTTACGCATAGTCCACTGCACAACATCTCTGGGCACCCTATCAATGGCATTCTCCAGGTCTACAAACAGAAGATACAGATAGCATTTTCAGGCCCATATAATTTTCCCTATCCAACGAATCCCCCTTGCCCTTATATATGTTTACTATTACACTTTTATGCCATTAATCAGGGATTCTCTCTTCTCTAATGATGGAGTTTATTAGCTCTGTGACCAAACTCACTCCTATATCACCTGAGGCTTTAATCATCTCAGCTACAATGCCAGCCAGCGTAGGCGGAGGTATGCGTTCTACCGAGACCCCCTCAAGTCATTATTACTGCCAGGTGATTTTACTTAGCTTGGGAAGATGTTCTAACAATCGGAAGGTTAACAAGTACCACAATTACGCCTCTAATGCTGAGAGATGTTTCTTAATTAAGTTAAATAAAATCTTCTGGAGATAGATAGAATGAAGCAAAAATAGGCTTTATTGTACTGAGGATAACAGAACTTCTCGCTACCAGGCCATATATACACACACCATCGTTTGAGATCCTAGTTTGTGGGAAGTAACTCGCCCAAAATAGGTTAGGAAAGGTTAAGAAGTTGATCTAATATCCACGGGAGTCACAACTATAGTTAACAAATACGCTAAACCAAGATAGTTATGGGATATAGTCATCTCAAAGGTCCTGTTCTATGTTCGTCCATTTTCACCGTAAAGTACATATAAACGAAAACTTAATTAATCACATCTGACTAAATTTAATCGCTTGTGGATTGTGACATGTTTGACAATTTATTCTGGTTATCATGGTAGCTACAGAGTTAAATGAGTTTTTACCCCTTCTATTCCTAGATATGCATCCTAAATTGCACGTCATTGCAAACTGAAAGGATTTAGTACTGGGCACTCAAAAAGTATGAGTTTAACCTTTTCTGTACCAGCAACGTCCTTTTAACTTTATTCTGGCTACTATTATACGATTGTATTCAGTTTAAAAAGGGCCTCCAACAATTAACAGGCTTCGAACTATGCCACTTAACCCTTTTTACTAACACAGATCCTTCTTAAGCTGCATAAAACCGTACAAATATAACTATAATATAATAAAAAAGACGTCGCCGGTACAGCATGGGTTAAAGAAGGTACGAACATGGTGAGCAAAGTGCCAATAACAATGTACCCTAACAGAGATATATTGATAGTCAAGCAATCAAGCAATCAATCAAATTAATTTCGTAATATAATATTACATAGGTATAGAAATTAGGACAGAGTCATAAAAAATGTCATCACATTCATGTGTCTAAGACTTAATATACAAACATAGGTATATATACAATACATCATCATAGATACATAACTATACACACACGTAGTAATGCACCAATCTACTATAAGAATAGAAAGCTAAGTCACTACAATATACCCAATGATTATATAAATTATGTTGTATACGTACAGTGTAGCCAAATTATGTTGTATACCCTGGATGTTTGTACAGTGTAGCCAAATTATGTTGTATACCCTGGATGTTTGTACAGTGTAGCCAAATTATGTTGTATACCCTGGATGTTTGTACAGTGTAGCCAAAGTATGTTGTATACCCTGGATGTTTGTACAGTGTAGCCAAATTATGTTGTATACCCTGGATGTTTGTACAGTGTAGCCAAATTATGTTGTATACCCTGGATGTTTGTACAGTGTAGCCAAATTATGTTGTATACCCTGGATGTTTGTACAGTGTAGCCAAAGTATGTTGTATACCCTGGATGTTTGTACAGTGTAGCCAAATTATGTTGTATACCCTGGATGTTTGTACAGTGTAGCCAAATTATGTTGTATACCCTGGATGTTTGTACAGTGTAGCCAAATTATGTTGTATACCCTGGATGTTTGTACAGTGTAGCCAAATTATGTTGTATACCCTGGATGTTTGTACAGTGTAGCCAAATTATGTTGTATACCCTGGATGTTTGTACAGTGTAGCCAAATTATGTTGTATACCCTGGATGTTTGTACAGTGTAGCCAAAGTATGTTGTATACCCTGGATGTTTGTACAGTGTAGCCAAATTATGTTGTATACCCTGGATGTTTGTACAGTGTAGCCAAATTATGTTGTATACCCTGGATGTTTGTACAGTGTAGCCAAATTATGTTGTATACCCTGGATGTTTGTACAGTGTAGCCAAATTATGTTGTATACCCTGGATGTTTGTACAGTGTAGCCAAATTATGTTGTATACCCTGGATGTTTGTACAGTGTAGCCAAAGTATGTTGTATACCCTGGATGTTTGTACAGTGTAGCCAAATTATGTTGTATACCCTGGATGTTTGTACAGTGTAGCCAAATTATGTTGTATACCCTGGATGTTTGTACAGTGTAGCCAAATTATGTTGTATACCCTGGATGTTTGTACAGTGTAGCCAAATTATGTTGTATACCCTGGATGTTTGTACAGTGTAGCCAAATTATGTTGTATACCCTGGATGTTTGTACAGTGTAGCCAAATTATGTTGTATACCCTGGATGTTTGTACAGTGTAGCCAAATTATGTTGTATACCCTGGATGTTTGTACAGTGTAGCCAAATTATGTTGTATACCCTGGATGTTTGTACAGTGTAGCCAAATTATGTTGTATACCCTGGATGTTTGTACAGTGTAGCCAAATTATGTTGTATACCCTGGATGTTTGTACAGTGTAGCCAAATGTCAGGCATTTGTACTGAAGAGATTAAGGGGGCACACCTTGCTTTTTTCTCTTTCTCTCCCTCTCTCTTTGGCTTGTATCCATTCGGCCACATTCATCCTACTGTTTTAAGACGTGTCAATATTTTCCTGGCGAGCGGTAGCGAGCCAACATATGTATATTATTGTTTTGACAGCAAACTAAATTTGTACATTTTTCAATAGAAAAATTTCTCCGGCGAAGCCGGATTTCTCCATACAATGCTGGCTCGCTATCGCTCGCCAGGAAGAAATCAACATCTGGATGGGAATAAACGTCTTAAAACAGTTGGCTGAATGGGGCCGAATGGATAGGGTATAAGCCAGGGAAAGAGAGAAAAGGAGAGAAAGATTAAAAGAAAGCCAGTGACCCCCCTTAAGGCTGACCGCGGCACCTTCTGAAGAGTTTCAGATGAATTAGAAAGTTTGTGATGGCTTGCGTGTGTGTGGAATTTATTGACCATTCATGTTTCTAAGGCGAATATCTCTTGTCCCTTTCAGTCCCTTGCCTTCCTTCAGTTCATCAAGGCTATCAGTAAGCGATTTTATACGCTTAACCCTTTGAGTACCAGCGACGTGGGTGGCATTCGATTCTAGCTATAATTAGGCGATATTATGCACTTTAAAAAGGATCTGTGGTAGTTAAGAGGGTTGGTTGAGATTGTTTGAAGCCTTATTATTGCTAGAGGTCCTTCCTAAGCTGAATACAATCGTGTAATAGTTGCCAGAATATGATGAAAAGGACGTCCCTGGTACTGGACGGGTTAACCCCTTCTGCACGATGATGAAATTTTCATCTTATTCCTTATTCTTATTCATCTAGTGGACTGTTTCCACTATATGGTTTGCCGACCAGGGTTCATGAATCCCACCCACTCAGATTCTTATAAGGTTAACTCCCCTAGATGAGTTGCCGACCACAGCTGACGAGTCAGCCTCTGTGGTGTTCCACAGAGTGAAAGTTTGAGGAAAGGTCACGAATATTGCAGAAGTTAATAATTAGCGGTCCTGTTTTTTTTTTGTTTTTTTTGAGAAAACATTGTAGCCCTCTATGTTTGTGAGACATGGGAAGGGTCAGCATAGGAGGCCAGATGGTGTAACAGAAGTTCCAGCTAACCTTATCAGCCTGCCCGGGAGTACTGCCCTGTTTAGCTGGTGCCTACAACCTCCTCCTCTTTGTACATTTGCTGCTACGAAGTTAGATTATGGCTAAGAATTTAACACACACTTCCAAATATTAACACAACAACAAAACCAGACACAAACACACAACACACACCAATACATAAACCCACTCACCCTCTTACACAATTTACTTATCACGCCCCCCCCCCCCACCCCACATACACACACCCACTCACAAACAAAATAAAACAAACACACACCCACAAACCAACCTAGCAACATACTGTGTAAGGAGGAGGAAGAGGGCTCTTACGCTACCCCAATTAGGCCAACCGCAAATTAGGTAGGCATAAGGGGTAGGGGAGGGGGAGGGGGGTGGTAGAGTATAGGCTAAAGGGCAGGTCAGGGCAGGGGTAAAAGAGTGATTGAATGGTGAGGGTCAAAGGGTTAAATAAGGGTAAATGGCCACAGGAAAGAGGTAGGAAGGAGGTAAGGTGAAATTATACTAGCCCAATTTTCATAATTTTTCGATGGATGCCTTTAAACTATTTAGTACATTTTCGAGGCTCCGTTGCATTGGTATCAGCAGTAACACAACTATTATAGATTATCAGTGTGTAATAATCGTTTTGCATAAAACTCTTCACTTTTCGAATATATCCGTAATGTATGTGTCCAGGTTTCAATCGCGGGTGGGTTGTGTGAGATTATTGATTTACACTATATTCCTTATATACTGTATATATTAATATATTCCTTATATACTGTATATATTAATATATTCCTTATATACTGTATATATTAATATAATTCCTTATATACTGTATATATTAATATATTCCTTATATACTGTATATATTAATATATTCCTTATATACTGTATATATTAATATATTCCTTATATACTGTATATATTAATATATTCCTTATATACTGTATATATTAATATATTCCTTATATACTGTATATATTAATATATTCCTTATATACTGTATATATTAATATATTCCTTATAACTGTATATATTAATATATTCCTTAATACTG
Source organism: Paralithodes platypus (assembly GCA_032716605.1). Classification (NCBI taxonomy): domain Eukaryota; kingdom Metazoa; phylum Arthropoda; class Malacostraca; order Decapoda; family Lithodidae; genus Paralithodes; species Paralithodes platypus. Next base: position 2,249,029 of record CM064494.1, on the reverse strand, counting down.
TATATATTAATATATTCCTTATATACTGTATATATTAATATATTCCTTATATACTGTATATATTAATATATTCCTTATATACTGTATATATTAATATATTCCTTATATACTGTATATATTAATATATTCCTTATATACTGTATATATTAATATATTCCTTATATACTGTATATATTAATATATTCCTTATATACTGTATATATTAATATAATGCCAAATCAGTAACGTTATCTAAGAATGCGTTCAAATTAATACACTTAATTTACTAGTTACTTTACAGCAAATGTGTTTTATACTCCATACACAATTTTTAATGTGTAAACGTAAAGCTGAGATTCCTAGATGTCTGAAATAATATATAGCTTTAATTCAGAAGTTGTAAGACGAAATTGCCGAGAATAATGACCAAAATAGTACTCAGCTGACTCAGCCTTAACCCTTCAAATCAGATAACATAAGAGCATAAGAAAATGGGAGTCTGCAGAAAGCCGATTGGCCTAAGCAAGCCAGATCCCTGTCCCACACAACCCCAATTACAAAGCCCAATTATAGGCTCAACACTCTAATACCCTGAGGATCATCTTACCAAAACGGTTAGAGATTAACGCAGGATTACGGGGGTCTGCAGAGCGCTGATTGGCCCAACCCAGCTGATCCCCATTCACACCCAACCCTTCTCGTCCATATGCTTATCCAATTTTATCTTAAAGCTCCCTACCATTTTTAATCCCACTATAACACTTGGTAGTCCATTCCCCCCATCTACAACTCTGTTACCAAACCAATATTTGCCTATATCTTTTCTGAAACGAAATTTATCTAATTTGAAACCATTGGTACGAGTTCTTTCGCTATCACTGAACTTTAGTACATTTGTCATGTCCCCTTTCTTAATCCCACTAACCCACTTGAACACCTCTATCATATCCCCTCTAACTCTGCGTCTCTCTAACGAATGTAAACCTAATTTCTTCAACCTTTCTTCATACGGAAGATTTCTAATATTATGGTTAATTTTTGTCATTCTACGCTGTACTCTCTCCAATGAATCTATGTCCATTCTGTAATAAGGACACCAAAATTGGACAGCATAATCCATATGGGGGACTCACTAATGACAAGTAAAGTTTTAAGATAACATCAGCAGTTGTTACTCACACTCCTAGAGATGAACCCGAGAATCCTGTTTGCCTTATTACGAACGCTTATACACTGTTTTCTAGGCTTCAAATCATTGCTAACAAACACACCTAGATCTTTCTCACAGTCTGAATTTTCTAATTCTAAATTAGCTAGTTTATATTTAACATTTGTTTGCATCTTCCCTATCTTTAATACCTTGCATTTGTCAATGTTAAACTTCATCTGCCAATTTACTGACCATTCATGTAAGGTATCTAGATCCTTTTGGAGGCACTCTATATCGCTATCTGAATCAATTGATCTCCCCATTTTAGTATCGTCTGTGAATTTACTTATCCTACTAGTTATACCTAAATCTAGGTCATTTATGTATATAAGAAACAACAGGGGACCTAATACCGATCCCTGGGGGACACCACTTTTGACTGCTCCCCACTCTGACTTGGTACCATTTATGCTGACTCTCTGTTTCCTACCAATTAGCCATGACCTAATCCATCCCAACAACGACCCTCCTATTCCATGTGCCTCAACCTTTCTCATCAATCTCTCATGAGGGACTCTGTCGAAAGCTTTACTGAAATATAAATATATAATATCATATGACTTGTCACTATCTACTGCTTCATATACCTCTGAGAAAAAGCTAAGCAAATTAGTAAGGCAAGAACGTCCCTGAGTGAATCCATGCTGAGAAGAATTTATTAAGTTAAATTTTACTAAGTGGCTTCTAATTTTCCTAGCAATAATAGACTCTAGCAACTTTCCTATGATTGATGTGAGACTAATGGGACGGTAATTGGATGCTATCGATTCATCACCTTTTTTGAAGATCGGAACTACATTTGCAAGCTTCCAAGCTTCTGGAACTAAACCTGTTTCTAATGACTTGTTAAATAAAAATACTAATGGGCTACTTAACTCATCTCTGCATTATTTTAATACTCTAGCATATACCTCGTCAGGACCAGGCGATTTTTGAGGTTTCAGTCTGTCAATTTCCTTAAGCACATCATTTCTACTTATACTAACTGTACTTAACATATTTTCTATACTATCACTATATACCATATTGACTTCTGGAATCTGTGCCAAATTTTCATTAGTGAAAACGGAAAGAAACTGACTATTTAATGTACTGCACATTTCTAAATAATTGTCTGTTATTTCTCCTATTGAAGTTTTTAGGGGGCCTATTACATCTCTAACTTTAGATTTATATAGTTGGTAAAAAGCTTTAGGGTTATTTTTTGAGTCACTGGCTATCCTTATTTCATAATTTCTTTTTGCTTTCCTGATTTCCTTTTTGACCTGTCTTGATAGACTCTGATAGTATATATGTAAATGATTTTCGCCTTTCTTTATTTTTCTATATATTCCTTTCTTTTTTCCTATACGATCTAGTAGCTTATTAGTCATCCATTTTGGTTGGTTCTGCGTCGATCTAAATCTTCTTTTAGGGATATATTTATTTTGAGCATTGTGGAGTGAAGCAATAAACTGGTTATATGTAGGTGGCAAGTTTAACTCTGGCATATCCTGACTTAATTGCTTAACAATAGGGTCCACCCTTTAGTCTCTTCTTAGCCCACCATAATCGGATTTTCTGAAATCTGGGATAAGTGTCGTATTCTCTTTAGCATTCCCTGTCCATTGTATATTAAAATAAATAGATTTATGATCGCTATTTCCTAGGTGGTCACCAATCTCTACATTATTTATGATATGTTCATTGTTACTGAAAACTAAATCAAGAATATTAATACCTCTAGTCGGCGTATCTATGAATTGAAATAAAAAACTATCTTGTACTACCTCAATAAACTCTACTGAATCGGAGTCGCCTATTTGGTGCTGCCAATCAATATTCGGAAAATTAAAATCCCTCATAATGCACACATTGCTAAACCTTGATGCTATTTTAATTTCCTCCCATAACGATGTTCCGCCATTTCTACTCATATTAGGCGGTCTATATATAACTCCAATAACTATGGTCTCACTACCTTCGTTAACCTCTACCCAAATACTTTCATTATCATTATTTAGTCTAATACCTGATGACGCCAATTTATATTTCACCCACCCCCAGGCAATGTTATATAACTTAGGAAAGGCTAGTCAGAGTTAGAAGGTTGAATGTGGCCTTCTTCAATCCTTTTATTCCTTGAGGTAATTCCTAAGCTGAGGAAAATTACATGACAGTAGCACCAATAAAGTAAAGAAGGGTTTTTAAGCATGTGCCACGTAAGCATTTTCTTTAATTAATGGTCTTTACCTGTTTTAACACCTTATTGGCGGGCTAGGCGGTCTATTTGACCGTACCGCACAGCGTTTTTTTTTTATTACCCTAAATAGGGTTGTTTACATGATCATTTTCATGACTAAATAAGACCCAGAGTGTAAAACAAATATCTATCCCTGAAAGGGCGTAAACAGAGCTTTCCAATGACACCCGAACCATCCTTGTACGACCACTGGTTCTCTTGCAACGATCGTGCAACACGAGTGCAAAAACTCTGAAATAAGGTAATTTCCTTACATCATTTCCTGTGTAGCGAGTGAGAAAGGAGGGGGGAAAGTAGAATACAGTTCAGTATGTCCACGGTGGTGGTGGGGAGTGGTCATAGGGTTACTACGCTCGTCCCACCGCTCAGCTCTCTCTCTCAGCAACATTACGTGCTGAAAATGGCGCTCGACAGCTGTCGTGCACCGCCACTTAGTCCAAATTTATTTCACTCGACATATGTTGCGCGCCGCCAGTTAAGGGTTAATGTATTTATTACTAGTATTGTTAATACATGTATTATTATTATTATTATTATTATTATTGTTATGCCAGGTTTTTGCAGGGGTTAACTGGACTACTTAGGTAGGTTCTTACTCGACTGGAGAATTTGAAACCACATGAACACATGCACAAAGGTAATAGATGATAGATATAATACAGAGTACAAGCATAGATTATCTTATTCCACGTAACTATAATGTTTATACAGAGTTACATTCAGACATGGATAGGTATATTGTTACGATCCTACAATGCTGAACCCAAGAGATTAAAATTCAAGCAAGGGCAACTAGCATGCTGTTGCGTTTCAGAAGGCCAAAAGGGTAAATGTCTCAGATAATCACAAATTAATGAAGAAGGATGATATTAAACACTTCTAATTTTCGTATTAATTATAATTACTAATAACTAGGGAAACGAACAGGTTGATAAGCATGATGATTCAGTTAATCACGGCAAAGAATGGTAATGGGCTAAGCGCCGAGTGAAGGCCTCGAGTAAATGCACTCGTTACAAGGAATGAACACTACACAAAAAGAACATTTGAAGAACAGTTAATCAACACCTAGCACACTGCACAGCAAACTGAATCACACTCACTCACAGACCAATATATGATACCATGTAGTATCACCAGTTAACACGCTAGGAGAACGTGTGCACTCTAGAACACTAATCAGTGTTCGTTACACACCACACAACACCATATGAAACTCAGAGCTCCTCACAACACTAGGGCTCGTTACACATACACAATAATACACCAATGCTGTCTCATCTCCCCTTCAAAGGACAAAACAGTGCACTACCTACTTGTCTTAACGCACAAACCAGCAGACAACACGTCACGCATGTCCAGGGGTGTACCCAGACCAGCGTGAACAGGAGCACTTCTCCCACCTCTGCCTCGTCGGGCTCTCCGTGCTTCTCCCACCTCTGCCTCGTCGGGCTCTCCAACAGCTACTAACTCTCAACTCTTCCCTCCCTATACACATCTCTTCCCAAGCTCTATTTTCGGCAAGAACCTGGTGTCACACTAGTCTATACAGCAGAGTCACACGGAATGTCAGATAAAGGCCTCCTGTCGTGGGAAATGTAGATCTTCCCACGCCTACATGCCCCACGTGTGTAGGTGGGTGAAGGGATCCCAGGCCTACACACCACGTGCATAGACTCCCACGGGTGGTGCTTGCGACACTGGACACCAGCCGATATCGGTGTAGATTAAGGTGGGTCGCCTGTCTCTCTCCTCCCTCCGTCTCTGCTACCACGCTGCTCCCTTACAATATACACAATTTCATAGCACGATCGAGGATCCACAATAATTTCCAGGGGGATGACACTATGCACCTCCGGTGATGGCACTAGGCACTTCCGGTATCGTTGCGCTTCCGTGGCACTTCCGACAAGGTTCTTGGGCCGTGGTGGTGGTCCTGTCGTGTGGTGATGACAGCAGGATGGAAGATGTTGTAGAACTCTTGGGTTTGGGGTCTTAAATGAATATGTTACGTTCTACCAGTGTTATACATAACATATCATCGGATTAACATGAGGAGAAGTTCTACCAGTGTTATACTGTCTCTCTCAACTATCCTGACCTTTATAAGAGTCGTTAATTAAGAACCTTTACAGTACTCTTGGGTTTGGGGTCTTAAATGTTCGGCCAGTGCTATACATATAGTATCATCGGACTAACGTAAGAGGGTTGGGATGCCAGTGTTCTCCAACTTCGCTTAACTGTCCTGACCTATATAAGTGTCTTCAAGGAACTTTGGATGGGTTTATATTTGGGCCTTTTATGAATACGTGCCTTGTCGCCAGTGCCTAGGACAGCATATCGTATCGTAAGGACTCTATGCAAAGTGCCGTTATGCCAGTGCTACGGTATCTCGCGAGCCCTGTCTTAGAGAGAAGTCAACTGCCAGTGTATCAACTTATAACAAGCCTAATTGGGGTTAGGTTTACTACCACTTAGTTATCTTACTGAATATAGCCCAAATCTTCCAGCTCTCAAAAACCTTTCAGTGAAGTGGATTTAAGAGCTTTCCAACTGTACTGGTCCCTGTTTGGTCTGTCATTGTCTTAGTGATGGTGGCGTTTCTCCTGGTGCTCCTTCTCGGTGTTAGAAGGGCGGATGTGCTGGGTGGAGGGCCTGGGGCGGCTGGGGTTAGCCCCTCTGGGTTTCCTTGTCACGGCAGTGGTGTGGCTTGGAGCAAGAAGGGCATGTGGTGGTATAAGACTTATGCAATATCTTGCTTGCCTTGCCTTCCTTCCGGTCCTTCTTGGTTCTGTCGCTGCCAGGATTGCTGATGGTGACGATGATGTTCGTTCCTGGTGTTGAGGGAAGTGCAGGTGTGATGAAGGCGACTCGGGCGCACTCTGGTGGTGTGGCGCTTGTGTTTTCTTTCCTCGGTGGTGTGGTGGCAAGGGTGGTAATGTTGGCTCTTGGTGTTGTTGTGTTTCCATCATCTTTCTTCTATATCTCTCTCTAACAACGTCCATGCTTCACTCCCATAATGTTAACCAGGTGAAGGTATTGAGGGATAAACCTTTACAACGGCACACACTATCATGCACTGACTTCTTTACTTCCATACTCACCACCTAATTCCTTGTCTCTTCTTTCAGCATTCCTACAACCCATTTCCCCTGATGTACCTTCTCTCGCAACTTCATCCACTATACTCCCATCTTTACTCATCACACTCCCAAAGTACTTGAATGAACTTACATGCTGACATTCTTCATTACTAACCATTCAATCGTACCTCACTCTGTGAATGCATCTCTCTCAAAAACCTTACTCTTCACCATATTGACCTTCAGGTTCCGTTTCACAGACAATTATCTAAACATATTTACCAAACCCTACAACTCCCACTCATCAGAACTGCATCATCAGGAAGCAGTAGGACAGGCAGCTGACATCAGGGTACTCCAACATAACCTGCACTTCGTTGTATTTCTTATAATATATACTGAACAACCATGGCAACATCATACACCCTTGTTAAACCTTTGGGTTAAACCCAACATTCAGATCAAAGAACTAACTCTATTCAACCTCTACAAGCACTGCCGCACTTGCACCATCGTGCATGTTCTTCACTGCTTTCAACCATTTATCACCTACTCAGTATATTCTCAATACTTTCCACAAACCTTTTCTATCTATAACGGCATAGGCTTTCTCCAAGTCCACGAATGAAGCATTCAACTTCTGTCCCTTCTCCAGATATTCCTCCACAGCATATATCCAGTAGAAGATCTGGTCTACACAGCCTCTTCCACTTTCAAGCTCACCCTGCTCCTCATTTAACCATAGCTTTGTTCTTATTCTCACTCTCTCGATCACTATCCTACAGCACATCTTCTCTGCTATGCTAAAGAGACATGGGCTCCTGTGATTACCACACACTCCTCTCTCCCCTTTCACTTTATACAAAGGGACTAGTATGCTTGATTTAAAATGGGGAATAAAGGAGAATAATGATTTTATTCAGTAATTCTTTTTGTCTCCAAATATTTTGAATATCGCCCGACGATATTATCATCCTGTGGAATTTGATCAATCTATCTATTGCTAGACAAACTTGTCCACAAAGGACTGACCATCATGAATATCAAGCGGCTCGCTTGGTGTAGTGACTAGCGTCTCGGACTTCCACCCAGAAGGCCCGGGTTCGCGCCCAAGCTCGGCGCATTAAAGATTTTTCACAAGCACTGAGTCGTTACCATCCCTCATGAGCAAAGGGATGGGGTAGTAGTACAGGACCCCAATGGAAATACGCCTAATCGGCCTTATTGAGCTATTATTAGCTAGCTTAGCATGCGCTAGCTTTAAGAACTATTATTATTATTATTATTAATCCAATTCGTTCGATTCTCTAGGTTGTTTAGGGGAAGAGTTGCTAGCCCAACCGCCCATTGTTGTGTTAGTGTGTGAGGTGCATGTGGAATGTTACCGTAGTGTTGGAAAGGCTGTAGATGTGATTGTAGTTTGTAGCCAGTGTAATCACCTCGATCATGCTGATCAAGTGCTAGCATTCACATTATAAATGCGGCCCTAGTCTACTGCACGTCTTATGTCCTATGTAAGCTGAGTTAAATTACTGAATATAAGCCAGGATAAAATTTAAAATATATAATTGTACTGACGAGGTTAAATAGTGAGTGGAGGGATTCAAGATGACAAAAGAAAGAAAGCAACAACAGCGCTACTGATCTGCAACAGGTTGCTCGTTGAGGGGTAAGGAAAGATTGGGTAAAGAATGATTGTCAGACAAAGTAAATGAAGGAAAGGTAGATAAAGTAAACACTGAAAAGAGCGACACCAAATAAAGCAATAATATATGCAAACGAGAGAGAGAGAGAGAGAGAGAGAGCAATAAATGGTATGGGGTGGATAACAATTCTGATAATAATGGATAAAAATACGATAACTAATGGAGGTTGGGAGTAAAAACATAAGAGAATGTGATAACATAATGGCACGCTATATGGGCACAAAGATAGACAGTTACTGTAGTATATATACTACTATAATTGTACTTCAACTGCTGATGCTATTACTTCTTCTTATACTACTACTACTACTACTACTAATAATAATAATAATAATAATAATAATAGTATTACTACTACTATTAATAATAATAATAATAATAAAGTAGACGTGCCGTTTTGCCCAAAATCATAACGGCATATCCAACTCTGCGATGGGTTACCATCATCACTAGTAATACCATCATCAATAATACTATCACCATCATCACTACTACTGTCATTATCACTACAACTGTCACCATCATCACTACTAGTCACCATTACCATCATCAGCACTACTACTGTTATAATCATAACTCTACTTTCATCATCACTACTACTGTCATCATCACTACAACTTTCACTATCATCACTACTATCACTATCATCACTACTACTGTCACCATTGTCACTACCATCATCATCACTATTGTCATCATTATCACTACAATTATCACCATCACATTACTATTATCACCATTATCTTACAATCATCATTACTACTGCCACCATCATCAATACTACTATGACCATCATCACTACTACTAGTACTGTCACCATCATATCTACTACTGTCACCATCATCACTACCATCATCATCACTACTGTCATCATTATCACTACAACTACAACCATCATCACTACTATTATCATCATCATCACTTCTATCACCATAATCTCTACTATTACTACTATCACTTCTATGTTAACTAAACTAACTTAACCTAACCTAACCTATGCAAAACGGGGCAAGTTCCTCGTACTAATGTGGGGCGAGTTGTTTTTGGGGCGTCATCTCCAGTAACCATCACCAATACTTTCCCCATCATCACTACTACTATCCCCATCATCACTGCTACTATCACCACCACTATCACAACTACTTTCACAATCACGACTGCCCTCACTACCATAATAACCATCATTATCACTACTGGCAATATCATAACTGCTATCATAATCACCACAACTATAACTACTACACTCAGACACAATATCGTCACCACTACAGATCATCACCAGCATGACAAATACTATTACAATCACCAACATCATCACTACTATAGGTAGCGCCAACGAACTTGACAATAATCTCAATCCCTGACCTTTTCGTAACTCAAAAGGGACTAGAGCAAACGGGCTATAAGTAACCACACCTATTATCTGGTGGACTCTTCCCAAATGAGAGGAATTTCAGATCGATTGCTTTCTTTCATTTTGAGTTAAGAACATAAGAACATAAGAAAATGGGAGTCTGCAGAAAGCCGATTGGCCTAAGCAAGGCAGATCCCTGTCCCACACAACCCCAGTTCAATTACAAAGCCCAATTATAGGCTCAACACTCTAATACCCTGAGGATCATCTTACCAAAACGGTTAGAGATTAACGCAGGATTATGGGGGTATGCAGAGTGCTGATTGGCCCAACCCGGCTGATCCCCCTTCACACCCAACCCTTCTCGTCCATATGCTTATCCAATTTTATCTTAAAGCTCCCTACCGTTTTAGACCCCACTATAGCACTTGGTAGTCCATTCCACCCATCTACAACTCTGTTACCAAACCAATATTTGCCTATATCTTTTCTGAAACGAAATTTATCTAATTTGAAACCATTGGTACGAGTTCTTTCGCTATCACTGAGCTTTAGTACATTTGTCATGTCCCCTTTCTTAATCCCACTAACCCACTTGAACACCTCTATCATATCCCCTCTAACTCTGCATCTCTCTAACGAATGTAAACCTAATTTCTTCAACCTTTCTTCATACGAAAGATTTCTAATATTATGGATCATTTTTGTCATTCTACGCTGTACTCTCTCCAATGAATCTATGTCCATTCTGTAATAAGGACACCAAAATTGGACAGCATAATCCATATGGGGTCTCACTAATGACAAGTAAAGTTTTAAGATAACATCAGCAGTTCTGTTACTCACACTCCTAGAGATGAACCCGAGAATCCTGTTTGCCTTATTACGAACGCTTATACACTGTTTTCTAGGCTTCAAATCATTGCTAACAAACACACCTAGATCTTTCTCACAGTCTGAATTTTCTAATTCTAAATTAGCTAGTTTATATTTAACATTTGTATGCATCTTCCCTATCTTTAATACCTTGCATTTGTCAATGTTAAACTTCATTTGCCAATTTACTGACCATTCGTGTAAGGTATCTAGATCCCTTTGGAGGCACTCTATATCGCTATCTGAATCAATTGATCTCCCCATTTTAGTATCGTCTGCGAATTTACTTATCCTACTAGTTATACCTAAATCTAGGTCATTTATGTATATAATGAACAACAGGGGACCTAATACCGATCCCTGGGGGACACCACTTTTGACTGCTCCCCACTCTGACTTGGTACCATTTATGCTGACTCTCTGTTTCCTACCAATTAGCCATGACCTAATCCATCCCAACAACGATCCTCCTATTCCATGTGCCTCAACCTTTCTCATCAATCTCTCATGAGGGACTCTGTCGAAAGCTTTACTGAAATCTAAATAAATAATATCATATGACTTGTCACTATCTCCTGCTTCATATACCTCTGAGAAAAAGCTAAGCAAATTAGTAAGGCAAGAACGTCCCTGATTGAATCCATGCAGAGAAGAATTTATTAAGTTAAATTTGTCTAAGTGGCTTCTAATTTTCCTAGCAATAATAGACTCTAGCAACTTTCCTATGATTGATGTGAGACTAATGGGACGGTAATTGGATGCTATCGATTTATCACCTTTTTTGAAGATCGGAACTACATTTGCAAGCTTCCAAGCTTCTGGAACTAAACCTGTTTCTAAAGACTTGTTAAATAAAAATGCTAATGGGCTACTTAACTCATCTCTGCATTCTTTTAATATTCTAGCATATACCTCGTCAGGACCAGGCGATTTTTGAGGTTTCAGTCTGTCAATTTCCTTAAGCACATCATTTCTACTTATACTAACTGTACTTAACATATTTTCTATACTATCACTATATACCATATTGACTTCTGGAATCTGTGCCAAATTTTCATTAGTGAAAACGGAAAGAAACTGACTATTTAATGTACTGCACATTTCTAAATCATTTTCTGTTATTTCTCCTATTGAAGTTTTTAGGGGGCCTATTACATCTCTAACTTTAGATTTATATAGTTGGTAAAAAGCTTTAGGGTTATTTTTTGAGTCACTGGCTATCCTTATTTCATAATTTCTTTTTGCTTTCCTTATTTCCTTTTTGACCTGTCTTGATAGAGTCTGATAGTATATATGTAGATGATTTTCGCCTTTCTTTATTTTTCTATATTCCTTTCTTTTTTCCTATAAGATCTATTAGCTTATTAGTCATCCATTTTGGTTGGTTCTGCGGCGATCTAAATTTTCTTTTAGGGATATATTTATTTTGAGCATTGTGGAGTGAAGCAATAAACTGGTTATATGTAGGTGGCAAGTTTAACTCTGGCATATCCTGACTTAATTGCTTAACAATAGGGTCCACCCTTAAGTCTCTTCTTAGCCCACCATAATCGGCTTTTCTGAAATCTGGGATAAGTGTCGTATTCTCTTTAGCATTCCCTGTCCATTGTATATTAAAATAAATAGATTTATGATCGCTATTTCCTAGGTGGTCACCAATCTCTACATCATTTATCATATGTTCATTGTTACTGAAAACTAAATCAAGAATATTAATACCTCTAGTCGGCGTATCTATGAATTTAAATAAAAAACTATCTTGTACAACCTCAATAAACTCTACTGAATCGGAGTCGCCTATTTGGTGCTGCCAATCAATGTTCGGAAAATTAAAATCCCCCATAATGCACACATTGTTAAACCTTGATGCTATTTTAATTTCCTCCCATAACGATGTTCCGCCATTTCTACTCATATTAGGCGGTCTATATATAACTCCAATAACTATGGTCTCACTACCTTCGTTAACCTCTACCCAAACACTTTCATTATCATTATTTAGTCTAATACCTGATTTAATACAGCTTTTTAATGTACTCCTGACAAACACTGCTATACCCCCGCCCCTCCTACTTGTTCGGTCATATTTAAACAAACTATATCCTGGAATATCAAATTCTGCTAAAAAATGCCTAGATTCTGTATTAATCCACGTTTCAGTTAGCGCTATTATGTCTATATTTTCTGTGCTAACGAGTGCTCTAAGTTCGTTCATTTTGTTACATAAACTCCTACAATTTGTACAATATACCCTCAACCTATTACTTTTATTTGCAACTAATTTTCTATTGTTTTTAGCTAACTTATTATTTCCTGTTGAACTACTAGCTCTAGACGGAAATTCTGCTCTATCAGTAATCTCATCTTTACTATCAGTTACATGTGTAGTGTTATCGATAATACTATTACACATCACTATTTTCGCACTATCTTGACTGATTATTTCTATTTTACTCACTGGTTTGTCACATGAAGTACCTGCTCCATATGGAGACAGTATTTTACTTACACACCCAGGTTTTTCTTAACGAAACCCCGCAACAATCTTGTCCAGTGAGCTGGCCAAGGTCGAAACTCCTAGACGAGAAAGATGTACTCCATCCTGGGCATACAGTTCATCCTTACCATAGAAGTGGGTCCAGTTATCTAGGAATGGTATTGACTTTGCCTTGCAATACTTCTCCAGCCGGCTATTTACACCAATAGCCCTGGAGGACCATTCCTTCCGTACCCCTCTTCTTGGCAGGATACTGTGTACCACAGGAAATCCACCCTTCTCCTTGATCCTCTCCAGCATTTCCTGGTACTTGGTCAGCAACTCCTCAGTCCTGCATCTCCATATGTCATTGGATCCCGCGTTGATGAAGATGATGGGGTCCTCCCCACCCTCTTCTAGGACACCATCCATCTTCTCTGCCACCCTCCCGACTCCGGCTCCAGGTAGGCAGACAACTTTACTAACATGAGTGTTAGTAGCCCCGTCAAGGTACCTAACCATTGAATCACCGACAATGAACTTAGCTTTTTTCCGTTGTCGGCGTGTAGCAGGAGTTGTAGCAGCAACAGCAGCAGACTTCCCCCCCTCCCCTCTCACTGCCTCGATGATCGCCACTTCCTCGCCATCACTCTCATCAGCCAAGGTGCTGAAGTTGTTGTGGGTCTTGAGTGGCTGCCTTTTCAGCTTGCAGGCCGTTGCACTGGTTGACACCACTTTCCAAGGGGCTTCACGATCCCTGGGAACACTTCCGGTAGCCTCACACTTCTTCTCCGCCATAGCTAGTCTCAAGGCCAAATTTTCATCTTTGAGACACTGAATCTCCTGCTCCACACTCTCCAGTCTTTCTTGCAAAGCAAGACAAAGCTGAAGAGTATGGGAGGAGACAGCAGACTCATCAACAACAGCCATCACTAAGAAAGTTCACTAGGACCTCACTAAGGGTAAACAGGTTCACTAGCGGTCACTGGGGACGTCCGCACTGGTCAGGGGTCAGAGGAAGAGTTATAAGAAGTTAAGGGGGTCAAGATTATTGTCAAGTTTGTAGGCGCTACCTATAGTACCATAAACACCATTATCATCACTTCTGTGATGTGTGGCGTTCTGTGATGTGTGACACACACAGAACACCATCGTCATTGCTGCCAAAGAACACCTAACTCTTCTACTAGACTATTTGCCGACGATAGTTTGATCTTTAGGCCCATACAGACTAGCGACGATTGTGGACTTATCCAGCACGACTTAAACGCCCTCAAACATTGGAAGAACACCTGGCAGATATCTTTCCGCCCTGACAAATGTAAACTTCTCCACTTTACCCGCTCCCGATCACCCATCACTTTCAATTACACATTACACAACCAACCACTGTAATCAGTTCCTTCATACAAATATCTTGTCGTCCACCTCTCCACCAACCTAAGATTCAACACCCACATTCATCACATACAAAGTCAGGCAAACTGCACACTAGGGTTCTTGAGGAGGAATTTACACAATTGTACACGAGACATCAAACACATAGCATATAACACCCTTGTTCGCCCAACACTGGAGTACTGCACCGCAGTTTGGGATCCATACACACAATCTAACATTAACACACTTGAACAAATTAACACAAAGGCAGCCAGGTTCATCACACACAATTACACGCAAACCCCAGGCATCACAACCCGTATCAAACAACAAATAAACATGGAAACCCTTAACACACGAAGACTCAGGCACTGGCTCACAGTAATGTATAAAATCACACAATTATATTGACATTAAAAAAACATGAATACCTACACAACTCAAACACCCGCAACACTCGTAACACAAACTCTAATTAGTACCAAACATATCACACTAATACTGACTTCTACAAGCGCTCATTCTTTCCACGAACCATACGGGATTGGAACAGGCTCCCAGAAAATACAATTATTAGCCCTAAACTAGACACATTCAAACACAGAATAAATTAACATTTCGCCACTTAAAATGCACATCACACACACGCACACGTCATAAACCCTCCACTTAGCTCTCCCCCTCCTATATCCTGACTCCCTAAACCCTCCACTTAGCTCTCCCCCTCCTATATCCTGACCCCCCAAACTCCACCCTAATACCCTTATATGTGTGATATGTGCAAGTCCAGCGCCCTACACATTATGAATCGAGATCGAGAAAAATTTGTGTTTCCCTGCGGGACATCAATAACCGAATTACAATATACGTACGCAAGATAATATCCACTTAGTCTATGGTAGCAGATAGCCAGAGTCTATATCCAACAGCTCTGCTGGACAGCTGTCCAAAATACGCTCTCTTCTGAGCACCTTGTCACTTGTGCCCAAGCTCTCGGCCCAGCTCACCCTCCCTCAACACCACTTCTTTTATTGTTTTTGTTTCCTTCTATACCATAGTCAAGGGAATATAGGTTTAGTGGGAGTTCAATTAGTTCATTCGTTTTGAGTACTTGGTCATGAAAAAACGAGTTGAAACAAAGTTAATGTAATATATCTACTACTGTATACATTACATACACCCTGAACTCATCTTAACATAAATAGCATAGAGGCAATGGGAATAGTTACTATACAGTAATAAAAAACAAAAAAACAGATGCTTAGACGAATACAATGTGTGTGTGTGTGTCACCAAAAAGTCCCTCTTGTCATAATAAGGATCAAAATGGTCTTAATGTGTTATTACATCCTTCTATCTATCTATCTACCCAGCTTATATACCTTGCTACCCTACCTATCTACCTCCTTACGTATGCTACCTCCCTTTCTATCCTGCCTATCTACCTTTCTACCCTGCTATCTACCTTTCTCACTGCTGCTGATTGTCCAAGTCATGCCTAATGGTTGCCTATGCCTTCACACGACATGTCACAAACACATCTGCGTGCCAGCCAGGATTTCTGGCCCATTTTTGGAGCTCGCCGACCGTCTGTGAACATTTCAAGCATGCCTGAAATTTATTCTCTCCTTCACGGCCAACATCGACTCGTTCATGGCATCTTGGGATTGCCTTAGACCACGCTCACAATATGCCTGCAGTCCCTTGTTCGGGGGTAATTGTTTTTAAGATCATGAATGTGTGACAGGACGCCTGCACTGACCTACGTCAAGAATTAGCCACACTATCAAAGGGGGGTGCACATAGTAGAAGTGTGTTCAAGCTGGTCGGTGGTGGTTACCCGCGCCGACAAGCTTACCGGAATGAACAGACCATTCTTGCCTGCTCAACCTGCACGGGTGGACGTTAATGTGAGGCAGCTCTGTGTGAGGTGTGGTATATTAATATCAAGATGGATGTGCAGATTCTGGTTGCCTGAGTGTTCCAGAGACCTACTTTGTGGGACAAGAAAAATTAAAGCATGCAATCAGAATTATTGCCGACAAATGCTGGAGTGAAATTAGCAGAGAAAGAAAATTATGGTAAGTAAACAGTTGTCTTTTGTTTTTATGTTTAATTATTATGTATGTATTTGTTGTTCGTGAAGGCTGCGTTCTCTGTTGTACGCCTACCAGCACTTATTACCGACACAGGTCGGCACCGGTAACCCATGAGCAGGTAGACTGCTTTCTTTGTGCTCTTACCTCCTCCAGATTGCTAGTTATGCAGCGAGACAGGTAAGTGTTGCAACCGGCTCATTCGTAGTCTTACTTTCGTAGAACTATGGCGCCTGGTTGTCTCTCATTAGCCCTTTGTAGCTTTGACATCTCAAAGCCATAGAACCACTGGTTTGCTGTCTCATGTCGCAACATTGGACAAACTCTCTCTCCAATGCCACCTATTGAGCTTATTACTCACTAGGATCTGCTTTCTGTCGCAAATTTTGAATACGGGATAACTGGGAACAGTGAGAGTATTTTGTATGGCATGTCAGTGGGCATTGTGGTAAGATATTGATGCCAAGTAAAACAAAATAAATAAATAAATACATAAATAACAATAATAATAATAATATTAACACTTACGCTGCGGGCATATTTGGGCTATTTAAGGCATATTCAGGCACTCCTGAATGATTAATCAAGCATCTGCATTAAATGAACTGTATTCTGCTGAAAACTAGGCAAAAATAGCTTCAAAATGAGACCAGAACGAGCTTCGTAGGTGGCGTGGTTCACCTGCAGCGTTGCCATAGACATGCGGGAAAACCGCTAATTATTAGCTCTCGCTCGCTCGGCAACACTGTTGTGAGACACCCGCGAAAGACACAGTCTCCCTCAGTGAGCGGCTTGCTGCTCTGAGGGTCGGAGGTGGGTCCCTCACGCTCCCGCCCACTGACACTCGATTTCTACGGCTTTTACAGGCTTTTAAAGCCTGGAAATTGCTGTAAATTGGCAGGACATTCCGGAACGTTACCCGCAGCCAATGGGTTAATAATAATACGATTGAAAGAATAACATAAGAGAAAGAGAGTGAAGATTAATAAAAGGCAAAGAAAAAGAAGAAAAGAGAAGATAAAGAAAAGGAAGGTGAGAAATGGCTAGAACGTAAGGAAAAGAGAGAGAGAGAGCAGTAGTAGTGAGGGCAAGACAATATACAGGCACCTCCTTGCCCCAGGGGGCTGTGTGTGACCCTTGACCTGACCAGCCGGAGCCGTGCGTGTCACCTTTGGCTTTTACCCCATTGTGCAGGATTCAAATCACCGATTATTGCGGCATTTTTCCTTGGCAACTTTATGAAGGTAGCATTTCAAAATTATTTTGCAATTTTGTCGGCAACTACACTGTAAAAATTGCGTGTTCAAATGTAGCAAAATTGATACATATAATAAGTTTGTAATCGTTTGCGTGTAGGCATTAGTACATATATACGATTGATATAATCTTTATGTGTAAACATTTCCCTTACATATACAGCCTGCCAAAATGTAATAAGTTTACAATAGTTACCCTCTCCATAAAATCAAAGCACCTACTTTGGGTTAAGTTTAAAAGTAGTAACTAATGTATTCTTTCTGGGTATGATTACTATATGGTTTCATCATGTCTTAATGCATAGTACTCACATAGTACCTTAAGTACATCCCACTTATAAAGCACTATTCCCTAGAGTGTTGGGGTTTGTACTGGTGGGAGAGAGAAACAAAGTGTGTGTGTGTGTGGGGGTGGGGGGGGGGGGGGGAGAGATTTGCAATAGTCCAGTGCTTTTTATATGTGAATGATAAGAGTTTTTTAATGGGGATTTAAAAATCTAATTAAATTCTTGATACATCAAATATATATACATTTACAACCTGCCAAAATATTATAAGTATAAACTAGTTACTCTTTCCATGTAATCAAAGCACCTACTTTGGGTTAAAAGGGGTAGCTAGTGTATTATTTCTAGGTATGATTATTATATTGGTTCATCATGTCTTAATACATAGTACAATAAAAGTGCATGCCTGTGTGTATTGGGGGGGGGGGGTATTTGAAATGGTCCAATGCTACTTGTTTATGCTATTATATCTATTATATGTAAGCCAATGCCAACAAAGCAATTTTATGCACACATCCTATCTAGTACATAGTTAGTTAATCAAAGTAACCTTTCAGAGAGATAATCAATTTATTTTGGTCACCTTTTTACATTCCCTCTTTTCATGTTATTTTGTCTATATCTCAGCATATTTATATATCACTCACGTGCTCACATACTTATACTCAAAAATCATTCCCACATTTAACAAAAAACATTCCGAGAAATACAATATAAATGTCTTATTTTGCTATGTGCTACCATTGTCGCCTCAGTAAGTTGAATGTAGGGTTAACACAGCTTGTCATAAACAACATAGCAAGGTGGTCTGCCCACCAACTGTTACTCTCCTACTTTCCTTCATACTTTCCTCCTTTCTCTTCCCTCTCCCCCCCCCCCCTTAGACCCACCTATGGGTAAAAAAATAAAAATAAAACAAATAAACAAAATAAGTATAAATTACACAAACTAAAATAATAAAACATAATTATACATGATTGACATGAATTGGTCAGATTAGATTAAGGAGTCCAGGTGGCTAATATCACTCAGCCACCTACCCTATACAAGTTGACGATGATGATATTTATTTACAGAAATATGAATTACATATTCCATAAGGCCCACTCTGGAATATGTAATTCATATTTCTGTTTGTGTGCAAATTTAACCTCTTCCTGACGGGTCTCGTAGCCAGATGGGCACCAAAATCTGCCTATTACAGTATGTATCCTGGGAGTGAGACAAGCAGTTGCAGGCAGCACAGAACCCTTTCATCTATTGCTCACCAAGTCTGGGCCGGCACTAACGTAACTTACAGCCGTTGCCACCTCACTGCAGCGTTACACATAACGAAAACAGCTCAAAACCGCGATTTTGGCCGATCTTTGCAAGACAACCAGACGTAGATTCATGTGTCATTGGAAAGCTCAATTACTTTGCTTTCACATATATATCATTGTATTAGGTCTTAGCTCTTGTTTATGCATATGAATATGCAGAGAATGAAGCTCAATTAGGGCCAAAAAACCCGCAATGAAACAGTTAAAGTGTCTATTGTATGTCATACATTATATTTGTATGATGATACTAGTTCCCTTATTACATTTATACAGATATATCCTAGTTTATATATGGTAACGTGACTATTGGTATACGACTGTATACCAAATTCCTTAACGCTATAACCAAAACTGTCACTTAACGACCACACTCCTTGAGAACCACGGCCATAACCAAATAGGCCACATTCCTAAACAGCCAAAACCAAAAATGTCACTCCAAAATGACACACTTCAAAATAGCCACAACCAACCAACAAGGCCATAATCCTAAGAAGCCACAACCAAAATGGCCACACTCCTTAACAGCCACAACCAAAATGACCAGTCTTAAACTGCCACAACTGAAACGACCAAACTCCTAAACGGGCATAACCATAATGGCCACAATTTGTAGCTTATGTAGTTTACCATGCCAATCAGTTAAATGCTCTTTTCATATAAGTAACACAGTCCTTGTATCCAACACAATACCCTGGGTGCAAAACCGCTTGAACCCCAGACAACGTTGTTTGCAACTTTAATCATTATTTATATTATTATAATAATAATAATTTAATGTTTAATATTATTATTATTATTATTATTATTATTATTATTATTATAATATAGCACCAGTAATACTCAAAACAAGCTATGTCTGGGTACAATAATTTAGAGCAGCCTAGTTTTGTCTGATTATGAATCTCTTATACAGTTGTACAGTTGTTGCTACAGCAAGTCATAAGTCTCTCGCAAGGTCGTACAGTGCATATAAAGTATAGATAATAATTTACCCATATAGTGGTATATTGGTAGTAATAAACCCATCTTATACCAGTTATACGTTTTTTACACCCTATGATTTTTGACAGTGTAAGGTACAATTTAATTTGAGTTTCTGGGCTCTGGCTATCACTGTTCATGATATTATCTTATCATAACCTTACCTGATTCATGTACAATCGTCATCAACCACAAATACTAAGTCAATACTAGAGTGAGTACAGGTGTATTTATCCAAAAGTCCAAAATCAAATTCGGATAGTGGTAGTTAATTCGCAGACAAAATTAACAGTGTGACGCTGCATTAATTCTACTTTAAAACCCGAATCGCACGAGAATGTTTTGCAGCATGTATCCAATACTAGGCTCGGAGTCGCTTTATCGGGTTCTAAATAAACTAAAGAAAAGGCTGTTATTCGACTAATTTTATTTCTATTTTTGACGTTATTTGTAAGTCTGTACCATAAAATCCCAAACAGAAAACTTGAAATACGATTACATTTCCGACATACTGAAAAGATAGCCTATCAAGGGGGGTCACCGGCTTTTTTTGTATCTTTCTCTCCTTTTCTCTCTTTCCCTGGCTTGTATCCATTCGGCCCCATTCAGCCAACTGTTTTAAGACGTTTATCCCCATCCAGGTGTCGATTTCTTCCTGGCAAGCGATAGCGAGCCAGCATTGAATGGAGACACTGGCTTCGCCGGAGACATTTTTCTATCGAAAAATGTACAAATTTAGCTTGCTGTCAAAACAAAAATATATATATGCTGGCTCGCTACTGCTCGCCAGGAAAATATTGACACCTGGATGGAGGTAAACGTCTTAAAACAGTAGGCTGAATGGGGCCGAATGGATACAAGCCAAAGAGAGAGGGAGAGAAAGAGAAAAAAAGAGAGGTGGCTCCCTTAAGTTACTGCGGATACCAGACTCGCATTTATATTATCGGATACAACTGCTCATGTGATGGCGGCATTAGTGGTGTATATATAATAGTCACTGTGTTGGGAGTAATGTACAGGCATACTGATGAAAAAACTACTATGCATATATGTTCATCTTCAATATGCATAAGGATACAATAACTCATACCTGATACCAGATTCTGAAACACATTCCCCGCTAAAATTACTCGTGTGCCGAATTCGATAATAATCTATTATTAGTCTCCCTTTTTCTCTTTTGGTAGGTTGTTGATAGTACTTTGATATAGCAGTTTAGATTAGGGAGTATTAGACAGATTAGATAGTGTACTGCACACGCTGCAGCGAGTGTTGTGTAATATCTATTAGGGAGTATTAGACAGATTAGATAGTGTATTGCACACGCTGCAGCGAGTGTTGTGTAATATCTATTAGGGAGTATTAGACAGATTAGATAGTGTACTGCACACGCTGCAGCGAGTGTTGTGTAATATCTATTCATCAAGAGTACCATCCTGAAATGGAAAGTAGTCTTTGAAACGCAGCTATTTACCCTTTAAATCTCCTTGTAGCCCATTCTCTCTCTCTCTCTCTCATTCCCGTACCATATTTGCCCTGGAGGCCATAGGATTAACCAGGATACTGGAACATCTCCCTCTCTCTCTCTCCTCCCGTACCATATTTGCCCTGGAGGCCATAGGATTAACCAGGATACTGGAACATCTCCCTCTCTCTCTCTCCTCCCGTACCATATTTGCCCTGGAGGCCATAGGATTAACCAGGATACTAGAACATCTCTCTCTCTCTCTCCTCCCGTACCATATTTGCCCTGGAGGCCATAGGATTAACCAGGATACTGGAACATCTCTCTCTCTCTCCTCCCGTACCATATTTGCCCTGGAGGCCATAGGATTAACCAGGATACTGGAACATCTCTCTCTCTCTCTCTCTCTCTCTCTCGTCCCGTACCATATTTGCCCTGGAGGCCATAGGATTAACCAGGATACTGGAACATCTCTCTCTCTCTCCTCCCGTACCATATTTGCCCTGGCGTGGAAACAGTTACATAAGTATGGAATAACTGACATGGAATTTCAGATAGGATAGGATGAAAGGAGATTAATTAGTAGTCTATGTTACTTCTACATCTAAGATCCTAGTAAGAAAACACACAGTTTCGGCCATGAGTTAATAAAGTATGCAATTTATAAATTTCCATTGCGATCGGTGATATTACTTCATTACGATTGGGAGGGGGAGAGGTGAGAGGATAAAGGGGGGTGGGGGAAGGGGAGAAAGGTGGAGGAGGAGAATGGGGAGGGGAGAGGAGGAAGAGAAGAGAGGGATGAAAGGAAGGTGAGGAAGAGAAGATAGGAGTGGGGAGAACTTGGAAAAAGGAGGAAGGGGATGGAGAAAGAGGGGGAGGAGAAGGAGGAGGACGAATAGGACGGAGGATTCAGAAAATTTGGCGAGGAGGAAGAGGAGGGGAATAGAAGAGGATGTTATACTATGCCCGTGGAGAAGGAGGAGAGGTGAAGATTAGGTAGAAGAAAAGGGGAAGGGGGAGTGGGGGAAATGAGGAAATGAAGGAAGGAGGAGAATGAGTGAAGATGAGGAAGAGGAACAGAAAAAGGAGGGCGAGAAAACCAGAAGAGGAAGGAGGAAATATAAGTGACAACCGATTACAAAATTGAGAAAAAGAAGAAAAATTTAAGACATGGGGAGGAAAAAGAGATATTAAATTAAGTAACAATACAAAACACCGCTAAGGAAAAATTACCCAAAGTAGATAAAGAAAATACCTACAGAACAAATGTACACAGAACGAGGAAGACGCTTAAAAAAGAACGAAGAAGACGATGACATGAGAGCGAACAAGAGGAAGACAGAAGAGGAAGGAGAGGACGGCTGGAGGGAGGGAGGGAGGGAGGGCAAGAGGTCTATGACAATTACGGAGGTGGCCAATAGCAAGGTTACATCCTAAGAAGACCCTCTACAGCTGGGTTTGGGAAAATGGGAAAGAGGAGGTGATGGAAGGATAGGAGAGGAAGAAGAAGGTGAAAAAGAGAAGGAAGAAGAAGGAGGAGGAGAGAATACGAAAAAGAGGACGGACGGAGGGAGGAAGGGCAAATGCTATAGGCCCTAGGGTAAAGAGGTGGCCAAAAGCAAGGTCACATCCTTGTGAACACCTGTATATCTAGGGTTCGGAACATTGGGAAGAGAAATATAAAGAGAGGAAAACAATAAAGGGGAAAGAAAAGCTAAGGAGAAAATTAAGCAGGATATTGGTGAATAAAATGAGAAGAGGAAGGGGGCGAAGAAGAAGAGGAGCATATACAAAAATGGAAAAAGAGGAAGATGAGGAGGAGGGTAAAAGACCCATTGCTCTATTACAAGGTATTATTCGTTTAGAAAGGACCATTAAGAGCTATCAAAATGAAGAGGGTCATATCTCGGGATCCCTAAGTATCATCACGTTGAGCTCAATTTAACCTCTCCTGAACACTGTCTTCCAAGTAACAAGGGCATGGCACGGAATTGGTAGACTGTCTATTGTGCCCTTGTTTTTCTGGTATCCTGATGGTGGCTAGTCTGACTTGTTCTTTATTCTCCACTGTTGTTAATGGTTGCACTATTTTGGCAGCATGCATCATATATAGTGTAGCCTTTGATAATGTTGTTGAAGTGTCTCTTTATCTGTTGAGACACTGACCTGAAATCTGGCATTAGATGGAGCTAAGATATTGCTAGATGATCCACGGCATTGATAAGAAGCATAATCTCTAACAGGCTGCTGGATCAGGTCTCACTCAACGCACCCAATGGGCTGCTAGCTCATCGATACTAGTAGAGGGGTCGGAAACTACGCCAAGTAACGTCAAGTAAGTAGGCCAATCCAGTAAAATGTTCTTGTATACATTGCAAATCTTTTCCTCTAAAACTTGGATTATGTTTCTCTCAAAATTTATAGCAGTGTAATTTTTCGCTCTAATTAGCCAAATATTCAGATTTTTGTTGTAATGAGCAATTGGTGCTAACAAAAAGTATCCTGCCTTAGCGATGTTAATTAGAATGGACTCTGTAATTAGAAGGGACTCTGTAATTTGTATAGTCACCAAACATAATATTGAGGTTGTTTTGGTTCCTTTTTCTTTTTTCCCCTTATATTTTTGTTATTGAGAAGAGCCGTTGAACTGTTTATGTTGGCAAGCCCAAAATCTCCAGTTTCCACTTTTGTATGTCCATGTCTAAACCCTCCAAGAAACCACACTGACACCGCCCGCTATGTGTAAACCTTGTTCTTACACACAGTTATTGGACCTAATAGCAGGGTTTTTCTTAGATTTTATCATTTTGGGGGTGTAACATAAGCCGGAGTGAAACAGGCTCTGGTTATCTCTCTCTCTCTCTCTCTCTGCATATATATATATATATATATATATATATGTGGTCTTGCCACTGGCCTGGTAATCCAAAGGTCCCGGGTTCAAATCCCGATGTATCAATGGGAAGATATTATTGGGATGGAATTTGTGCTGTACCTAGTATCAGTGCATTACCACAAAGCCCACCGAAACGCTAATAAAATACCCTCATTGTTCCCTGATTAAATAGCACTGTATGAGTATTCCCATATTCAAAATATGCTATAGGGGTGCAATGCCTGGTGAGTTATCTGCTCAACAGGTGGCGTTGTGTGTGTGTGTAAGAGTGAGAGTCCGAGTGTAAGGGATGAGACAGTGAAGCACGGAAACAAGGTGTCTTCAGAGATGGGGTCACTTCGGGCCATGAGTGAGCACCTTGCCTCATGTGAAGGCAAGATGGCAGGTGCTCGTTGTACTCTACGTGCTTCACATGTCTCACTCCCTAAACTGGAACAAGACCTCACAGGCTTCACTGCTCATTGTACAGCTGTGAATGTCCAGGCTCTCAGCCTATGCCCGAGAGGGAGTAAGTTGGAATACAGAAAAAAAAAATATATATATATATACTGTATATGTAGTAAAACTCGCTAGGAAAATTGAAACAATGGAACACCAAGCTTTCGTCTATTTTCTCAAAACATCTTCAGGGTAATACAAGAAAACAGGGGGAGAGTGAGGCTTAAATACCCATCCTAAATAATCTGTAAGTTGCCAACTAGCATATAAATACAAAAAGTGTTGCCAGCCTACTGCCTGTTGCCATATTTTTAGGAACATACTTATTTTATAAAAAAATTATACAAAATATATGTACATATATACATTGAAATATGCCTAACAATACAATCTAATCATATATACAATTTGATACACATCAATGAACTGGCAGATCCCTTTCAAACTGTTATTGTAACTTATGTAAATATGAAGAAATACATATACAAGCATACTGTATACACGCATACATTACATACATACAAATAAAAAATACATATATAAGAACAAAAGAAAAATGGGAGTCTGCAGAAAGCCGATTGGTCACACAAGGCAGATCCTTCCCACACCCAACCCTAATTATAAGGTCGAATTATAGGCCCAACTCACTAATACTATGGACCCTGGGGACTGACCTTCCCAAAATGGTCAGATCAACATAAGGATAAAAGGAGTCTGTAGAAAGCCGAATAGCCCACACCTGGCATATCCCCCTCACAACTAAACAGTATATAAATTATACATAAACACACCTACATACACACACACATATACTGTATACATACATAAACATACATATACTGTATACAATAATTATTATAAAACAAAACAAAAACACAGAAAATACATAGTGATCATACCTCATGTGTATAGTATTAATAAGATACCTAACTATCTAATACTATGAGGATAGACCTCACATAAAGGGTCAGATGTCAAACTACAAGCTGTTTCAATCTATGATCTGACGGTCTGGACATCTATTTCTAGCTCTTTTTATTTTATCATTTTCATTGAGGAGATTTAGAACATAAGAACATAAGAAAATGGGAGTCTGCAGAAAGCCGATTGGCCTAAGCAAGGCAGATCCCTGTCCCACAGAACCCCAATTACAAAGCCCAATTATAGGCTCAACACTCTAATACCCTGAGGATCATCTTACCAAAACGGTTAGAGGTTAACGCAGGATTACGGGGGTCTGCAGAGCGCTGATTGGCCCAACCCGGCTGATCCCCCTTCACACCCAACCCTTCTCGTCCATATGCTTATCCAATTTGATCTTAAAGCTCCCTACCGTTTTTTATCCCACTATAGCACTTGGTAGTCCATTCCACCCATCTACAACTCTGTTACCAAACCAATATTTGCCTATATCTTTTCTGAAACGAAATTTATCTAATTTGAAACCATTGGTACGAGTTCTTTCGCTATCACTGAGCTTTAGTACATTTGTCATGTCCCCTTTGTTAATCCCACTAACCCACTTGAACACCTCTATCATATCCCCTCTAACTCTGCGTCTCTCTAACGAATGTAAACCTAATTTCTTCAACCTTTCTTCATACGGAAGATTTCTAATATTATGGATCATTTAGCAGGATGTTATCTATTTTGTAAAGGCCATCATTTAGATTCATAGTGTTTCTAAATTCTCTGATCAAGGCGGACTCGGCAAATAGTCTTTCATAATAGCAGCTTGACCAGTAGATCATCTTAGCCTCATCCCAATTTACATGATGGTTTTGTCTTTGTTTATGTTTAAAAATACCATTAGATTCTTGAGCTGACCTTACTGATTGTTTGTGTTGTTTAACTCTCACCTCTAATCTGTTTCCAGTTTGTCCTATGTATATGTCATTACATCCTTTACACGGAATGAAATATACACCACCTGCATTATTTTTAGGGCTATTTTTGATCAAAGTAGACTTGACGGAGTTTTCATAATTGAATACTACATTTATATTCAAATTCTTGAGAGATGTTGTGAGAGGTGTTAATTCAACGTGATATGGCAAAACTAAGATATTTTTCCTTGAAAAGGGAGCTTTATTATATACATTATAGAATTTTTTTTCGGCTTTGGCTAAACTTTGATCAACAAGACTTTCAGGATAGCAGAGTGTCTTGGCTAGATTATAGATTTGTTTGTATTCGTTTTTTATGAATTCTGGGTTACATATCCTTAATGCTCTTAGAAACATACCTGAACAAATGGACAGTTTTACTTTAATATGATGGTTGGAGAAAAAATGGACAGTTTTACTTTAATATGATGGCTGGAGAAAAAATTAATATAGGAATCTACAAGAGTCGGCTTTCTATATACTTTAAATTTTAAGTGACCATTATTATTTATAATCATGGTATCAAGGAAAGTTAGTTTATTGTTTACTTCTTCTTCAATTTTGAATGAAATCGAGGGGACAAGATCGTTAAGTTTATTAAGGAATGAATGGTGATTTTGATTGGTAGGCGAAAGACACAAAATGTCGTCAACATATATAAACCAAGGAAGTCTAAAGTTACATATTTTAGGTAAAAACCGAGTCTCAAAATATTCCATAAACAGGTTAGAAATGATCGGAGAGAGTGGATTTCCCATTGCGCAACCAAATGTTTGCCGAAAAAACCTACCATTCACAGCAAAGTTAGTGTTGAGGACGCACAAAGTTAGTGTTGAGGACGCACAAAGTTAGTGTTGAGGACGCACAAAGTTAGTGTTGAGGACGCACAAAGTTAGTGTTGAGGACGCACAAAGTTAGTGTTGAGGACGCACAAAGTTAGTGTTGAGGACGCACAAAGTTAGTGTTGAGGACGCACAATTCAATTATCTTCATGAAAACATTATTACTTATTGGCAAATCTAAATTCGGAAAATAATCTTTCAAAAAACCTAGTAAGTCATGAACTGGCACTTTTGTAAATAAGGAATTAACATCAATACTTATTAGTTTGCAAGGTGAATTGTTGTTTCTAATTTTACTAATTAAATCACTGGAGTTTTATACATGTGAATCAGAGATCGTGCCAACTAAAGGGTATAACAACTTACTAAGCCATTTAGATAATTTATAAGTGGTAGACCCTACTGAACTGATGATAGGACGAAGAGGTTTATCAGGTTTATGGGTTTTGAGAAGGCCATACATGTAAGGTAAGGTGGGATTTATAATTTTGAAAATGTTAAGTAAATCGGGTTTATCCTTAAGCAAACTGTTTATTTTCACACTAAAGTTTTTATTGGTATTTTCAGTAGGGTCTTTCACAAGCGGTTCATACGTATTTCTGTCATTCAATAACTCATTAAGTTTATCATTGTGCATGGATATGTCTAGGATAACGATAGCATTAGATTTATCAGCCTTGGTTATGTGAATATCTTTGTTTAATTTCAGATTTTTAAGGGCAACTTTAAAACACTTAGGGATGTTTGATTTTGGACGATTAAAACACTTACTGTATGTGAATCCTCTCGCAATTTGAATGCTATCTTGGGTTAGGTTTGTACAATATTTGTTTCTAAATTTGTGAACGCTTTGCTTATCGATATCACATTAATATAATCACGGTGTACGAGAAGTTAATACACAGTATTAGATATAATTAGGTATCTTATTAATACTATACACATGAGGTATGATCACTATGTATTTTCTGTGTTTTTTTTTGTTGTTTTTATAATAATTATTGTATATATGTATGTATGTATACAGTATATGTGTATGTGTATGTAGGTGTGTGTATATATGTGTGTTTATGTATAATTTATATACTGTTTAGTTGTGAGGGGGATATGCCAGGTGTGGGCTATTCGGCTTTCTACAGACTCCTTTTATCCTTATGTTGATCTGACCATTTTGGGAAGGTCAGTCCCCAGGGTCCATAGTATTAGTGAGTTGGGCCTATAATTCGACCTTATAATTAGGGTTGGGTGTGAGAAGGATCTGCCTTGTGTGACCAATCGGCTTTCTGCAGACTCCCATTTTTCTTTTGTTCTTATATATGTAATTTTTATTTGTATGTATGTAATGTATGCGTGTATACAGTATGCTTGTATATGAATTTCTTCATATTTACATCAGTTACGATAACAGTTTGAAAGGGATCTGCCAGTTCATTGATGTGTATCAAATTGTATATATGATTAGATTGTATTGTTAGGCATATTTCAATGTACTGTATATATGTACATATCTTTTGTATATAAAATAAGTATGTTCCTAAACATATGGCAACAGGCAGTAGGCTGGCAACACTTTTTTGTATTTATATGCTAGTTAGCAACTCACAGATGATTTAGGACGGGTATTTAAGCCTCACTCTCCCCCTGTTTTCTTGTATTACCCTGAAGATGTCTTGAGAGAATAGACGAAAGCTTGGTGTTCCATTGTTTCAATTTTCCTAGCGAGTTTTACTACATAATTTGATCACACGTATTTGTGATTTTACCTCATATATATATATATATATATATATATATATATACTGTATATGTATAAGAACAATTTGTGGATCTCAGATCTCAAAGGACCGGCCTTGCAATGCACTGTTCTTGAATCTATTGATATTAAGTATTATTGTTATTAATACTAATAACCCCCATATGAAATTAGTAAAAAGCATGTGATCCTTCCTTTATCCGAACCCAGGACACCACATACAGAACTTTCACTCTCTAACCATTACACCTTCGAGGCAGTTAAAGGTTTAGTACATGACCACGATTAATATCCATTTATCGAATACTGGATATCAATCTAATCATGTACAAGACCCAAATGCACTATGCATAGCGTAATACTTATGTGGTAGGACCGGCCTCGCAATGCACTGTTCCTGAACCTATTGATTTTTAGCAATATCGTTTTTAACACTAACAACCCTCTAAATGAGATGGCGCCCCTAAATATCGATGTAAGGAGCCAGCACATTTGTTATTGAAATGAGTAGAAGGTCCATTTATTGACTGGGAAGGTAAGGCAGTAAACAGATATACAGGCAATGGTATTTAAGGTTTATATTTATACATAATAATAATAATAATAATAATAATAATAATAATCTTCTGGTTACTTATATAGCGCCCGTATCTCCTCCTGAGTGGATAGAGAAGGTTTGTGGAAAGTACTTAGAATATACGGAGTAGAGGGAAAGTTGCTGAAGCAGTGAAGAGCATGTATGAGGGTGCAAAGGCGGCAGTACGTGTGGAGAGTGAGCAGAGCGAGTTCTTTGACCTGAATGTTGGTTTGAAACAGGGGTGTGCGATGTCCCCGATGTCCCGTGGTTGTTTACTGTATATATGGATGGAGTCATGAAAGAAATACTATCAAGAGCAGTGGATGTTGGTGTATCGCTGAAAAGGGAGGGAATTGAGTGGAAGCTAACTATACTGCTGTTTGCGGATGATACAGTTCTGATGAGTGATAATGAATGGGAGTTGCAGGGTCTGGTAAATGAGTTTGGAACAGTGTGCGAAAAACGGAATTTGAAGGTAAATGCGGGGAAGAGCAAGGTTATGGTCTTCGAAAGGGGTGAAGTCACAGAGTGTGAGGTGAAGCTGAACGGTCAGGCTATGGAGATCGTCAACTCTTTTAAGTATCTGGGCAGTGTGTTGAGTAAAGATGGGACTATGAATGAAGAGGTGCGGGAGAGGGTACAACAGGGGAAGAGGGTTGTAGGAACGCTAAAAGCAGTAACAAGAAATAGGGTGGTCAGTATGGAAGTGAAGAAGTCCATGCATGACAGTGTGGTAATCCCGACACTGACTTACGGAAGCGAAGCATGGACGTTGGTTGAGAGACTCAGACCAAGAGTGAGAGCAGTGGCAATGAATTACTTAAGGAGTGCGTGCAGAGTTACATGGAGGGATAGACAGACTAATGAGGAAGTAAGAAGGAGGTGTGGTGTGGAGGTAGATGTGCTGGAAAGTGTGAAAAGGAACAACTTGAGATGGTTCGGCCATATGGAACGTATGGAAAGCGAGAGAATGACTAAGAGGGTGTACGAGAGCGAGGTGGAGGGACAGAGGGGGAGAGGTAGACCGAATATGAGGTGGAAGGATGGAGTGAGGAACTACATGAACGAAGGCGGTGCTGGTTGAGGGGAGGGGCTTCGACTGACTGGGGACAGGTGCATGGGGGCGGTTCGTTCGTGGCCACCCCTTCGGGGATCACGGCATCAGGCAATAGATAGATAGATAGATCTCCTCCTTCATGGATTCCCAAGCGCTTGGCTTTCTTTAGTCTACCAGAGACCATTACCCATCCCCCTTGCTCATGGGGAGATGGTAACCGCCGGCTGTATCCCAGAAAAACTTTTCAATCTGAGCGGGGATTGAACGCGAGACCTTCAAGATGGGAATCAGGCACGCTATCAACTGAGGCAGCCGGACGGCTTATTATAATTATATAAATTATGGTGACAGCAAGATGCACTCTAGGCACCTAAGAATTATACAAACGTAGCAATGAATAGCAATCTGCAAACCTAAACAGTATCGATATGGACAATGAATAATAATTCAAATTAATATTTACAGTATTTACAGAGGGGGTTCGGGTATCGCATAATCGTTTGCCCATTATGTTTGTATGTTTGTATGTATGCTTCTCCCAGTTTAAGCTAATGTTTCCCGTATGCTTCTCCCTCTCTCTCTCTCTCTCTCTCTCTCTCTCTCTCTCTCTCCATGGGAGGCAGGTGTTTGACAAATGGTTGTTTCTGTGACCGCTTCAACCAACCTCATTCACACATTGGAGTGGCTTCGGTCACCTGGGATTTATTAGTAGTAAGCAGAGAGGGGTTTGTGGGGGCGCTCGGTTATGGCCTTGGCCTTGCTCGGGACCTTGGGGCTGCTCGGCCAGACAGCCTGGGGAACAGCAGCAACAACAACAACCTCATTCACACACATGTCAATAGTATCACCATATCATCACAACCATCCTGTTATAACCTCCATAACTGTCATCACAACTACCCTGTCATCACCACCACCACTATCATCAACACCATAACTGTCACCACCACTACAGCTGTTACCACCACCACCCTGTCATCACCACCACAACTGTCATCACCAACACAAATATCTTCATAACAACTGTCACCAGCAACACAACTGTCATTACCACTACCACCCTGCCATTACCACCACAACTGTCAACATCATTCAACTGTCTTCACCACCACAACTGTCATCACCACCACCACCACTGTCATCACCAATACAACTGTCATGACCACCACAACTGTAATCACCACCACCACTGTCACCACCACCACCACTGTCACCACCACCACAACTGTCATGACCACCACAACTGTCATTACCACCACAATTGACAACATCATTCAACTGTCACCACCACCACCACAACTGTCATCACCACCACCACATCTGTCATGACCAACACAACTGTCATCACCACCACCACTGTCATCACCACCACAACTGTCATTACCACCACAACTGTCATCACCACCCCAACTGTCATTACCACCACAACTATCATCACCACCACAACTGTCATCACCAACACAACTATCATCACCATCACAATTGTCATTACCACTGCAACTGTCATGACCACCACAACTGTCATGACCACCACAACTGTCATGACCACCACAACTGTCATTACCACCACAACTGTCATTACCACCATCACTGTCATCACCACCACAACTGTCATCACCACCACAACTGTCATGACCACCACAACTGTCATGACCACCACAACTCTCATGACCACACAACTGTCATCACCATCACCACTGTCACCACCACCACTATCTCCACCAATGTCACCACCACCACCACCACTGTCTCCACCATCACAACTGCCACCGCCAGTCACCACCACCGCCACTGTCACAACCATCACCACCACCACCACCATCATCACTGGCACCACCACCATCATTGTCACCACCACCACCACTGTCACCACCACCACCACCACCACTGTCATCACCACCACCACCACTGTCTCCACCACCTACCTACCTACCGTACCTATAGAACCTATAAATGGGCGATCCACACTCAATCTAGTGGCACCGAGGAGCAAGCCGCCCCTCGTTCTGGGTGGTGATTTGGTGCAGCAGACTGTTCGAGGGGGCAGCACGCATCCCTGCGAAGATGGGCTCATCTGGCACCTTTTGGAGTTCAGCATGAAGGGACCTCTTGAAGCTGTCTAGCGAGACTCCCCTCATGTATCTTACTCTCCGTGGGAGTTTGTTGAAGAGACGCAGACCTCTATGTGACAACCATGCTTCTCGCAGATCTCCCGCAGCACCCTGATTTTTCATCCTGGGGATATCGCATTCCCAACCACTTCTATCACTGAACTTCATGACTATCGGGGTGAATAGATTCGGAATTATACCTTCAGCAATTTTCCACGTATATATTATTAAGTATCGCTCCCTTCTACGTTCCAACGAGTACATCTTAAGTGTTCTTAAACGCTTCCAATAATGTAGATGTTTTACTGAACTTATATGCGAGGTGAAAATTCTCTGTACGTTCTCCAAGTCATTTATTTCACCTACTTTGTATGGGGATGTTAATATGTTACAGTACTCTAGCCGCAATAGAACCAGGGATTTGAAGAGCGTTATCATTGGCAATTCACCGCACATTCTAAATGTACATAGAATCCAACCTGTTAGCCGTTTCGCAGCTGCAACTTTGGCCTTTTATGTTCTTTGAAACATTAACACCCCAAGGTTTTTCACACTGTCTTTACGTTCTATCAGGTGGTTGGATTCTGTTTTGTAGTTTGTGTTTCCTTTAACAATATTATCCTCTTCATAACGTATCAGTTGGAATTTTTCCTCGTTAAACTGCATGTTGTTTTCCCTAGTCCACTAGAACATCCCATTTATGTCTGCCTGCAGCCTATCCGTGTTTTCCTGTGTGTTTACTATCATACTTAGTTTTGTGTCATCTGCAAAGGAAGACACAGTACTGTGAGTTATTTTCTCATCTATATCATTAATCAGAATGAGGAAGAGAAAGGGTGCTAGTACTGTTCCTTGGGGAACTGAGCTTTTGACATCCGAAGGCTCTGATATGGTTTGGTTGACTGCTACAGATTGCCTTCGGTTCACGAGGAAGTTGTGTATCGAGCTTCGTGGTTATTCCTTTTGCTTTGATTTTGTGTGCGATTATACCATGGTCACATTTATCAAAGGCCTCCGCAAAATCGGTGTAAATGACATCTACGTTTTTCCTATTTTCTAGGGAATCAAGAATTCTGTCGCAGTGTTCTAATAGCTGAGAGAGACACGATCTTCCCGCTCTGAAACCATGTTGACCCATGTTGTGCAACTCATTTGCCTCCATAAATGTTGAGAATTTACCTCGCAGGACTCGCTCGAAAATTTTAATGATTTGGGAGGTTAGTGCTACCGGACGATAATTTTTGGGTAGTGCTCAACTTCCGCCTTTATGCAGATGAGCAATTATTGTGCTTTTCAAGCTATCTGGTATTTCACCAGTGTCTAGACTTCTTCTCCACCTTATAGATCGGGGTTTTCTTTATTAGGATTGAATTCCATGAATCTGGGCCTTGTGCTGAGTGGGTTGGTATGTTACTAATAGCTTCTTCTATGTCTATCAGGCCGAACTTAACATCTAGAATCTGAGGGTTTTCTGTAGGGAGGCTTTCCATAAAAGAATTGTTTTCGTCTCTGACGACTTGTTTCGTCTGGTTCACTGAACACCGTTTCATACTGCAGACGTAGGAGTTCGCTCATTTCTTTGTTGTTTCCTGTGAATGATCCATCTTCTTTACTCAGTGAGCCGATGTTTGACGCAGCTTTAGACTTCCATATGACTTCCATAGACTTGGCATATGAAAAAAAATACTTTGAGTTTTCCTTTATAGCCTACCTGCAATAGCTCTGTTCTCATCTTCCATTTGTTGTAGTTCATAGGAGATTCTTAGTCTTTGCTCAATTTCCACAATTTCTTTCTCTATTTGGGCCTTTTGTCTGTCCTGTATATTTTGTTGTGTTCGACGTTGTGTTAGTAAAGCATGGTTCACACATACAAGAGTCGGTGCCCTAGTCCAGCACAGGCGAATGATGGGTGACACTCTTTGTGGATCTTCGTGACTCTGGCAAGAACCAGCCCGAGTAGGTCACTGTTCCCAATTCACCAAGAGTCAACAAGAGTTGGTACATGTTCATCCAAGAGTCAGTACGAGTCACAAAGAGGCAACAAGAGTCACGAAGAGTGTAACACGAACCCAACACGAGTTGAGGAAATTTGAAAAATAACGGTCAAATTCAAGGGTACGAAAACAAAGAGTCGGTACGAGTCAACAAGAGTCAACAAGAGTGTAACAAGAGTCAACAAGAGTGTAACAAGAGTCAACAAGAGTGTAACAAGAGTCACAAAGAGTGCTCCCAAAAGTGGCCCCCATTGTGCAGGTGCCCAATTCACCCAAAAGTGTAACAAGAGTCAACAAGAGTCACGAAGAGTTATGCAGAGATCAACAAGAGTCAACACGAGTCACGAAGAGTAAACAAGAGTCAACACGTGTCTACACGTGTGTCCTTTAAACTCTTGACGGGGACAAGAAATTTCATGCAGGCATGAAATTTCTAGGCCACGTCACGAGTCCCCACGACACACCCCGATACCAACACGACTCACACGAGTGTTACAAGAGTCACGAAGAGTATGCCCAGGTCATGGCCGAATCTGAAAATTTCCTCACTCGTGCTGGACTCGGTCACCGACTCTTGTATGTGTGAACCATGCTTTACTTCCTTCTTCGGTACAACTTTCTTCTCTCCCAATCTTGTTTGTTCCTTCATTTTGTTTGTTTTATTGGTATGTGGTGGCTACAGATTTGGGTCATAGTTTCTGTTATCAAGACTAGGCATTCTGTTGGTGTCAGGTTATTCATCAAAACTTCCCAGTCTATTTTCTCCATTCATGGTTTACCTCTTCCCACCTAATATTTTTGTTATTGAAATTAAATTTGCTGAAAGGGCCTGTTTTTGGTCTCACTTCTGGGGATTTTTGGACGCTTGCTAAGTTTGTGCTGATTTTAATAAATTTATGATCCAAGGATGTTGTGTCCGAAATGGACATACTATGTACTAGGGAGTAATTTTTGGTGAAAACAAGATCTAGAATATTATTCCCCCGTGTGGGTTCATTTACATGCTGGGACAGGCTAAATAGATCGCAGAGTTTAACTAGCTCTCTCCTATTTGCTTCTCCGATGTTGTTAGCCACTACCTGACTTACATGCTGGGACAGGCTAAATAGATCGCAGAGTTTAACTAGCTCTCTCCTATTTGCTTCTCCGATGTTGTTAGCCACTACCTGATTTACATGCTGGGACAGGCTAAATAGATCGCAGAGTTTAACTAGCTCTCTCCTATTTGCTTCTCCGATGTTGTTAGCCACTACCTGATTTTCTAATTGCCTCCATGTAATGTTTGGCAGGTTAAAATCTCCTAACCACATAACATTTGGTGTTGGGTTTCTTAGGCCTTCTATTGCTGTTTTTATTTTGCTGATCTTTATCTTGCTGATATTGGGTTTGAACTCGTCTACGAATGTGTCCGGGGGTCGGTATGTGACAATAATAGCTAAATTTAAGGATTCTATGTTTACCCAAAGTATTTCCACTACTTCATCGCTGTTATTTAGAAATTCAGTACATATCAGAGTCATGAATGTACAATGCTACCCCTCCGCGTGTTCTATGCTTTCTGTCTGCCCTATGAAGATTATAGCCAGGAATCCATACTTCACTATCTTCGTGGTCCTTAATATGTGTTTCTGTGAGAGCTGCAAAAATTGGATTCCCTTCTTCTAGTAGGCCCTTAATAAATGGAACTTTGTTTGTGGTTTTATTTTTTAATCCTTGTATGTTTGCAAACAGGAGTGGGGAGAGGCCAAATTTTGCCTTGCTTTGCGTACCTAATAATCTTCACCACCACCACCGCTGTCACCACCCCCACCACCACTGTCACCACCACCACACCACCACTGCTTCCACCACTATCACCACCACTATCACCACTACCACTGTCACCACCACCAACGCCACTTTCTTCACCATCACCACTGTCTACAATCACTGTCACCACCACCACCACTGTCACCACCACACCACCACCACCACCACCACTGCCTCCATCACAACTGCCACTGTTTCCATCACAACTGCCACCACCACCACCGCCACTGTCTCCACCACCACCACTGTCACCACCATCACCGTCTCTATCACAACTGGCGCCACCACCACCACTGCCTCCATCACAACTGCCACTGTTTCCATCACAACTGTCACCACCACCACTGTCACCACCACCACTATCACCACAATGACCACCACCACCACCACTGTCACCACCACCACCGCCACTATCTCCACCACCACCACCAGCACTGTCACCACCACCACCATCACCGTCTCTATCACAACTGGCACCACCACCACCACCACTGTCACCACCAACACCACTGTCACCACCACCACCACTGTCATCACCACCACAACTGGCATCACCAGTCATCACCACCACAACTGTAACCATAATTTTTGTTTTCGGTTAGGATAGGCTATAACCCCTGGTGGCCTATTTCTGTTTAAATAAACATAAATTGTTTTCGGTTCGGCTATCACTGCGTATTCAAATTTAATTTTGTTTTGTTTTAATTTTTGGTTAGGCTATCACCGCTGATAACCTATTTGTGTGTATTTCAACATTTTTGTTTTCGGTTAGGCCTATTTAAGTAAGTGAAGCGACCTGAAGGGAGTGAAGTGTTTTTAAAGTGAGTTTAGTGTTTTTAAAGTGAATTAAGTGTTTTTAAGTGAGTGAAGTGAACTGAAGAAAGTGATCGTCACCATGCCTCGTGCCTGTACGAACTGCGCCGGTAGGTTTGGTGCTTCCATGTTTGCTCCTGCCGATCCACAAGTCTGCCGACTCTGCCAGCAACGAGAGGATTTGACAGCAAAATTGGATGAAGCCCTCAACAAGATCAACGCCCTCACCAGGAAGCTGGAATCACTCCAAGAGTTTGTAACACTCAACGTTGGAGTATCACTAACTCAAATTGTTTCAACTCCAGCATCCACCACCGCCCCAACGTCATCTGCCAACAATCCAACACCTGCAGTAGACACTGCAGCAGATGCTTCTGACGAACCTGAGCCGACATCAAACCAGGACAGCCGCCCTGTTCACCTTAGTCTCTCCCCCACTCCTCGTGCAAGAAGCCTGCTAGCACGAACAGTACCAACCCCTCGCCCCCGTTCTAACCACTCCTCTCCCCGACCTGTACGTAGAGTCCCGCCACCACAGGTTTCCGGATTTACACCAGTGAGGAACGGTGCACGGCCAACGCAGAAAAGGTCTCATCTACCAGTCACAATGTCAAACAGATTTGAGATATTGGTAGAGATGGAAGACGAACCAGAAGAGACCAGGCTCGTTGGGGATTCCATCCTACGAGGACAGGTCGAAGAGTTCTGCGACAGAGTCCCAATTCAACGAAAAAGATTTTGCATCCCAGGAGCTGGACTGGACGACATTGTGGAAGCCTTCGAAGATACCACAAAGGATGCAAATGAAAATACCCTTTTTGTCATCCATGCTGGTTCAAATGACGTCATGCGCACCAGATCCGAAGAGTTGATGGATAAATATCGCAAGATGATCCAGCACTACAAAAACAAGTCAAGGAATATCATCATCTCAGGCATTCTCCCCAAGATCGACGCACCTGACAAATTCTACGACAAGGCCTTCAGCACAAATAGCCGACTAAAACATTTGTGTCTGAGGGAAGAAGTTGAATTCATCAACCTCTGGGACAACTTCTACAACCAGCCTACTCTGTTCCGCAAGGATGGCACTCATCTAAACCCTGTGGGTTCAGCACGCATGGGTCGTCTCCTACACGAAGCAGTCCGCAGCCATGGATCAAAAAACGCCATCCGAGAAGAAGCAGCAGTGACATAAATCATCCAACGCCAAGAAAAAAACAGAGGCAACCGAGGACCACCAGCGATAAGGACCGGAGACAGCGAGGACCGAGGACAGCCATGAACATAAATGTAGATCCGACAAGAACCAAAAATATTATTGAAGCGCGTTCCGTGAGTTCTAAAATAACAAATTTAAAGGTTTTCTATGCAAACGCTCGTAGCATACGCAATAAATTTTCAGATTTAGAGGAGCTAGTGTTTACAGAAAATTATGATGTGATTGGCATAACAGAATCTTGGCTCAATACAGAAGATAGAGACTTTTTAGCAGAGTATTCACTTCCCGGTTATGTAATGTTTGAGAAAAGCCGAATAAATCGAAATGGAGGTGGCGTTTTACTTTATATCAAAGAAAGTCTTAACCCTACCCTCTTGTCAAAACCTCAAATTGTGAACGTCGACGCATCTTTTGTGCTAATAAAGAATAATAAAGGTACCAAAATAATACTTGCATTAATATACAGACCTCCAGCTCAATCAGTGCAAACTGACCGAGAAATTTACGAACAAATTGCAGATAAGTAACTCGCAAGATACCGTAATTTTTGGTGACTTTAATTTACCTGTGACCAAGTGGGGCGATACTCTTACTTCACACTCCGGACATGACTTGTATACGAACTTGCAAGAGAGTTCGCTTTATCAATTTGTTGGAACGCCGACCCGTGGTAATAACGTTCTTGACATTGTACTTGCAACAAAAGAAGAATTAATAGAGAATTTGAATGTTGGTGATGAATTCAGTAACAGCGACCATCATACGATAACTTTCACTTTAAAGTTTACTAGTAACGAACCAAATAGTAGCATCGAAAAAGTCCCTAATTTCAAGAAAGCAAACTTCCATAAACTTAGAGCTATGTTTAAAGAAACTGACTGGAGCTTTTTAATTCACAATAACGACATAAATACATCTTGGAAGTTATTCGAAGCCACTTACCTAAAAGCAGTGCAAGACTGCATACCATCGAAAACTCGGCGTCCAGGCCATAATAATAAGCCCAAATGGTGGAATAAAGATATTTCAAACTGCCTGCTTGCTAAAAAATTTGCTAATGATAGATTAAAATCCTCACAAAATGACGAAGAACGGCTGAAATTTGTAGAGCTACGACGCAAAGCCAAAAAGTTAATTAAGCAAAGTAAAAAGACCTTAGAGTTACATATTGCGAATCAAAGTAAAACAAACCCGAAAGAATTCTATAGTTATATCAGAAAGAAAAAAGTAGTTACTTCAACTGTTGGACCGTTAGTCGATGAAAATGGAGAATACACCAAAGACGAAGAACAAATGAGTAATGCCCTCAATACCTTCTTTGCATCAGTTTTTACAACAGAAGACCTCAGTGATATCCCTACACCATCGCCGATTCAGATTGATAATTCAGATGTTTTAAGCAATATCACCGTTACAGAGAGAGAAGTATTGAATTGTTTAGATAAACTCAAGGTAAATAAAACGCCTGGACCTGATACAATCTCGCCTAGAGTTCTAAAGGAAGCTAAGGATGAGCTCTCTAAACCACTGACATTACTATTCAATAAATCCTTGCAGTCTGGAACTATGCCCGATCAGTGGAAGCTAGCCAACGTAACACCGATATTCAAAAAAGGCAGCAAATCCCTATCCAGTAACTATCGTCCAATTAGCTTAACCTCAGTTGTATGTAAAATGCTAGAAACTGTCATACGAGACAGACTCGTAAATCACTTAGAGGAAAATAACATACTTAAAGATACTCAACACGGCTTTCGTAAAAAACGTTCCTGTTTAACAAACCTCTTAGACTTCTTCCACGATATCCTCAACCTCTACGATGAGAGTAAAGCTGTAGATATTATATACCTTGATTTTCAAAAGGCCTTTGACAAAGTTCCCCACAAACGTTTACTGCTAAAACTAAAAGCGCATGGAATACAAGACGGTGTGTTGAAATGGATAGAAAATTGGCTCAGCGACAGAAAGCAAAGAGTAGTCATAAACGGTAAGGCATCAAAATGGACCAATGTAAGTAGCGGGGTACCCCAGGGATCGGTACTAGGACCAATTCTCTTTCTAATTTACATCAACGACATAGATGAGGGTCTCACCTGTACAATCTCAAAATTTGCTGACGATACAAAAATTGCAAATAGCGTACTCTCGAAAGAACAAGTTGACGATATGCAACACAATCTAGATAAATTGTCATGTTGGGCCCAAATTTGGCAAATGAGTTTCAATGCGGATAAATGTAAAGTACTACATATCGGATACCTAAATGAGAAAGCAAACTATTCGATGAATGGCACTCAGCTTAAGAATGTAAACAGAGAAACTGATCTGGGAGTAACAATATCGAGTAACCTAAAACCGAGTCAACAATGTTCAGAAGTTGTTAAGAAGGCAAACAAAATAATTGGCTTTATAGGCAGGTCATTTGAGCATAAATCCAAAGAAGTTATCCTAACCCTTTACAATTCCTTAGTCCGCCCTCTTCTGGAATACTGCGTTCAATCCTGGTGCCCTTATTACCAAAAAGATATAAACAAGCTAGAACGAGTTCAACGTAGAGTTACCAAAATGATACCTAGCCTAAAGAACAAACCATACGAAGAGCGTCTTAGAGAATTAAATCTATTTCCTTTAACCCAGCGCAGATTAAGAGGCGACTTAATTCAAGTGTTCAAAATCATCAAAGGCATCGACAATATGAACTGTAGTAAGTACTTCACTATCGACCAATCTAATTACACGCGGGGAAACGGTTGCAAAATTATTGGTAAATCTTTTAACTCACACGAATCTAAGAATTTCTTCTTCAATCGAGTTGTCAACTTGTGGAATGGGCTTCCCCGAAACGTTATAGACTGCATCACCGTTGATTCATTTAAACTCCGCCTAGACAAATATCTCGCATCAAACCCGCGACTGACTGCGTTTGTAAATGAATAACTTTATTTTATCCCCCCCTCAGTTACTAACCCATCTGTCCCCTACTAACTTCCTAATCCTGCCACGGACATTAGTTCCAGGGCAGTAATTCCCTTTCCAATGTTCCCTTACCCACTCTAAACCACTGTTTGGACACTTGATCCTCAGTGTTTTGGAGGACAAGCAACCTAGAAGGGTCACTGGATCTGTTGTTGCTTGATTTCCTTTGTACTCCTTTGTACTCCTTTGTACTCCTTTGTACTCCTTTGTATAACAACAATTGTCACCACCAGCACAATAACTATCACCACCACAACAACTTCAACTGACCTCACGCACACATTTATCACCAATAATCACAACTGTCACCATCACCGCAACTGTCACCACCACCAACACTTACATCACCACGACCCTGTCACCATCACTACTACTATCACCACCATACTGTCATCACCACCATCACAACTGTCATCTCCACCACAACTGTTACTTGTGGCAACATGAATGTGCCGTATGAATGTTGCATATGTACAGTAGGTTATGCCAAAATGAAAATTTAATTCATTCTACAGTATATGAAGAAAGGTTGCTCTGTTAAGTATGGTTCACACATTCAAGAGTAGGTGCCAGAGTCAAGTACGAGTGAGCGAAGAGTGACACTCTTCATGGATCTTAGTGACTCTGGCAAGAACCAGCCCGAGTAAGGTCACTGTTCCCGATTCACCAAGAGTCAACAAGAGTCAGTACGTGTTCATCCAAGAGTCAGTACGAGTCACGGAGAGTCAACAAGAGTCACGAAGAGTGTAACACGAATCCAACACGAGTTGAGTTAATTTGAAAAATAACGGTCAATTTTCCGGGCCAATAAACAAAGATTCTGTACGAGTCAACAAGAGTGTAACAAGAGTCAACAAGAGTGTAACAAGAGTCACGAAGAGTGGCCCCCATTGTGCAGGTGCCCGATTCACCCAAGAGTGTAACAAGAGTCAACACGAGTCACAAAGAGTTATGCAGAGTTCAACAAGAGTCAACACGAGTCACGAAGAGTCAACAAGAGTGAACAAGAGTCAACACGTGTTGACACGTGTCTACACGTGTGTCCTTCGGACTCTTGATGGGGACAAGAAATTTCATGCAGGCATGAAATTTCTAGGCCACGTCACGAGTCCCCAGGACAAACCCCGATACCAACACAACTCACACGAGTGTAACATGAGTCACGGAGAGCATGCTCGAGTCATGGCCGAAGCTGAAAATGTTTACACTCTTGCTGGACTCGGGCACCGACTCTTGTATGTGTGAACCATGCTTTACGAAATATAGCTGTATTTTAATCCAATGATACTGAGATTGATACTCCCATAACTAAATTACACAACTATTTACAATACGAGGTGACATACAAGTGATTGTTTTTTTTTATCTTATTTCATTCTTTATCTTTATACTCATTCATTCCTTAGTTTGTTGTACTACTTAATTTACTTTTTTTAATATTTTCGTACTTATCTTTCTTCTTTTGATCTTGTATCCATTTACCCCCCCCCCCTTTCTCTCTCTCACTCTCTTTCTCTCTCTGGCAGCCGACATAGATATTGCAAATACACTTAACGAATATTTGTATTCTGTTTTTACAAACGAAGTAAAGAATAATTCAAAACATAGGGCAGTAACAACGCAAGAAATAGGAAACTTTACTAGCAGCGCAAGTGAAGTATTATGTAAATCAAATTAATATATTAAATATCAACAAGACTCCGGACCCTGATAATTTCCATAATAGGATAGTAAAACAAGTAAAAGAAGAAATATGCGAATCCCTGACCATCTTTAACTCATCACTACAGCAGGGTTGTGTCCCTAATGATTGGAAAACAGCCAACATTAATTAGACAAAAGGCATACTTAGTAATGACACAAAATGTCTTCACATAATTATTACAATGTAGTTAAAGAATGGAATAGTTTACCAAGGGAGGTGGTCGACAGTAATTATATTGCTACGTTTAAGAAAAGACTGGACGATCATCTAATTAAGATTGGATTAATATGAATTAATCAGTAGGCATGTGTAATTTCCCTTTCA
Organism: Paralithodes platypus; assembly: GCA_032716605.1. Classification (NCBI taxonomy): domain Eukaryota; kingdom Metazoa; phylum Arthropoda; class Malacostraca; order Decapoda; family Lithodidae; genus Paralithodes; species Paralithodes platypus. The sequence continues at coordinate 2,204,907 of CM064494.1, read as the reverse complement.
AACTAATTACTTCTTATACTATATAAAATATTTCCTTGTGGGCATTTCCTGACCCATAAGGTTACACTTCATACTCTTTTCCGGTACGGCTCTTTAGCCGGAGGGAGCGGAGGGTGGGGAGAGAACCTTCTACTTTACTGTCCTATTCTTCCATTATAAACTGTCCCTGTCTAGTATTAACCCCTTCAGCACCATGACGCATTTTTACCTTTGATTCTGGCTAAAATTAGATGATGTTATGCACTTTAACAAGGACCTAACTTACTATGAAGGTTTAATGAGATCGCATTTACCCATCTGTGTCGTAGAGGTAGATTATATACTAAAGAAAATCGTCTAATGGTAACCAGAATATGATGGAAATTACGTCATGGTGGTGAACGGGTTAAGGCCGGACCACCTAGTTAGGACCGCAAGGTCTGTGCGTTCTGAGTATCTGTGTAACTCTCTCTCTCTCTCTCTCTCTCTTGGCTACTGACCTTCAAAACAATCGTGGGAAATTGTGGTCAAACTTTTGCTTTCCGCCAACTAATTGTGGGAACTGTGGATGTGTTGGTGGTGGGAGTGGCGGTGGAGTGGAAGGATGGTGGCGGTAGTGGTGGAGAGGAAGTATGGTGTTGGTGATGGTGGTAGTGGTGGAGAGGATGGATGGTGTTGGTGGTAGGGGTGGAATGTGTTGGTAGTGGTGGAGAGGAAGGATGGTGTTGGTGGTAGTGGTGGAGAGGAAAGGATGTGTTGGTGATGGTAGTGGTGGAGAGGATGAATGGTGGTAGTGGTGGAGAGGAAGGATGGTGTTGGTGGTAGTGGTGGAGAGGAAGGATGGTGTTGGTGATGGTGGTAGTGGTGGAGAGGAAGGATGGTGTTGGTGGTAGTGGTGGAGAGGAAGGATGGTGTTGGTGATGGTGGTAGTGGTGGAGAGGATGAATGGTGGTAGTGGTGGAGAGGAAGGATGGTGATGGTGATGGTGGTAGTGGTGGAGAGGAAGGATGGTGTTGGTGATGGTGGTAGTGGTGGAGAGGATGGATGGTGTTGGTGGTAGTGGTGGAGAGGAAGCTTGGATGGTGGTAGTGGTGGAGAGGATGGTGTTGGTGATGGTGATAGTGGTGGAGAGGATGGATGGTGTTGGTGATGGTGGTAGTCGTGGAGAGGAAGGATGGTGATGGTGGTAGTGGTGGAGTGGAAGGATGGTGATGGTGGTAGTGGTGGAGAGGAAGGATGGTGTTGGTGGTAGTGGTGGAGAGGAAGGATGGTGTTGGTGATGGTGGTAGTGGTGGAGAGGATAGATGGTGTTGGTGATGGTGGTAGTGGTGGAGAGGAAGGATAGTGTTGGTGATGGTGGTAGTGGTGGAGATGATGGTGTTGGTGATGGTGATAGTGGTGGAGAGGATGGATGGTGATGGTGGTAGTCGTGGAGAGGAAGTATGGTGATGGTGATGGTGGTAGTGGTGGAGAGGAAGGATAGTGTTGGTGATGGTGGTATGTGGTGGAGAGGATGGTGATAGTGGTGGAGGATGGATGGTGTTGGTGATGATGGTAGTGGTGGAGAGGAAGGATGGTGTTGGTGATGGTGGTAGTGGTGGAGAGGATGGATGGTGTTGGTGATGGTGGTAGTGGTGGAGAGGAAGGATGGTGGTAGTGGTGGAGAGGAAGGATGGTGTTGGTGATGGTGGTAGTGGTGGAGAGGAAGGATGGTGATAGTGGTGGAGAGGAAGGATGGTGTTGGTGATGGTGGTAGTGGTGGAGAGGAAGGAGGGTGTTGGTGGTAGTGGTGTAGATAAGGATATATTTGGTTGTGTTGGTTTAAGTGGTGGAGAGGAAGGAAGGTGTAGATGGTGGTTGTAGTCGGTGGTAGAAAAGTGATTATGGTGGACGTGGTGGGGAAGAGGGAGGATGGTGGTGATGGGGAAGAGGATTGATGATTGTGGTGATGATAGTAGTAGTAGTAGTAGTAGTAACATTGGTGGTAGTAGTAGTAGTAGTGATGTATGTAGTGTTGGAGTAAAGTGGTGGAGTTGAAAAAAAATACTGAGAATGGGAAAACTGGAGGACACACAAAGAGTATAAGTGATTGGGGTCTAGCGGTTACATAGGCTGTGGTGGGGGGCTGTGGTTAGCATGGGGTGGGGTGAGGGGTGGGGGTTACAGGGAGTGGGGGTAAGGGAAGGGGAGGGAATAAATACAGAGAGAGAGTGTGTGTGTGTGTGTGTATTGTGGTTGCATAGAGGAGGGGGAGGGTAGAAGGAAAGGTGGACGGAATTAGAGGTTAAGGAGCTCGGTACTTTTTTAAATCTATTCCATTTCCGTTTTGCCTATTCCAACCTTTGCCTCCTTTTAACCATTCCTCAGTTTTCTTGTTTATACGTCTTTGCTGAAAAATTGTGTTCTAACTTAAAAATATATATATATATATATAAGCTTTGGTTACAGTAAAATTCACAATACAATTAGGACACAAGGATAATTCAAAGATAACTCAGTCTTCAGTACAATGAAACAAAAAATAATAGTCCTTGGTACAGAAGTTTCGTTCCTCTCCTAAAGAGTGGTGTGGCAGATCTGGCTACATGGTAGTCACTCCCTTTCTATCAGGGGAGAGGGAGGGAGAGAGGCATGGTTTGTAGTGGGGGAAGACTGCCACATTCCAATTTATTAAATCGCTCTCCCAGAGAGGAACGAAACTGTTGTGCCAGAACCTCATAAAGTAATAACATGAATTGCTGTTATTTAGTCTTCCATACAATACTTGTATTAGTTATAATATAACTTTAGTACACCTAGACGGCTCCGTCTTTCAGTATAAGTCTATATTTACACTCCAACAACACCTGCCTTACAAACTTTATATTTTATTCACTAATTGCCACGCCTCATTTTATTCAGACAATGTAACTTGCCTTCTTCGGGACACCATAATTCCTGTTTATAATTTATATCCATTTGTTCTGTCACTATTAATTTATTCTTTTTGTATGTCACTTTATGTTCATTTTTAATAATATTCAACTGCCATCAGCGTTATATATAAAATCGGACCTGATCCGACAGTTAACATAAATATTATTCTTGTCACCAACAATACATGTTATAAGCAAAATCTGATGTATCAAGCCTGTGTATTCTGTGTAGACTTAGTCTCCCAGTCGACTAAGGACCTTGTGCACGTACAATAAGGTTTACCTGGCCCTATAAACGATATTCAGATACAGTAAGGTTTACCTGGCCCTATAAACGATATTCAGATACAGTAAGGCTTACCTGGCTCTATAAACGATATTTAGATACAGTAAGGACCTGGCTCTATCAACAATATTAAGATACAGTAAGGCTTACCTGGCCCTATAAACGATATTCAGACACAGTAAGGTTTACCTGGCCCTATAAACGATATTTAGATACAGTAAGGACCTGGCTCTATCAACAATATTAAGATACAGTAAGGTTTACCTGGCCCTATAAACGATATTAAGATACAGTAAGGCTTACCTGGCTCTATCAACAATATTAAGATACAGTAAGGCTTACCTGGCTCTATCAACAATATTAAGATACAGTAAGGCTTACCTGGCCCTATAAACGATATTCAGATACAGTAAGGTTTACCTGGCTCTATCAACAATATTAAGATACAGTAAGGCTTACCTGGCTCTATAAACGATATTTAGATACAGTAAGGTTTACCTGGCTCTATCAACGATATTCAGGGCCGGTATCTTAGAAACTTTTATGGGCAATACAACACTCTAACAAATATTTCAACGTGTATTTTTACTGGTGACCGTATTTTTAAGTAGTTATATTCCTAAAAAAGTTTAACCTGTCACCTTCATAAATTAAACAGGTGGAAAAACATCTGATATGTAAAACTGGGTGGTATTAGGATACATACATCTAGGACTGACAGGGGTAATAAATCACTGACACTTCCATATCAGAATGTAATCGTTTAGTGATGGCAAGAATTACAGCAATATGGTTGACGTACTACTGAAGTGGAGATACTATTGTCTGCTGAAAATGTACAAAATAGGGGTTAAGGAGGCGTTTTTGTGTTTTTTAGTCAAGGTGGTAAACTAAAATTAATTTGCTCGCATATGACAAAACAAAATGCAAAATCCTCAATAACAACCAAATACACACCACTAAAATCCCCCAAAGCGTCCAATGAGCTTGTGTTAAGTATAGTCTTAGGAAGAACCGATCTGCATATACCTTAATAATGGGGGGGGGGGGGATACTTATAAACAAATATGGATAATAATTTGGAAGACTTGTGGTTTGAGGATTATTTAGGATATTAATGATAGCTCTCTTTTGTCTTACGGATTTATTTGTTTATACAATATTATAGTTATTATTAAAGTAGAAACGCCCTCCGCCAATCACCACTTTTACTGGCTTGCACGGCCAGTTGATTCTGACAGCTCACGGCTGCAACATGCCACGCCCCGCCCACCAGCCAATCAGCGGCCTCCATTATCGGAGCGCGAAGCTGGACTTCTTATTCTCCCGTAAGCCACCAAAAGAGGTTTATAATCAACTTCCTGGAACTTACTATGAAGAGGAGTGAGAGGAGATGAAGGAAGCAAGAAGTCAGTGCGAGCGGGAGGCCATGCGGGTCCCTCAGCCAATGGCAGCGCGAGAGAGCGGGGGCCAGACTATAAAGGGAGGGGGGGGGGGGGGCGACAACAACTTTCTGACTAATAAACAACTTGAAAAACTTGAGACCTTTGATCACTTTGTCCAAATTTGTAATAATATCACTCAACCCATCCGTCCCTGGTCGAACCTCTTGCATCCAATTAACAGATAGGCTCCCAATCCCCTATTCACATAATAACTTTATTACACCACAAACTCACACTCAATTTTCACCATTCCTTTTACTCACCTATCAGCCAAAATTTCTATTCTTTCACAAATACATAATAAAAATTAAAGTAAATTAAGCTCTTCATAAAACAGTGCAATCATCTCTAAACTCGGCACTGACAGCCATGCCTTGCTGCCCCACTTTAGACCCTTACCACCCAAAATTGCCAGACCATCCTTAAAACCTTCTCCATCACCCAGACTCATCTGATTCGTCCAGACTGGTAGAGGCGGTGGGGCATGCCGGCTCGTCCACAGTCCAACCTCTATGCCACTCTTGACCGATCAGAGCCTCTGAATCTCACTTCACCAGAAATTTACTTTTACCACTCAAAATTAATTATCTTTTGCCTTTACCACCCATTTTTTATCTCCATCCTTTCTTGACATGCCATACTGAAGCTCTCAAAAATATGTCTCAATAATATCAACACTCACAGCCCTCCTCTAAACCCCAAACTAAAATCAACAACTCACGCACGTTGGGGCAAGCCCCGACACTCTTTATCCTCCTACTTTGACACTTTCTCTCCTAATACACCAATAAAAACTTCCCTTCTTTCACCCTCACCCACCTTTTCTATATTCATTTGATTGATTGCGTTGCAAAGTCATTCGCCGGGCAGACGGCACTGGGTCCAGATCTCGCAACCTACTTGCTCTCTCGCACTTGGGCACTCACGGGAATTCGTGTCCAGCCTCCCAGCCCTCGCCTTTTGTTCCAGCAGGCACACCCCAGGCCTATCATCAGCTCTTCCCTACTAAGGCAGATACACCCTCAGTATCTGGCCACCTGTCGTCACATCGCAGGCTTGCATACCACTACAGCCAAGCGATTCAAGAGGACGACAGATAGTAGTGGGAGAGCAAAGACTTCCAGTTGAGATAAAGAAAGAGAGAGACTGCAGAACTGACCCGGTGGCCATCACTTATAAAAAATAATGTATCCTTCTAGGACAAGACTAAAGGAAAAAGAATTTAGATTTACCTGAATATATAAAGATGATGATGTGTATATAATTAGTTATTTTTGTTAGCAGCGGCACCAGCCGAAGAGTTATTATATAGGATCTGATAGGAGAGATTGAAGATTAAGAGAGTAAAATTAAAGAGGGGAGGGAAAGAATACTTGTGTTAATAAATGAGGCAACCAGTAAGTTAAAGAGTTGTTTAGTTGCCTAATAGATTAGCTATCGCTAGGGAAGGACACTAGTCCATATGAATCATTTATTAAGTTGTGTAAAAAGGAAACTGTGAAGAAGGACACTTGTCCAATGTGAGTTGCGTTATTATTAAGTCTAAGAGAGTTATTCCGTGTATGCGGCTGAGGCATGGTTCATCTTTTGTTAGAACGATAATTGATTAAGGTGGAAGGTAACCTAGCGAGTTGGTAACAGGGTTACTTGAGGGTAAAGGGGTAATTGAGATCAAGATTGTAAACCCATATGGTGGAGTAACTGGGTGACGGAACCAAATAGTGTAATTGAGATAAAATAATGTCAAACTATATTGTGAAGTAACTGGGTGACGGAACCCAATGGTATTATTGAGATAAAGATTGTAAACCTAGATTGTGAAGTAACTGGGTGGCGGAACCCATATTATATGTTAGAGAGACCTTGTAATCTCATTCGGTAATTTGTACGATTTTATGCAATTGTGGAGGTACTTGAGTAGTAACGACGGTTGTGTCAAAGGAATAAATAGATTCTATGTGTTGAGACAATAGATTATATGTATTGAGACAATAGATTCTATGTGTTGAGACAATAGATTATATATGTTATAGCCTTGGTATTGAGAAAGGATACAGAAGGCTCAGTAAACGTGGGAAAACCTAAAGAGTAGAGGAAAGAATAAATTTTTTGTTTTAGTTAAGTAAAGAGCAAATGGTTCATTAGGCCCTGGTCTCAATAAAAGACACAGCAGGGTTTTGATTTATTTATTTAGGATTAATCACTAATAACGGGTCGTAGGATCGAAGCCGACTTGAGTCAATACCTGAATAGCGGGGATTCAGTTAGGGAGTAACGGGAACTTTATGGGTCCAAAGTACAACCTAGCATGAATCGACGTAATATTCAATCTGCGTCTTGAACTCATCTCGGCCCGAGCCAACAACCTATTATTAGAGTAGTTAGGAAGTCTGTTAAATAAATTATACGAACTTCTAAATGACTGTCGAATTATCCCCCGTAGTAGTAGCATAACTGATTTAGAATTAATTACTACAATTATTATTATTATTATTTTTATTATTTTCACTAAAGAGTTAAAAGAGTATGGTAACTTCTCCAATATAAATGTATTAAATTTTGGCCATCACTAGATTATTTTACTGATCAGAAGAAAGTTCACCACACAAAAATAACATAGTAAAATAAATAAACATAAACTCAAACCGACTAGCATAACATCTGGCAAACCTTCAATAAACATAAACTCAAACCGACTACCATAACATCTGGCAAACCTTCAATAAACATAAACTCAAACCGACTAGCATAACATCTGGCAAACCTTCAATCAAACTGACTAGCATAACATCTGGCAAACCTTCAATAAACATAAACTCAAAACGACTACCATAACATCTGGCAAACCTTCAATCAAACCGACTAGCATAACATCTGGCAAACCTTCAATAAACATAAACTCAAACCGACTAGCATAACATCTGGCAAACCTTCAATAAACATAAACTCAAACCGACTAGCATAACATCTGGCAAACCTTCAATCAAACCGACTAGCATAACATCTGGCAAACCTGCAATAAACATAAACTCAAACCGACTAGCATAACATCTGGCAAACCTTCAATCAAACCGACTAGCATAACATCTGGCAAACCTTCAATAAACATAAACTCAAACCGACTAGCATAACATCTGGCAAACCTTCAATAAACATAAACTCAAACCGACTAGCATAACATCTGGCAAACCTTCAATAAACATGAACTCAAACCGACTTGCATAACATCTGGCAAACCTTCAATCAAACCGACTAGCATAACATCTGGCAAACCTTCAATCAAACCGACTAGCGTAACATCTGGCAAACCTTCAATAAACATAAACTCAAACCGACTAGCATAACATCTGGCAAACCTTCAATAAACATAAACTCAAACCGACTAGCATAACATCTGGCAAACCTTCAATCAAACCGACTAGCATAACATCTGGCAAACCTGCAATAAACATAAACTCAAACCGACTAGCATAACATCTGGCAAACCTTCAATCAAACCGACTAGCATAACATCTGGCAAACCTTCAATAAACATAAACTCAAACCGACTAGCAAAACATCAGGCAAACCTTCAATAAACATAAACTCAAACCGACTAGCATAACATCTGGCAAACCTTCAATAAACATGAACTCAAACCGACTTGCATAACATCTGGCAAACCTTCAATCAAACCGACTAGCATAACATCTGGCAAACCTTCAATCAAACCGACTAGCGTAACATCTGGCAAACCTTCAATAAACACAAACTCAAACCGACTAGCATAACATCTGGCAAACCTTCAATAAACATAAACTCAAACCGACTAGCATAACATCTGGCAAACCTTCAATAAACATAAACTCAGACCGACTAGCATAACATCTGGCAAACCTTCAATAAACATAAACTCAAACCGACTAGCATAACATCTGGCAAACCTTCAATCAAACCGACTAGCATAACATCTGGCAAACCTTCAATAAACATAAACTCAAACCGACTAGCATAACATCTGGCAAACCTTCAATAAACATAAACTCAAACCGACTAGCATAACATCTGGCAACCTTCAATAAACATAAACTCAAACCGACTAGCATAACATCTGGCAAACCTTCAATCAAACCGACTAGCATAACATCTGGCAAACCTTCAATAAACATAAACTCAAACCGACTAGCATAACATCTGGCAAACCTTCAATAAACATAAACTCAAACCGACTAGCATAACATCTGGCAAACCTTCAATAAACATAAACTCAAACCGACTAGCATAACATCTGGCAAACCTTCAATAAACATAAACTCAAACCGACTAGCATAACATCTGGCAAACCTTCAATAAACATAAACTCAAACTGACTAGCATAACATCTGGCAAACCTTCAATAAACATGAACTCAAACCGACTAGCATAACATCTGGCAAACCTTCAATCAAACCGACTAGCATAACATCTGGCAAACCTTCAATCAAACCGACTAGCGTAACATCTGGCAAACCTTCAATAAACATAAACTCAAACCGACTAGCATAACATCTGGCAAACCTTCAATAAACATAAACTCAAACCGACTGGCATAACATCTGGCAAACTTTCAATAAACATAAACTCAAACCGACTAGCATAACATCTGGCAAACCTTCAATCAAACCGACTAGCAAAACATCTGGCAAACCTTCAATAAACATAAACTCAAACCGACTAGCATAACATCTAGCAAACCTTCAATAAACATAAATTCAAACCGACTAGCATAACATCTGGCAAACCTTCAATCAAACCGACTAGCATAACATCTGGCAAACCTTCAATCAAACCGACTAGCATAACATCTGGCAAACCTTCAATAAACATAAACTCAAACCGACTAGCATAACATCTGGCAAACCTTCAATAAACATAAACTCAAACCGACTAGCATAACATCTGGCAAACCTTCAATCAAACCGACTAGCATAACATCTGGCAAACCTTCAATCAAACCGACTAGCATAACATCTGGCAAACCTTCAATCAAACCGACTAGCATAACATCTGGCAAACCCTCAATCAAACCGACTAGCATAACATCTGGCAAACCTTCAATAAACATAAACTCAAACCGACTAGCATAACATCTGGCAAACCTTCAATCAAACCGACTAGCATAACATCTGGCAAACCTTCAATAAACATAAACTCAAACCGACTACCATAACATCTGGCAAACCTTCAATCAAACCGACTAGCATAACATCTGGCAAACCTTCAATAACATAACTCAAACCGACTAGCATAACATCTGGCAAACCTTCAATAAACATAAACTCAAACCGACTAGCATAACATCTGGCAAACCTTCAATCAAACCGACTAGCATAACATCTGGCAAACCTTCAATAAACATAAACTCAAACCGACTAGCATAACATCTGGCAAACCTTCAATCAAACCGACTAGCATAACATCTGGCAAACCTTCAATAAACATAAACTCAAACCGACTAGCAAAACATCTGGCAAACCTTCAATAAACATAAACTCAAACCGACTAGCATAACATCTGGCAAACCTTCAATAAACATGAACTCAAACCGACTAGCATAACATCTGGCAAACCTTCAATCAAACCGACTAGCATAACATCTGGCAAACCTTCAATCAAACCGACTAGCGTAACATCTGGCAAACCTTCAATAAACATAAACTCAAACCGACTAGCATAACATCTGGCAAACCTTCAATAAACATAAACTCAAACCGACTAGCATAACATCTGGCAAACCTTCAATAAACATAAACTCAAACCGACTAGCATAACATCTGGCAAACCTTCAATAAACATAAACTCAAACCGACTAGCATAACATCTGGCAAACCTTCAATAAACATAAACTCAAACCGACTAGCATAACATCTGGCAAACCTTCAATAAACATAAACTCAAACCGACTAGCATAACATCTGGCAAACCTTCAATCAAACCGACTAGCATAACATCTGGCAAACCTTCAATAAACATAAACTCAAACCGACTAGCATAACATCTGGCAAACCTTCAATAAACATAAACTCAAACCGACTAGCATAACATCTGGCAAACCTTCAATCAAACCGACTAGCATAACATCTGGCAAACCTTCAATAAACATAAACTCAAACCGACTAGCATAACATCTGGCAAACCTTCAATAAACATAAACTCAAACCGACTAGCATAACATCTGGCAAACCTTCAATCAAACCGACTAGCATAACATCTGGCAAACCTTCAATAAACATAAACTCAAACCGACTAGCATAACATCTGGCAAACCTTCAATAAACATAAACTCAAACCGACTAGCATAACATCTGGCAAACCTTCAATCAATCAAACCGACTAGCATAACATCTGGCAAACCTTCAATAAACATGAACTCAAACCGACTAGCATAACATCTGGCAAACCTTCAATCAAACCGACTAGCATAACATCTGGCAAACCTTCAATCAAATCGACTAGCGTAACATCTGGCAAACCTTCAATAAACATAAACTAAAACCGACTAGCATAACATCTGGCAAACCTTCAATAAACATAAACTCAAACCGACTAGCATAACATCTGGCAAACTTTCAATAAACATAAACTCAAACCGACTAGCATAACATCTGGCAAACCTTCAATCAAACCGACTAGCAAAACATCTGGCAAACCTTCAATAAACATAAACTCAAACCGACTAGCATAACATCTGGCAAACCTTCAATAAACATAAACTCAAACCGACTAGCATAACATCTGGCAAACCTTCAATCAAACCGACTAGCATAACATCTGGCAAACCTTCTATCAAACCGACTAGCATAACATCTGGCAAACCTTCAATAAACATAAACTCAAACCGACTAGCATAACATCTGGCAAACCTTCAATAAACATAAACTCAAACCGACTAGCATAACATCTGGCAAACCTTCAATCAAACCGACTAGCATAACATCTGGCAAACCTTCAATCAAACCGACTAGCATAACATCTGGCAAACCTTCAATCAAACCGACTAGCATAACATCTGGCAAACCCTCAATCAAACCGACTAGCATAACATCTGGCAAACCTTCAATAAACATAAACTCAAACCGACTAGCATAACATCTGGCAAACCTTCAATCAAACCGACTAGCATAACATCTGGCAAACCTTCAATCAAACCGACTAGCATAACATCTGGCAAACCTTCAATAAACATAAACTCAAACCGACTAGCATAACATCTGGCAAACCTTCAATCAAACCGACTAGCATAACATCTGGCAAACCTTCAATCAAACAAAATGTCAAACAAATCATTAGAATACCATAAAGGACAAATTAACAAAGATTGCACCATGTAAGCAAAAATTAAATAAAAAAATCTAAATCAATCAACCAGGTAATTAGACAACTAACCAGAACACGAGAGAGGCAAACTGACAGTTAGGCAAGAACAAGTAGGACATAAAAAAAATGGACAGGAAACAGTCCCACACGAGTAGCAGCATCACCGTGGGAAGAACAGACACAGATGGATACACAGGCAGATAAATAGACATACAGACATATATATATATATATATATATAGACAAATAGGCAGACAGGCAGATATACAGACATAAACAAATATTAATAGACATACAGACAGACAGACAAGCACAAAGAAAGATACATAAACAGAGATAGACGCATAGACACACATGAATCAAGATAAATAGACAGACAGGAAACAAGATAAATAAAACAAGACGGATAAACAGAATGCCAGGTAGACACATTACATTCAAAACCCAAATAATGGGACAGGAAGCGACCCCACACAAGTAGCGGCATCTTTACCGTGGGAAGACAAGACAGGTTACTTGGGAAATGGTGACCAGATAGACAGACAGACAGACAGACAGACAGAGTAAAACAAAAAAGATGAATGAAATTGCATAGAATTACATAAAGCTAAATAGACACGATGACCAATTGTTTTCAACGAGGTAATCCTGCCTTAAAAACTACTGGTTAATTTCATCCCCATATGCTATAGTAGTGAAAAAGTAGTCCAGTCAATCTACTAGAAATATGGGCGGAGCCTGGCACACATTGCAACATAAATTATTATTTTATATTTTTTTAATATAACACAGTCAGGGCTCAATACCTGTATTGACCTGTGAAAACCCTCAAATATAACATATCAAAAGTTTACAAAACTCCGGATAGTGGAAAGTCCTCAAAATAGCTAATTATGTTATTTAGTCAAGTCAAAATCTAACTGGATCTGGAGAAAATTGTAACGGAAATTATGTCACCGATATTGGCTCCAGGAAACCCCCATACAACATATCAGAAGTCTGCAAAAATCCAGATAAGGGAAAGTCCTCAAAATTGCACAATAATGTTAGTTGCCATCGTCTTGAGCAGAACATTCAAAATCCAACATAACTTTACAACCAAGTGTTCTAACATAACACAAGTGGCGTCTACACCCATGTTTTCATTGTCAAGAAGTTCAATGTACTGTACAGTACATTGAATTAAACTTGAATTACTTTTAATTAAACTATTATAGTTAGTGCTTTCAGTACTATGACGCTTGTCTTTCATATATGCTGGTAAACATTAGAAATGAAAACTCAGTTTTGGAAGGCCCTCTAGGGATCGAAGGGATTATTTCTATCTCAACTAACCTTCAGATCCCTTTTAAACTTAATAAAATCATCTAATAATGGCCATAGTTTTTTAAACTGCGTGTAAAATACCTAATTATGAGCATATAATGGAAAGCAAAATATACAGCGTTAACTTATACTTTGATTATATTAGTTAAAGTTTGTCTTTGAGCTTTCCATCTCTATTACCGATACAATACTATAATTAAATGTAGCTCTGTAACAGCCATGTGTGTGCTCAGCTGTACAGTCTTGAGCATATACAGTATAAGGTTACACCAATTCGAATTTTTGAATCCTTAAAGCCATGCTTTGAACCATCTGGGATATGATAAAACATTGTATCATCTCGTTTGGGTTCGATACAAATTCAAGTGGGTGTGACGCCATTTATGATCTTGACTGCAGTTGTACACATAAATATGTATACACTCCGTGATTTTATGTATGGAAAGCAAATTAGTGTGACTGAATTTGAAGTGCTGAACACGGAGAAGCCCGTAAGGTCTCGTTCCAGTCTTGGGAGTAAGACATGTGAAGCACCCACCCATGGCTCGAAGCAGCCCCATCTCTGAAGCTGCATCGTCCCTGTGCTTCACCGTCTCCACCCCTCGACTAGGACCCTCACTCTCAGAACGCCACCAATTGAGAAGTTAACTCACTAGGCATTGCCCCCCTGTAGCATATTTTGAAAATGGGAATATTCATACAGTGCTATTTAATCAGGGAACAGTGAGGGTATTTTTTTGGCATTTCGGTGGGCTTTGCGGTAATGATCTTATGCAGCCGTTGAATATAATATGACCAATTAATGGTGTCACAGCAAAGTATTTTTGCATATCCATTAAACTATGTTTCCTTACATACATAAGATTATGGAGTGGCTGTAGATTCCTGTGGCCAACTGTACACGCACAATCCCTAAAAGCAAGCTCCCCTGGGTCGAGCTTATGGTTTGGCCCGGTGTTTATGTATGGCAAGTCACGGTAGTTTAGACAGCAACTCACACACACAACAGAAACACACAACGTATATGAATCTTGTGTCGTGGTTCGCCAATTGTCTAGAGCAGATCTCTTTCTCCACTAAGCGTTTCTATATCACACATAATCTGATATATTATGTTATAATGGATATCAGGACATTTTGGGGAAAAAGGTTATCATTAGGACCGACAGTAGTCCCATCGATCTTGATGTGCCTATTAAGTCTGTCATAGCATAATATACCTTCTTGATATACATGTAATTAAGACCTGAAATGTATAAGGAAGAAAGAACAAAATATACAGGTAAAATACTACCTAGCCTAAAGATGGTTGCGTGGCCATCTTTTGCACCTCGTCTAACCTCTTTCGCACCACAAGTCGTTCTACAGTGGTGACGGACACACCCATCCTTTTTCGTTATTATTTTTTTCAGGAGCCAATTAGCTTGCAATATTCAATCACGTGACATTCAACGTCCAATAATCTGCCACCACGATCCCCGCCAGCACCCACACTATTGTTATTACCGTCAGTTGAGCCATGGGTTCTTTGTGTACTGGATGTCATCCTTCTTCTGACCTTTTAGGACCGACAGTGATTTCAACAACTATTGTGTTCGTGTTTTTCCTTCATATAGGCTACAGTGTTTTCTTGTAGTGATTAGTAGCTGAAATGAGTATTTACCCAATATCCAACAATCTTAATACACGGCCCCCACTAGTGGGGAGGGCTATGAAGATCAGGCTCATGTATCTCACGGCGAGCTGTTTTCCTCCCCCTACTGATATATGTATGTATATACAGTATATATATATATATATACAGTATATATATATATATATATATATATATATATATATATGATTACAATAAGTCATGGGGGGTGAGGGGGAGCCCTCAAACCCATCATGTATCCCTCACCGACCTGTTTACACCAATTTAGTATATATATATATACAGTATACTGTATATATATACAGTATACTGTATATATATACAGTATACTGTATATATATATACAGTATACTGTATATATATTTGTTTTTACTTTGAACAAAATTAAAATCCGAGCCAACTTTTGCCCAAAGTTGGCTCAAGTTTTTCCAATTATGGGTTATATTCTAAATACCCTATTCTCCTCTTGTTACGTCTTTAACCCCACATTTTCCCTGATATTCATAGCCCTCCCCACTAGTGAGGGCCTTTGTTTTAGATTGTTGGAAAATGGGTAAATACTCATTTCAGCTACTCATTACTACAAAAAAATTTTTTTTTATATATATGAAGGAAACACACGAATACAAATATATTAGTTGCTGAAATCACGGTCGGTCCTAAAAGTAACCTTTACCAATGTATTAAGAATAAATTGCATATTATGCAAAACTTACTAATCTCTTGGTAAAGGTTATCATTTGTCACCAATTCAGGTACTGTACCTTGATAATTATGTCATGTATACAATCTTTATGACCCATACATCATTCCTGTACTTTATGTCATGTATACAATCTTTATGACCCATACATCATTCCTGTACTTTATGTCATGTATACAATCTTTATGACCCATACATCATTCCTGTACTTTATGTCATGTATACAATCTTTATGTCCCATACATCATTCCTGTACTTTATGTCATGTATACAATCTTTATGACCCATACATAATTCCTGTACTTTATGTCATGTATACAATCTTTATGACCCATACATCATTCCTGTACTTTATGTCATGTATACAATCTTTATGACCCATACATCATTCCTGTACTTTATGTCATGTATACAATCTTTATGACCCATACATCATTCCTGTACTTGATGTCATGTATACAATCTTTATGACCCATACATCATTCCTGTACTTTATGTCATGTATACAATCTTTATGACCCATACATCATTCCTGTACTTTATGTCATGTATACAATCTTTATGACCCATACATCATTCCTGTACTTTATGTCATGTATACAATCTTTATGACCCATACATCATTCCTGTACTTTATGTCATGTATACAATCTTTATGACCCATACATCATTCCTGTACTTTATGTCATGTATATAATCTTTATGACCCATACATCATTCCTGTAATTTATGTCATGTATATAATCTTTATGACCCATACATCATTCCTGTACTTTATGTCATGTATACAATCTTTATGACCCATACATCATTCCTGTACTTTATGTCATGTATACAATCTTTATGACCCATACATCATTCCTGTACTTTATGTCATGTATACAATCTTTATGACCCATACATCATTCCTGTACTTTATGTCATGTATACAATCTTTATGACCCATACATCATTCCTGTACTTTATGTCAGGTATACAATCTTTATGACCCATACATCATTCCTGTACTTTATGTCATGTATACAATCTTTATGACCCATACATCATTCCTGTACTTTATGTCATGTATACAATCTTTATGACCCATACATCATTCCTGTACTTTATGTCATGTATACAATCTTTATGACCCATACATCATTCCTGTACTTTATGTCATGTATACAATCTTTTTGACCCATACATCATTCCTGTACTTTATGTCATGTATACAATCTTTATGACCCATACATCATTCCTGTACTTTATGTCATGTATACAATCTTTATGACCCATACATCATTACTGTACTTTATGTCGTGTATACAATCTTTATGACCCATATATCATTCCTGTACTTTATGTCATGTATACAATCTTTATGACCCATACATCATTCCTGTACTTTATGTCATGTATACAATCTTTATGACCCATACATCATTCCTGTACTTTATGTCATGTATACAATCTTTATGACCCATACATCATTCCTGTACTTTATGTCATGTATACAATCTTTATGACCCATACATCATTCCTGTACTTTATGTCATGTATACAATCTTTATGACCCATACATCATTCCTGTACTTTATGTCATGTATACAATCTTTATGACCCATACATCATTCCTGTACTTGATGTCATGTATACAATCTTTATGACCCATACATCATTCCTGTACTTTATGTCATGTATACAATCTTTATGACCCATACATCATTCCTGTACTTTATGTCATGTATACAATCTTTATGTCATGTACTTTATGTCATGTATACAATCTTTATGACCCATACATCATTCCTGTACTTTATGTCATGTATACAATCTTTATGACCCATACATCATTCCTGTACTTTATGTCATGCATACAATCTTTATGACCCATACATCATTCCTGTACTTTATGTCATGTATACAATCTTTATGACCCATACATCATTCCTGTACTTTATGTCATGTATACAATCTTTATGATCAATACATCATTCCTGTACTTTATGTCATGTATACAATCTTTATGACCCATACATCATTCCTGTACTTTATGTCATGTATACAATCTTTATGACCCATACATCATTCCTGTACTTTATGTCATGTATACAATCTTTATGACCCATACATCATTCCTGTACTTGATGTCATGTATACAATCTTTATGACCCATACATCATTCCTGTACTTTATGTCATGTATACAATCTTTATGACCCATACATCATTCCTGTACTTTATGTCATGTATACAATCTTTATGACCCATACATCATTCCTGTACTTTATGTCATGTATACAATCTTTATGACCCATACATCATTCCTGTACTTTATGTCATGTATACAATCTTTATGTCCCATACATCATTCCTGTACTTTATGTCATGTATACAATCTTTATGACCCATACATAATTCCTGTACTTTATGTCATGTATACAATCTTTATGACCCATACATCATTCCTGTACTTTATGTCATGTATACAATCTTTATGACCCATACATCATTCCTGTACTTTATGTCATGTATACAATCTTTATGACCCATACATCATTCCTGTACTTGATGTCATGTATACAATCTTTATGACCCATACATCATTCCTGTACTTTATGTCATGTATACAATCTTTATGACCCATACATCATTCCTGTACTTTATGTCATGTATACAATCTTTATGACCCATACATCATTCCTGTACTTTATGTCATGTATACAATCTTTATGACCCATACATCATTCCTGTACTTTATGTCATGTATACAATCTTTATGACCCATACATCATTCCTGTACTTTATGTCATGTATATAATCTTTATGACCCATACATCATTCCTGTAATTTATGTCATGTATATAATCTTTATGACCCATACATCATTCCTGTACTTTATGTCATGTATACAATCTTTATGACCCATACATCATTCCTGTACTTTATGTCATGTATATAATCTTTATGACCCATACATCATTCCTGTACTTTATGTCATGTATATAATCTTTATGACCCATACATCATTCCTGTACTTTATGTCATGTATATAATCTTTATGACCCATACATCATTCCTGTACTTTATGTCATGTATAATCTTTATGACCCATACATCATTCCTGTACTTTATGTCATGTATACAATCTTTATGACCCATACATCATTCCTGTACTTTATGTCATGTATAC
The DNA here is from genome assembly GCA_032716605.1 of Paralithodes platypus. Classification (NCBI taxonomy): domain Eukaryota; kingdom Metazoa; phylum Arthropoda; class Malacostraca; order Decapoda; family Lithodidae; genus Paralithodes; species Paralithodes platypus. The sequence continues at coordinate 2,186,093 of CM064494.1, read as the reverse complement.
AATCTTTATGACCCATACATCATTCCTGTACTTTATGTCATGTATACAATCTTTATGACCCATACATCATTCCTGTACTTTATGTCATGTATACAATCTTTATGACCCATACATCATTCCTGTACTTTATGTCATGTATACAATCTTTATGACCCATACATAATTCCTGTACTTTATGTCATGTATACAATCTTTATGACCCATACATCATTCCTGCACTTTATGTCATGTATATAATCTTTATGACCCATACATCATTCCTGTACTTTATGTCATGTATACAATCTTTATGACCCATACATCATTCCTGTACCTTATGTCATGTATATAATCTTTATGACCCATACATCATTCCTGTACTTTATGTCATGTATATAATCTTTATGACCCATACATCATTCCTGTACTTTATGTCATGTATACAATCTTTATGACCCATACATCATTCCTGTACTTTATGTCATGTATATAATCTTTATGACCCATACATAATTCCTGTACTTTATGTCATGTATATAATCTTTATGACCCGTACATCATTCCTGTACTTTTTATGTCATTACCATTGAAAATTAGTATTCACCCATTGCCCAGCCATATAGCTCAATGTAGTAAGAGGCGGGGGGGGGTTCTTGGTCGAAGGCCAAAAATGAGCCTCGCAGCTCTGTTTTAAGATATGTCTCCTGAAAACCACATTTTGTCATTAACCTAACCTAAACACCTAAATTATCCTGGGGGCCCGTTAATTGCTAGAGGCCCTTTTTAAACTGAATATAACCAACTAATAATACAGTTATAAAGTTAAAAGGACGTTACCGGTACTGAATGGGTTGTTAACTCACGTCCACTCACTGATTCTCTGCAATTTCTCTCGCCGCAATGTTGCATCTCTCTCACTATTCAACCGCTATTACAATAATCAGTGTTCTTCAGAGCTCTCTCAGTATATACCAACTCCTCTACGTAGAGCACGTAGCACCTGACTTGCATACACATACACACACTACCGCTCTGATATACATTATTTATAGTATATTGATCTATTATACTTGTATACACATACACACACTACCGCTCTGATATACATTATTTATAGTATATTGATCTATTATACTTACATACACATACACACACTACCGCTCTGATATACATTATTTATAGTATATTGATCTATTATACTTACATACACATACACACACTACCGCTCTGATATACATTATTTATAGTATATTGATCTATTATACTTACATACACATACACACACTACCGCTCTGATATACATTATTTATAGTATATTGATCTATTATACTTACATACACATACACACACTACCGCTCTGATATACATTATTTATAGTATATTGATCTATTATACTTACATACACATACACACACTACCGCTCTGATATACATTATTTATAGTATATTGATCTATTATACTTACATACACATACACACACTACCGCTCTGATATACATTATTATAGTATATTGATCTATTATACTTACATACACATACACACACTACCGCTCTGATATACATTATTTATAGTATATTGATCTATTATACTTACATACACATACACACACTACCGCTCTGATATACATTATTTATAGTATATTGATCTATTATACTTACATACACATACACACACTACCGCTCTGATATACATTATTTATAGTATATTGATCTATTATACTTACATACACATACACACACTACCGCTCTGATATACATTATTTATAGTATATTGATCTATTATACTTACATACACATACACACACTACCGCTCTGATATACATTATTTATAGTATATTGATCTATTATACTTACATACACATACACACACTACCGCTCTGATATACATTATTTATAGTATATTGATCTATTATACTTACATACACATACACACACTACCGCTCTGATATACATTATTTATAGTATATTGATCTATTATACTTACATACACATACACACACTACCGCTCTGATATACATTATTTAGTATATTGATCTATTATACTTACATACACATACACACACTACCGCTCTGATATACATTATTTATAGTATATTGATCTATTATACTTACATACACATACACACACTACCGCTCTGATATACATTATTTATAGTATATTGATCTATTATACTTACATACACATACACACACTACCGCTCTGATATACATTATTTATAGTATATTGATCTATTATACTTACATACACATACACACACTACCGCTCTGATATACATTATTTATAGTATATTGATCTATTATACTTACATACACATACACACACTACCGCTCTGATATACATTATTTATAGTATATTGATCTATTATACTTACATACACATACACACACACTACCGCTCTGATATACATTATTTATAGTATATTGATCTATTATACTTACATACACATACACACACTACCGCTCTGATATACATTATTTATAGTATATTGATCTATTATACTTACATACACATACACACACTACCGCTCTGATATACATTATTTATAGTATATTGATCTATTATACTTACATACACATACACACACTACCGCTCTGATATACATTATTTATAGTATATTGATCTATTATACTTACATACACATACACACACTACCGCTCTGATATACATTATTTATAGTATATTGATCTATTATACTTACATACACATACACACACTACCGCTCTGATATACATTATTTATAGTATATTGATCTATTATACTTACATACACATACACACACTACCGCTCTGATATACATTATTTATAGTATATTGATCTATATACTTACATACACATACACACACTACCGCTCTGATATACATTATTTATAGTATATTGATCTATTATACTTACATACACATACACACACTACCGCTCTGATATACATTATTTATAGTATATTGATCTATTATACTTGTATACCTATGGAAGAGGGTGCCGTAAATAATTGTACTAGAGAGTATTATCATGTAATAATCTTGATTAACGAGCTGTGGCATACAATACGGCTCTACTAATTTAAAGGAGATATTGATAGCAGGATAGTTATAATATGTCATTCTTCTGCCCTTCAAATGTAAACAAAAGGTACACAGGAAGGACAAATCTACGCCTACTTATAATGAACATACTTTAGGCGGTTTAAGTCAAGTGTTTGCCTGTCATCAGGCCCATCTATTTGTACATGTTCTATAGGTTCCATATAACATACTACATTTCTGTTAGTATATGTCTTTAACGTCACAAATGCATTATATGGGACCTACTATAAAGTATTGTAAAAAACAAAGTTTCACCCTATAACTCTCCATATCGACGCCAGTGGTGCCAACGTTGTTTGTGGGGTAAAACCTTAATTAGGTCCCCCCCCCCCCCTCCCTCAACCCATCCTGTATACCATAGCAACCCTAATTAGATCCCACTAGTAGGGGGCGTGTTTTATGATTGCTGGTTAATAGGTAAAAACTAAAATACTACGTCCTTAGTATATAAAACCATGGTATATTAAAGATTGTTTTAACAAAATTTAAATTAATGGTAAAATACAGTACAACTAACACTAGAATGTTACCCTTTAGGCTAGGTTCGTTTTGGCTTAGCTTGGGAAGTGCTAACAAGATACACAGAGGGCCTCGGAGTCGGACGGATCCTAAATTGAGTGGTCAATCCTGTGAGTCCTTCACTAAACTGGCTCGGGTTGTCCCTCTCACAGGGAATAGGTCCGCTTGGGGGCATTTTGTGTATGGGCCACCCTCGTAAGGGGAGTAAGGCGTCCGGCAATAGATAGATAGATAGATAGACAGCATAAGTTGGAGTATATTACACTAGGGTAGGTTAGCTTAGGGTAAGTTAGTCTAGGTTTACTAAGATAGTAGTTGCTCCACGTACGAATTGAAGCTGGTTACAAAGGCCACAATCAGAATGGCTACAACCAATATAGTCGCAGACTTAACCCCTTCTGTACCGGCGACGTCTTTCGTATTTTATCATAGCTATATTTAGACGATTGTGTGCAGTTTAAGAAGGATCTGTAATAGTAAAAAGGGTTAAGTGAGATGGTTCGAAGCCTGTTTATTGCTGAAGGCCCTTTCTAAACTGCATAAAATCGCCAAATAGTTGTTAGAATATAATAAAAAGATGTGACCGGTAATGAAAGGGTTAAACAGTCTAGGGGTTAGTTTACATTATACTTATACTAACTTAAATGTGGTTACTTTAGGTTAGGTTAAGTTAGGTTAGGTATAGTGAGGTTACATTATACTTATACTAACTTAAATATGGTTACTTTAGGTTAGGTTAAGTTAGGTTAGGTATAGTGAGGTTACATTATACTTATACTAACTTAAATATGGTTACTTTAGGTTAGGTTAAGTTAGGTTAGGTATAGTGAGGTTACATTATACTTATACTAACTTAATATGGTTACTTTAGGTTAGGTTAAGTTAGGTTAGGTATAGTGAGGTTACATTATACTTATACTAACTTAAATGTGGTTACTTTAGGTTAGGTTAAGTTAGGTTAGGTATAGTGAGGTTACATTATACTTATACCAACTTAAATATGGTTACTTTAGGTTAGGTTAAGTTAGGTTAGGTATAGTGAGGTTACATTATACTTATACTAACTTAAATATGGTTACTTTAGGTTAGGTTAAGTTAGGTTAGGTATAGTGAGGTTACATTATACTTATACTAACTTAAATATGGTTACTTTAGGTTAGGTTAAGTTAGGTTAGGTATAGTGAGGTTACATTATACTTATACTAACTTAAATATGGTTACTTTAGGTTAGGTTAAGTTAGGTTAGGTATAGTGAGGTTACATTATACTTATACTAACTTAAATATGGTTACTTTAGGTTAGGTTAAGTGAGGTTAGGTATAGTGAGGTTAGGTCAGATGAGGATTCGTTGGCAATTTTAGTTTTCTAGTTTTTGTTCTCGAATATGGCTGTTTTGACTTAATGCTGTAAGGATAGGAGTGAGAAGACAGTTTTAGAGACCCAGCCGGCCCCCCCCCCCCCCACCTCCACCGTTACCTCCCACCCATTGTATTCACCTATACAGTTGTGGTGACCCTAGCATTACGCGCATGTCACACCACACACTTTAAGGCCGGCGTCACACGAGCTTTCAGACTCCACAGGAGGATTTTTTCGGACTTTGGAATCTGACACAAGTTATCAAATTATTTTGAGGGCTTTTTCTATTATAACTGATTATGTGTTCGTATATGATATATGACTAGTTAATTTTTTCAAGCTAATTACGCCATTTTGTTTATATTTCGACTAGCTCTAGACGATTTAACTCAGCTTAGAGAGGAAAGAATGCATCAGTTAACTATAACTAGCAAATCCCTCCTGAATTGAATACAGTCATCTGGAGGTAACTAGATTAAAGTAAATGTGATCACCTGCTTGAAAGTGTTAACATTTTGAGGTACAAGATTTATAATATTAGTAAAAGGAAGCTGAAAATGGGGTGATTACATATTTTACGTAAGCATAATTATGACTCTAATACTGTGACTCCGAGACTATCCTCCGCTAATGTGGTCGTGCGACTTGGGCTCTTTATATGTATTCGGTAGCGAAGTCTATTTTTTCCGGTGGTATTCACCTCTTTTAGTTTCTTAGTATTTGGTAAGTTTATTCGTGTTTCAAAGCGATTGTTCCTAATATTAAGCTATACACTTTTATTAAATGTCGACATGGAAGTAGCATTGGTCGAATAATTGGTGGAGGTCCCTTTTAAACTTAATATAATCGTCTAACAGTAGCCAAGAATACAGTTAATAAGACGGCACCGGGGCTGAAAGGGTTAAGGTGGTGCCACACTAGGGCAGGTATCTGATACTAAGATCGGAGTCATTTAATCTAGTTCAAAAAATACTGAAAGAGAAGGCTGTTATCAGGCTTCGAACTATATTACTTAACCCCTTTCACTACCACAGATCCTTCTTAAGCTACACAAAATCGTCTAAAATATAGGAAGAATAAAATCAAAAGATCGTCGCCGGTACAGAAGGGGTTAAGGGGGTCACCGTTTTTTTTTTTTTTTTTTTTATCTTAAGTAGTCATTTTCAGAGCTTCCGTGACCGTGTTTAGGATACCAAAGTTTCTCAGTGAATTTAACAAGGGCAACTGATGCTAAAAAAAATAAGCCCCCCATACACCTCACCAAAATGACGGGAAAGTTGTTATTTTAGACGTTTTTCAAAATGGCCGCCGCCGTCATCTTAAAAAATTGATAAAGTTCTATTTCTTGAAGTGAATGGCCAAAAATGACAATTTTGGTGTCTATTCCCACTAATTTTGGTGTCAGAAAACCAATGGGATGGCATAATTAAAAAATAATTAATAACTAATTACCAAATAATTAAGAAAATAAGAATAAAAAATAATTAAGAAAATTAATAATAATAAGAAAAATAATTAAGAAAATCAATGGGATGGCATAATTCATGATTTAGAGTCCCATTAACCTCAACATCTAAGACAAATATGATGTTGTTAAATCCACTGAGAAACTTTGGTATCCTAAACACGGTCACGGATCCTCTGAAACTTACTCAAATAATATAATATATAATTTAAAATGTAAACCAAGAATGTTGACTGATCAATTCCTTCTTTTTCAGGTTTGTTGCATCGAATTTGGCGTGAAGAATCATAAGCATGGAACGTAGAGGAGTTAGTGATGTGCCTGACCCAGGACCTGGATTAAAATGCATATTATGTCAACATCCCTGTATAGCTGATGATAGTACGGACAAGACATCTGATACAAAGTGGGAGAATCTAAGGAGCAAGTGTTTTCGGTGGAAGGAACTTGATAAATTTCAGCATGCCTATGCAGCAGTGGAGTGGGACAAGGGGCCTAAAGGCCTGTACATGCATAGTAAATGTTACACCCAGATCAGTAGTAATCGCTATATTCAGCAAGCACAGAATCGTAAACGGAAATCTGAACAGGAAGAATGTCACAAATGTACAAATGTCATGTTTGTTCAGCCAGACCTACCTAAGCTAAATCTACCTACCCTAGATGATGATAGACCAGTTGCAAATAGCACCTTGCCTTCGTACCTCTCTGATAGCCTCAAAGAACTTGGGAGCCAGATGCAAAGAATTGAACCATACAAAACAGTCAAGCGTTCTTGCCTTACTAATTTGCTTAGTTTTTTCTCAGAGGTATATGAAGCAGTAGATAATGACAAGGCATACGATATTATATATTTAGATTTCAGTAAAGCTTTCGACAGAGTCCCTCATGAGAGATTGATGAGAAAGGTTGAGGCACATGGAATAGGTGGGGCGTTGTTGGGATGGATTAGGTCATGGCTAATTGGTAGGAAACAGAGAGTCAGCATAAATGGTACCAAGTCAGAGTGGGGAGCAGTCAAAAGTGGTGTCCCCCAGGGATCGGTATTAGGTCCCCTGTTGTTTCTTATATACATAAATGACCTAGATTTAGGTATAACTAGTAGGATAAGTAAATTCGCAGACGATACTAAAATGGGGAGATCAATTGATTCAGATAGCGATATAGAGTGCCTCCAAAGGGATCTAGTTACATGAATGGTCAGTAAATTGGCAGATGAAGTTTACCCATGACAAATGCAAGGTATTAAAGATAGGGAAGATGCAAACAAATGTTAAATATAAACTAGCTAATTTAGAATTAGAAAATTCAGACTGCGAGAAAGATCTAGGTGTGTTTGTTAGCAATGATTTGAAGCCTAGAAAACAGTGTATGGGCGTTCGTAATAAGGCAAACAGGATTCTCGGGTTCATCTCTAGGAGTGTGAGTAACAGAACTGCTGATGTTATCTTAAAACTTTACTTGTCATTAGTGAGACCCCATATGGATTATGCTGTCCAATTTTGGTGTCCTATTACAGAATGGACATAGATTCATTGGAGAGAGTACAGCGTAGAATGACAAAATGATCCATAATATTAGAAATCTTCCGTATGAGAAAGGTTGAAGAAATTAGTACATTCGTTAGAGAGACGCAGAGTTAGAGGGGATATGATAGAGGTGTTCAGTGGGTTAGTGGGATTAACAAAGGGGACATGACAAATGTACTAAAGCTCCGTGATAGCGAGTCGTACCAATGGTTTCAAATTAGAAATTTCGTTTCAGAAAGATATAGGCAATATTGGTTTGGTAACAGAGTTGTAGATGGGTGGAATGGACTACCAAGTGCTATAGGGGATCTAAAACTGTAGGGAGCTTTAAGATAAAATTGGATAAGCATATGGACGAGAAGGGTTGGGTGTGAAGGGGGATCAGCCGGGTTGGGCCAATCAGCGCTCTGCAGACCCCCATAATCCTGCGTTAATCTCTAACCGTTTTGGTAAGATGATGATTAGAGTTGCAACCTATAATTGCCTTTGTAATTGATTTGGGGTTGTGTGGGACAGGGATCTGCCTTGCAACCATGCCAAAACAGTCAAGCGTGGTGAACCACCCATCAGACCAAGGATAACGGATGAACAACATCTGGACACAGTTCCTCAAAGAATGAGAGGTGTCATCCATGCAATGGCCCGAGCTAAGGCAGACGGAACAAGACCAAAGCCAGAAGACCAGACTGTACCAGCCTTTTCTGGCTTCCAGGCCACGCTATCACCAGAAACCCAGAAAAGTCAAGCGATTTATCATATGACTTATCCTGATCCACCAAGCAAGACCATTCTGTATGATGCCCTGCGCAAGCTTGCAAAGGCAATTGATGACAAGAAGATGCCATTTGCCATTATCGTCGGTGATCATCCTGTCTACGCATTATTGCTAGAATTGAAAAGTGAGAATCCAGAGATATTTGCTGACATATTGACATTCATGGGGCCCTTTCATATCCAGATGTCTTTCATCAATGCAATCTACAAAAGGTTCAAAGGCTCAGGCATTTCAGATGTACTGGTGGCTGCAGGCGTCGTTGCAGATGGATCCGTGGATCAAGCTCTGCGTGGAAAACACTTCAACCGCGGTGTGCGTTGCCTTCGACTCTTCTACGAGGCTTTACTCCAACATGCACTAGACAAACGTTTGGAAGGTGCCACTCTGTGTGAAGAGATCCAGGCATCTCTCAATAAGTTACGCAGTTCAGTAGACCAACAAGAACTTAATGATGCACATGCTGAGTTAGAGAGCAATGCCGATCTCAAGGGGCTCGTTGACTCCCTATTCCAGAACTTAGATGGTGCTCCACTAGCAGAATTCTGGATTTCATTCTTGGAGATGGTAGAGATACTGACTCAAAATATACATGGTATAAGGACAAGAAACTGGATCGAGTTCAAGTCTTCACTGAAGTTGATGCTTCCTTGGATGCATATTTATGACAACGATAGATATGGGCGCCATCTTCCAGAGTTCATAGCAATCCTAGAAAGTCTTCCCCATATCCAAGCACAATTCATGGAGAGTGGCATGTTTGCACAGTCAATGACCGGTAAACCCTACTCATGTGTTGCCCTTGACATATGGATAGAGTCAACGATGAATAAAGGATCCAAGCTTAAGTGTGGATGGTTGGCTATTCTAAAGAATGAGAAGCAACTCCTGTCAAACACGCGGAATGTTAACAACGTCAACCGGATAAGAGGCTGTGTTCATCGTCACGCAAATCACAAGAGACGAGGTTCAAGAAAGCATGCAGATTGTGCCCCAAGTAAGATGAAGATAGATGAACAATCTGTGCAGGATATCAGTGCATGTCTCACCGAGTTCCATTGTGATCCATTTGACCAATCAGATCTGACACTAAGATCCCTACAATCTGGAATTCAAGCCTCTCCAGCTCTCTTTGCTGATCTGAAGTCTGCAAAGGCCGATGGAGAAAGAAAAGTGGAGGAATTTGTAAATGAAAGAGTCTATTCCAGAACAAAGTCCCTCAATGCTCGAATACCACGTAGTAAAAGAGGCAATTTTGCAACTCAAGAAATCGAGAAGACAGCAAGTGAAAACCTGAAACAGACAACTGAAGAAATGGAGAGTAAGGCATTTACCTCGGTCATCAAACTTGTTGAGGCAAGTGACGGCTTAAAGATGGAAGACTTAATGCAGCATCGAGTAACAGATGAGTGCCTTTCAATTTTCAATGCAAATGGTACCATGCGCAAAACGCAGAAGAGTAAGCTACAGGAAAAACTGACAATGACATCCATACCGTACCCTGATATTTACACATCAATAGTAGACATGGGACTAATCTGGCGTCTAACAACGCCTACTACTGAAGACAGAGAAAAAGCAGATGGAACCAAGTTAACGTGGGGAGACTATGGTGAGAAACTTGTGAACTTTGTCCTGAATAGACATTCGAATGCAGAATGTGTTATCTTGGTTAATGACTCGTACGAGCAAGACTTCTCCATCAAAGATAGTGAACGACAACACCGTCAAAAAAATCAGTCCATTTGCAATGTGTTTATGAAGTCAGAGGACAAATTTCCTTCTAATAGAGACTTTCATGCTCTTCTTGGTAAGCCAGAGAATAAAGTTCGCCTTCAAGCATTTATCAAGGCTGCTTTCAAAAGAAAGGCATCTACAACCACTATTCAGCTCATACACTGTGTTGACAAACCAGCAAGGAATCTCACCACAGATGAAGTTTTGCAGAATCTCACATACGCCCATGCAGAAGCAGACACAGCTCTGTTCACTCTTTATGGTAAGCTGCGGTCAGAAGGGTATACAGAAGCAGTTGTCATAGACACTGAAGATACTGATAACTACGTTCAGGTAGCCTATGTGGCTCGGCAAATATCAGGACTCTTGTGCTTGAAACGCAAATCTCAACTGATAAATGCTCGGTGTTTGTGTAGTGAGGCAATGGCGGAGTCTTTGATCCCACTTTATGTTCTTACCGGATGCGACCATAACTCTGGCTTTTATGGAATAGGCAAGAAAACTATTGTTGACCGTGTAGAAAAATCATCAGAAGCTCGCAACCTCCTTAAAAGTTGTGGCACAATCATCCCAGTCACACAGGAAATCATCAATGACTTACAGAAATTTGTTATCTGGTACATCTATTGTGACACCAAACACAAGACCCTAGCAGAGGTGAGAGCAGCAAAGTGGTCAGTACTCAAGAAAAAGAAGATCATCAGACTGGTACCTGATTCTGACAGTCTACGACCACACTTAGAGCGCACCAATTACCTCACATATCTGCAGAAGAATTTCCAGCTTCAGAATCATCCATCACCAATTGGCCATGGATGGCACCTTGTAAATGGCTTATGCCTCCCAGTACGCTATACCCAACCTGCACTTCCATCATTCCTGGATCTTCTAAAAACTCCAAGTCATCCACAAATGGAGAGCAGCGATGATGACAGCGGAAGTGATTCTGACAGTTGTGCATCATATTTGTCCTGCAGTGATAGTGCATCTTAATGCAGTAGGTCTCATGTTTTATTAATTTAGGATACCAAAGTTTCTCAGTGGATTTAACAACATCATATTTGTTTTAGATGTTGAGGTTAATGGGACTCTAAATCATGAATTATGCCATCCCATTGATTTTCTTAATTATTTTCTTATTTACTTAATTTTTGGTAATTATTTATTAATTATTTTTTAATTGTGCCATGCCATTGATCTTCTGACACCAAAATTAGTGGGAATAGACACCAAAATTGTCATTTTTGGCCATTCACTTCAAGAAATAGAACTTTATAATTGTTTTAAGATGACGGCGGTGGCCATTTTGAAAAACGTCTAAAATAACAACTTTCCCGTCATTTTGGTAAGGTGTATGGGGGGCTTATTTTTTTTAGTATCAGTTGCCCTTGTTAAATTCACTGAGAAACTTTGGTATCCTAAACACGGTCACGGAAGCTCTGAAAATGACTCTACTATCTTGTTCTCCTTTTCTCTCTTTCCCTGGCTTGTATCGATTCGGCCCCATTCAGCCAACTGTTTTAAGACGTTTATCCCCATCCAGGTGTTGATTTCTTCCTGGCGAGCGATAGCGAGCCAGCATTGTATGGAGAAATCCGGCTTCGCCGGAGAAATTTTTCTATCGAAAAATTTACAAATTTAGCTTGCTGTTTAAACAAAAATATATATACGCTGGCTCGCTACCGCTCGCCAGGAAAATATTGACACCTGGATGAGGGTAAACGTCTTAAAACAGTAGGCTGAATGGAGCCGAATGGATACAAGCCAAGGAGAGAGGGAGAGAAAGAGAAAAAAAGCGAGGTGGGCCCCCTTAGTATGCGCGTGTGAACTGGCCTCTTTGTGTGTATCCGTTAGAGCAGTCTATTTTCCGATGATTTGAAATTTGTTTAAGCCGTTATCAAACACGCCATTTTCAGCGGAAACTTTTGTTGTATTTGTTACGAGAAAGAGGTAGATTAGCCAAATATACAGACAAACAGCCAGGCAAGCAGCAAAGTAGCACGATAAGCAGGCGAGCAAACAGACAAGATTATACAACAAAAATATAAACAGGTAAACAAGTACAATACAGACAAACAAGTACAACAGCATATAAACAGGTAAACAAGTGCAATACAGACAAACAAGTACAACAGAATATAAACAGGTAAACAAGTACAATACAGACAAACAAGTACAACAGCATATAAACAGGTAAACAAGTACAATACAGACAAACAAGTACAACAGAACAACAGCAGAGAAACACGCAGACAAATACGCAGACAAATAGGACAAATAGTACATTCGTCTCATGAACTCACGTCCACTCACTGATTCTATGCAATCTCTCTCTTCGCCGCAATATTGTATCTCTCTCGCTATTCTACCGCTATTACTATAATCAGTGTTCCTCAGAGCTCTCCCAACTCCTCTACGCAGAGCACGTAGCACCCGACTTGCAACACAATCCCACCCCTACCCTGTGCAACTCTCCAACCCAAGAGTGAAACGATATCCTCAATCTTTCTTTTATTCAACAGCTGAACTCTGGAACTCTCTCCCTCAGTCCTCTTTCCCTGATGCTACAACTTAAATTGCTTCAAACTCCGTGTGTCCAGGCATTTCGGCTCGTGCGTTCATTGATTCTGGCCCTGTCACTCTTTCAACTATGGGGAAGGCACTCGACACAGGTCATTTTGCTTTTTGTCTCCCTCATTCACATACAAAAACAAAACAAAAAAACAAGAGGCGTGCAGACAAATACGAAAAACAAGAGATAGACAAGCAGACATACAGGACCCACAGCAGAGAGACAAGCAGACACCCAATTATAATAACATACAGACAAACAGGACCCACAGCAGAGAGACAAGCAGACACACAATTATAATAACATACAGACAAGCAGACATACAGGACCCACAGCAGAGAGACAAGCAGACACACAATTATAATAACATACAGACAAACAGGACCCACAGCAGAGAGACAAGCAGACACACAATTATAATAACATACAGACAAGCAGACATACAGGACCCACAGCAGAGAAACAAGCAGACACACAATTATAATAACATACAGACAAGCAGACATACAGGACCCACAGCAGAGAGACAAGCAGACACACAATTATAATAACATACAGACAAGCAGACATACAGGACCCACAGCAGAGAGACAAGCAGACACACAATTATAATAACCTACAGACAAACAGACAAACAGGACGCACAGCAGAGAGACAAGCAGACACACAATTATAATAACATACAGACAAACAGACAAACAGGAATAACAGTAAACAAACAAGTCGACAAAAATGAATAACAAAATATAGACAATCAGAAAACCAGAATAACAACAGACAGACAAACATGAATAATAACAGACAGACAAACATGAATAATAACACAGACAAACATGAATAATAACAGACAGACAAACATGAATAATAACAGACAGACAAACATGAATAATAACAGACAGACAAACATGAATAATAACAGACAGACAAACATGAATAATAACAGACAGACAAACATGAATAACAGACAAACATGAATAATAACAGACAGACAAACATGAATAATAACAGACAGACAAACATGAATAATAACAGACAGACAAACATGAATAATAACAGACAGACAAACATGAATAATAACAGACAAACATGAATAATAACAGACAGACAAACATGAATACTAACAGACAGACAAACATGAATAATAACAGACAGACAAACATGAATAATAACAGACAAACATGAATAATAACAGACAAACATGAATAATAACAGACAGACAAACATGAATAATAACAGACAAACATGAATAATAACAGACAGACAAACATGAATACTAACAGACAGACAAACATGAATACTAACAGACAGACAAACATGAATAATAACAGACAGACAAGTAGACATATAGAATAACATCAGACAGACAAGCATGAATAATAACAGACAGACAGGAATAATAACAGACAGACAAGTAGACATATAGAATAACATCAGACAGACAAACAGGAATAATAACAGACAAACATGAATAATAACAGACAAACAAGTAGACATATAGAATAACATCAGACAGACAAGCATGAATAATAACAGACAAACAGGAATAATACCAGACAAACAGGAATAATAACAGACAGACAAGTAGACATATAGAATAACATCAGACAGACAAACAGGAATAATAACAGACAAACATGAATAATAACAGACAAACAAGTAGACATATAGAATAACATCAGACAGACAAACAGGAATAATTACAGACAAACAGGAATAATAACAGACAGACAAGTAGATACACATAAATATTATAATGCAGACAGACAGAAAAACAAAAACAAAACAGACACATATCAGTTGAGAACAAACCAGATACAAACAAAACAAGAAAACAAAGACATATACATTATTCAGACAAAATATCAGGAAGACAGTAATAAAGTAACAATCGGGCACGCAGAATAAACAGACAAACAAGGGACAGACACACAACATTAGGTAAACAGACAGACAAAACAGGCAAACAAACACAAAGAAGACAACTAAAATGAAAAGAAAAGACAAACATACAGACAAGTGGATAAACAAATAAAAAAGCAGATAAGCAGACATATGAACAGACGGACCATTATAAAAACAGACAGACACGCAGACAAATATAAAGCAGACAGGCAAGCACACACTAAACAATCATAAACCAAAGAGACACAAACAAATTAAGGATATAAATAAACATTTAGACAGAACAGCTAACACAAAAGCAGAAACACGATGATATAAGCAGACACACAAATAGAAAAACAGATATACAATCAGATAATTACATATAGGCGAGCAGACAAGGAATAAACATAAAATCACTGAATTCAACCAACAAGCAGATGAACAGAATAACTTAGACCATAGGCAGACAATTGACCACTTGCGAGTTTCAGTCTATAAGGAAGTTGGAGCTGTAAACATCGATATCAAATAATAATACAATAATAATGTAGGTTTCTGATGGATAAAAAGTATGTTGAATTGGGTTTTATGTATTTTATAGATGTACTACAACCGTATTTTAGCTGGTAATTCTGCTAAATACAGATGTCTACAGCCCAAACTTCCTTATAGAACGAAACTCTTAAGTGGACAATTAGAGAGACAAGCAGTTAGAATATTTAGAGAGACGTACAGTCGTAGTCAAGATTTTCTAGAACAGTTCTGGAAGCACAAATTATTATGACACACTGGTGAACCATATTGATAAACTGCTTAAGGGGGGTCACCTGCTTGTTTTCTCTCCTTTTCTTTCTCTCTTTGGCTTGTATCCATTCGGCCCCATTCAACCTGCTGTTTTATGACGTTTATCCCCATCTAGGTGTCGGTTTTTAACTGGCGAGCTATAGAGAGCCAGCATTGTATGGAGAAATCCGGCTTCGCCGGAGACTTTTTTCTATCGAAAAATGTACAAATTTAGCCTGCTGTCAAAAGCATTTAAAACAAATATGCTGGCTCGCTACCGCTCGCCAGGAAAAAATGACACCTGCATGGGGATAAGCGTCTTAAAACAGTAGGCTGAATGGGGCCAAATGGATACAAGCCAGAGAAAGAGAGAAAAGGAGATAAAAAAGGCAGGTGACCCCCCTTAAGCATCATACATCAGCCAGCTGGGGTTCAGTAGTTCTCATTCACCGTCTTGTTTGTTATCGATAGGAGGTGCGTAAGTATTTATGACTAAGACTGTACAGACAGAAAATCAAACAGACACGCAGAGCCATAGACAAAATATGTAAAATACAAGCAGACGAACAAACAGACAGACAAAACAGAGAAACAGGCAATCTGAAACCAGAAAACAAACAGTCAAAAACGGTGAAAACAGAATACGAGCAAGCATAATGAATGAGACAACTGATAAGCGGATAGATAAACATAAACACTGATAGACAAACAGGTAGACTGAAAGGCCCAACAGCAGGCAGCAGCAGCAGCAGCAGCAGGAACTAACGGTGACCGTCTGCCTGTCTGTATGTCTGCTGACCCGGCCACCAGTTTTGCTTAACGTAACCGAGATAGGGAAGTCCGTACAGTCATGAACATATATAAATGTACTGTACACCTTTATATAGATTGTAGGCACTAATCGAACAGGGCTATACCCAGGAGAGGCTATTGGCATTTGATAAGGAGTCGCTGGAACTCCTGTTTCATTTGCTTGGCCTCTCTTACTAATTTCCTTTGTGCCTCACTTACACTGAGAGTAATCCAGCTCGATCTCACAAACACCTCCTCCTCCTATCTACTTCACTACACTAAACATGCACACCACACTTCCTTCTTCCACAAACAAAAATATTTTAAATAATGATGAACATGAGTACCCAGGGGGGAGCGACCATAAATGCCCCCACACTCGCCCGACCTACCCCTGACGACCCCTCTAAATGCTCTGGACCAAGGCCAATAGTACTAACGTATACTATTGGTCTTGCTCTGGACCACAGCCAGGTACTCTTACTACCAGCCTTTCCAACATTCGCGGCCTTTCCTCTAATTTTGCCTCTGTAGAACACCAGCTCTCCTACTACAAACCTGACCTTCTTTTCCTCACTGAAACTCAGGTGTCTGAAGCAACTGCCAGCAGTCCCTTCTCTGCATCCTCCTACTTTCTCTATCCTAGTTTCAAAGCCAAAGGCGGATGTTGTGCATACGTGCACAACAAACTCACTTGCTCTCGTGTTCCCGATTTCGACTCTTCTATATTCTCAACTTTATGGCTCAAACTTTCCTGTCATTCTCATACTAAATATTTCTGTGCTGTCTATCTTTCCCCTAACACTACCGACTTTCCCAAATTCTTTGACTATCTAAGCTCTAAAATGGAACATATTCTATCCATTTCTCCTTTCTCAGAAATCTCCATCTTCGCAGATTTCAACGTTCACCACCGCCAATGGCTCTCCTCTCACACTACTGACCAACCTGGTGAATAAGCCTACGTCTTTTCTATCCTAAATGACCTAGAGCAGTTGGTTCAGCAACCCACCCGGATCGGTTCGGAGATTGGCCCAACATTCTTGACTTATTTCTAACTTCAAACCCTTCTTCTTATACTGTCGATCTTTTCTCTCCTTTGGGCTTCTCCGACCATAAACATATCTCTCGTCATCTGTCTTATCTCTCCAGTACAGCCACCCGATCCTCCCAGCCGGCGGCGCTTGTGGCACTTTGGCGCTGCCGACTGGGAGGCTCTCCGGTAGTACTTCTTTGATTTACCATGGAATTATTTTTGCTTCCGTGGCCGGGGACCCTCGGAGAGTGCTGAACGCATTACCGAGGTAATCCTATTGGGTATGGAGGCATGCATTCCATTTTCTTTCTCTCAGACTAATGCAAAAATATCTTGGTTTATTCATGCTTGTTCTACTGCTGTCCGCAATAAGGAGGAAGCATTCAAACGGTACTGATGACTTAAAACTCAAGAATCTCATTCTTCCTATGTTTCTGCCTGGAATCAAACCAAATCTGTCCTTCGACTTGCCAAACACTCTTTCATCAATAATAAATGCACTGAACTATCCAACTCTAGCTCTTCCCAAGTTTTCTGGAATCTAGCCAAAAACCTCTCCAACAATGTTCTTCCTCGTCTATCCCTCTCCATTTCTATTCTGATGGCACAAGCATCACTTCTTCCTCTGACAAAGCTGAACTCTTCACTCAAACTTTCGCTAGAAACTCAACCTTGGATGATTCTAGTGCTATTCCTCCCTCTCCACCCCTCTCTCTCCTACTTATGCCTAATATCCTAATCTCTCCTAAAGATGTATTTTCTACCCTCTCTGGACTTAATATTAAGAAGGCGTACAGTCCGGATGGTGTTCCCCCTGCTGTACTAAAAAACAGCCTAGGCAAACTCTTTCGTCTCTGTCTCTGCTCTAACGTCTTCCCTTCTTGCTGGAAGTTTGCTCTCATTCAACCTGTCCCAAAGAAGGGTGACCACTCTCAACCCTCCAACTATCATGCACTTGCTCTCATCTCTTGTAATTTTAAAGTTTTTGTAACTATTCTTGCCTCCAAATTTCTTAAGCAATTATCTTCTCATAATCTGCTCTCAGATTGCCAGTATGGTATTCTTAAGGGTCGCTCTACTGGTGATCTTCTTTCATATTTTACTAATTCTTGTTCATCCTCCTCTCCGGACTTTGGTGAGACCTTTTCTATTGCGCTAGACATATCGAAGACCTTCGATAGAGTCTGGCCTAAATCTCTAATTTCTAAACTACCCTCCTTCGCTTTCTATTCCTCCATCTGTGCCTTTGTCTCTAATTTCCTTTCTGGCCGTTCCATAGCTGCTGTTGTGGACACCATCGCTCACTTCCTCATCCTATCAACTCTGGTGCTCCTCAGGGTTCTGTCCTATCTCCAATTCTCTTTCTAATTTTCATAAATGATCTTCTCAACTGTACCTCCAGTCCTATCTATTCATATGCAGACGAATTTACCTTACACTATTCAATTAGTTTTCCAGAACGCCCCAGCAAACAATCCCTCAGAGACAAACATAATGAAGCCATACAAAGCTTATCTTATGATCTAACTACCATTTCCAATTGGGGGAGAGAAAACCTTGTTGCTTTTAATACTTCCAAAACCCAATTTCTCCATCTATCTAACCATCGTGAACTCCCAGAGGACTATCCCTTATACTTCAACAATAAAAAAAATCGACCCTTCTTCTTCTCTCAGTATTCTCGGTGTCTCTTTCTCTTCTGTTCTCTCTTGGAAGAACCATATTACCAGTCTTGCTAAGGCGGCTTCCCAGAAACTGAGAGTGCTCAACCGCCTCAAGGGGTTCTTTTCCCCTGCACAGCTTCTTGCTTTGTACAGGGGCACAGTGCATCATTGTATGGAGTATTGTTCACATGTGTGGAGAGGATCCTCTCACACAGCACTTCTAGACAAAGTAGAGAGGAAAGCCTTTCGTATCATTAACTCCCGTCTACTCACTGACTCTCTGCAATCTCTCTCTCTTCGCCGCAATGTTGCATCTCTCTTGCTATTCTATCACTACTACAATAATCAGTGTTCCTCTGAGCTCTTTCAGTGTATACCACCTCCTCCACGTAGGGTACGTAGTACCCGTCTTGCAACACAATCCTACCCCTACTCTGTGCAACTCTCCAACTCATGAGTGAAACGATACTCCCAATCATTTTTCTATCTACAGCTGAGCTCTGGAAATCTCTCCCTGAATCCATCTTTCCCTCATCCTATGATTCTAAGTGCTTCAAACTTCGTGTGTCCAGACATTTTGGCTCTACTGTTCCTTGATTTTGGCCCTGTCACTATTTCAACTCTGGGGGAGGCACTCGTCACAGGCTGTTTTGCCTTTGTCTCCCTCGTCCACATAGAAAAACCAAAAAATCAAATCTTAGAACCTTTAAAGCCAAATTCTGCAGTCTCTGGGCTACGTGCAAGTAACATGTTTGGTTTCGTTTGCGTCCGATACTGATTGGAATGAGTGCGTAGCTCTTAGTGCTCATGACTGTACATATGACACCACAGTTACCACTCAACCAACCTTAACATGACATATGCTAGTCTAATTTACTCTAACCTAATACATATCTATGTAAATCTAGCAATATCATCATCAACAAGAACAGTATCAGCAGCATCCTTGAAAGGACCGGCCGGCCCCAAAGGAACGATGATAGCCTTTGTAACTTACTATAGTGGCTTAGTTCGTCTTGGCAAGGTTGTATGCAACTCTATAGTATGTTGTTTTTCCAGCTGTTGGTAAATTGTTATCTCGCCATCCTGATTACTACTGTAGGCTATTATCAAAATGTTGTAACAAAATATGTTGCTGTTCATGAAACCTTGGCAATAATGTGACACAGAAACATAGCAGTGTCATATTTGTTCATTACGAATAGAGAATTCAGATGCTAAGGGATTCAATTTACCATCAGCTGACTATAGTTTACAGCACCATTGATGTCCGCCATTGCAGAGAGGGATGGGGAGGCCATGAGAGTGAATGATAAATCAACTTTAGATTAACTGACAGACATTACAACGAAATCCAAGGGATAATACAGAAAAAACAAGGAATGACAGATTAAATGGTCACCAATAGAATGCTTATTGAAGGGTAAGGAAAGTCTACCTGGGAAAAAGAAAGGTCATCAATTTCGAGCGAGGGGTAAGAAGACCGGGAGAGGGAGAGGGAGAGGGGAGGATTTCAATATATTCAGTGTGATGGAGGCTAGGTATCATAGACCGGGAGGGGGAGGGGAGGATTTCAATATATTCAGTGTGATGGAGGCTAGGTATCATAGACCGGGAGAGGGGGAGGGGAGGATTTCAATATATTCAGTGTGATGGAGGCTAGGTATCATAGACGTGATTTCAATATATTCAGTGTGATGGAGGCTAGGTATCATAGACGTGATTTCAATATATTCAGTGTGATGGAGGCTAGGTATCATAGACGTGATTTCAATATATTCAGTGTGATGGAGGCTAGGTATCATAGACGTGATTTTCCGGTCCCGTCGCAAGACCATCGTCGCAAGATCTACCCCGAAAACTGTTTTTCCGGTCCCGTCGCAAGCCCACCTTTAGCAAGCGAGACACCAATATTCTCTTGCGACGGCAAAAGAGCTCCGGAGCTGGGTTGACGGCAAGTTGAAACATCTCACTCAACTTACGGTTTCTTCATTCTAATTTATTTCGGTATATTTGTTTATCCAAACATGATCTTATAATTTACTTGCCTATTATTAGGAAGTAGAGTAATAAGAGCCCACAGTAACGAATATTCAATTGTTGATAATAAATTAATGTCGGACAGTACGCTTGGTTAGATTTTGTCCACGAAACAACAACAAACGTGAGGCCATGTATGCAGCACCAAATCCTGTCCTCTGCGCATGCGCGGCCTTTTCCCTAATATTTTTATTTTGTTATTTAGGCTCAACTGTTAGGTTAATTTAAGTTAGGTTAGGTTAGGTTAGGTAAGGTAAGGTAAGGTTAGGTTAGGTTAAGATAATATAATAGTATAAAGGAAAACAAAAATCGTGCCAAGGGGCCTAAGATTCTCACGCATGCGCAGAGGACAGGATTTGCAGGATTTGGTGCTGCATACATGGCCTCCCCAACAAACCCCAGCTGTGAATATGCTATTTACCGATTGTTTTTTTGTCTTTTCACATCAGAATTGAATTTACATAATCCTTATGATAATTACATTGGCGGTGAATGTTATTCCGATGATATGGAAGTTGTATAGCCTAGCCTATATATTTGTAAAATGGTGCGCTGGCTTGGAGCAAGCCTGTGTTGTTTTTCCCGTCTTGTGATGATCTTGCGACGGCTCGGTTGAGACGGTGGTCTTGCGACGGGACCGGAAAATCACGTCTATGTTATGACTAATTATAGTTCATTACTTTCTTGAGACCTGTAGAGGAAGGAATTAAAGTGCATTATTTAAGGACAAACGCAGTCAGTCGGGGACTTAAGGCGAAATACTTTCAAGACCTTTACTGGTTTGGACTATGCTACAGTCTACATTATTTGCCATGTTAATTAAAAAAAAAATAGCTCTTCTAAAGAGGAGCTTAATTGCTTTGTGGGAATGCAAGGCCATTCCAATAATTGTACGAACGGTACCATACTTCTAATAAAATTCGAACAATCTGTTATGAAGTACTTACTGACATCCATGCTATCATGGCATTGAAGAACTGTTCGTTGCAAGGTTGGATCATATGAGATAATTATGTGCCCCCATATTATTATGATATTTTTGTTTTTGTCCATGTGTATGAAGGAGACAAAAGGAAAACTGCCTGTAACAAGTGTCCCCCCAAAGATGAAATAATGATAGAGGTCCAAATTGACCACTTGCGAGTTTCAGGCTATAAGGAAGCTGGAGCCATAGACGTCGATATAAAACAGAAATGCAATAATAATGTAGGTTTCTGACGGATAAATGGTATGTTGAATTGGGCTTTATGTATTTATATTATGTACTACGACCGTATTTTACCTGTAAATTCTGTTAAATATCGTTGTCTACAGCTCCAACTTCCTTATAGAACGAAACTCGCAAGTCGGCAATTCAAGGTACGTTACAGTTACAATGTCTGGACACACGGAGCTTGAAGTAGCTTAAGTCATAGGATGAGGGAAAGACAGATTGAGGGAGAGAGTTACCGAGCTTACTTGTTGAGTAGAAGAAAGACTTGGAAACTCATTTCAATCTTGGGTGAGAGAGTTTGGACAGAATAGGGGTGGGAATGTGTTGACAGTCGGGTGCACCCCTTTCTCCGTAAGGAAGTATTCACTGAGAAAGCTCTGAAGAATATTGATTATTGTAATAGCAGTAGAAGAGTGAGAGAGATGCAACAATACTCGATACATGGGCGAACAGTGCCCCTATACAGAGCAAGAAGCTGTGTGAGGGTCATAAAACCACGGAGATGGCTGAGCACACCTAACTTCTGTAGTAGTAGTAGTAGTAGTAGTAGTAGTAGTAGTAGTAGTAGTAGTAGAAGTAATAGTAATATGATCTTTCCAAGATAGGTTATATGAAAAAGGTACACCAAGAATATTGAGAGAAGATGAAGGGTTGATTTGTGTATTGTTAAAGAGTAAGTGACAGTCTTTTGGAAGATTGCGACGGATAGATAGAGGGAGAAATTGAGTCTTGGAGGCATTGAAAGTAAGAAGATTCTCACTGCCCCAATCATATATACAGTAGTTGATAGATCAGAAGATAGGCGTGTTATGGTCTCGTCACATGAGTTTTGGAGTGATTGCATGGTGGGTCGTTGTGGAAAATTAGTTGAATAATGCAAGGTAGAGTCATCAGTATATGAGTGAATAATGTAAGGTAGAGTCATCAGTATATGAGTGGATAGAGGTAAAGGTACAGTCAAGATGATCATTAATGAATATAAGGAAGAGAACTGGAGACAGAACAGAGCCCTGAAAAACACTAGAGTTGATAAGCTGAGGAGATGGCCGTCCACAACTGCAGCTATGGAATGGCCAGAGAGGAAATTAGAAGCAAAGGCACAGATAGAGGGATAGAAACCAAAGGAGGGTAGTTTGGAAATTAGAGATTTGTGCCAGACTTTATTGAAAGCTTTTGATATATCTAGCGCAATAGAAAAGGTTTCACGGAAGTCCCAAAGGGAGGATGACCAAGTAAGATAAGTGAGGAGATCACCAGTAGATGGTGATCTGAACGAATACTTTAAGGGGAGATATCCACTTGAGGGATTATTTTCTTGACTCCTTTCTCCCTCATGTTTAGCCCCATTGCTTTTCTAATTTTAAGACGTTCGCCCCATTATTTTGACGATTTTAAGAACTTTCGACCCATTTCTGTCAATTTTAAGACCTTTCGTGCCATTTAGGTGTCGATTTTATCCTGGCGAGCGATAGCGAGCCTGTTATTCAAGAGGAACCGGCTTTCAGCCGGGAAATTTTTCTACCGAAAAA
Organism: Paralithodes platypus; assembly: GCA_032716605.1. Classification (NCBI taxonomy): domain Eukaryota; kingdom Metazoa; phylum Arthropoda; class Malacostraca; order Decapoda; family Lithodidae; genus Paralithodes; species Paralithodes platypus. The sequence continues at coordinate 2,162,140 of CM064494.1, read as the reverse complement.
TGTACAAATTTATCTTGAAAGGGGCTCAAGGGGGTGTAATCTTAAGCTTGATGGATATCTAGAGACCAAACTAAAAACCTCCCCTTAAGAAGACTGATGCCTAAGAAATTTTGAATTAATTAAGAATAGATTAAAAAGCTTTAGAGATACAAGAAATAAGAACAATTGTACTATAGTTGGAGGGTTGAGAGCGGTCACCCTTCTTTGTGACAGGTTGAATGAGAGCAAACTTACACTAAGAAGGGAAGACAGTAGAGGAAAAACAGAGACAAACATAGTCAGCACAGATGAACAATTGTTGAGTACAACAGAAGGAACACCATCCAGTCCGTACACCTTCTTAGTAGTGATCCTAAAGAGGGCAGAAAGTACATCCTTAGAAGAGATTGTGATATTCAGCATAAGTAAGTGAGAGGGGAGTACAGAGGGAGGAATAGCACCGGAATCATCCAAGGTGAAGTCTTTAGCAAAAGTTTGAGCAAAGAAATAAGCTTTGTCAAAGGAGGAGGTGATGGTGGTACCGTCAGAGTGGAGAAGAGGAGGGAAAGATGAGGAAGTGAAATTGTTGGAGATGTTTTTGGCTAGATGCTAGAAAGCTTGGGATGAACTAGACTTGGACAGTTCAGAGAATTTGCTATTGATGAAATAGTTTTTGGTGAGTCGAAGAACAGGTTTGACTTTATTCCGGGCAGAAACATAGAGAGTACAAGAACAAATGAATGAATAATAGCTGTATTGTGTGATTATAGGGAGTCCATCAAATAAATGGCGTAAGTGCCATATGGTCTAAACCGGGTTGTAGTAAAATATACTGATGGTGCTGACATTCCTATAGAGACATGAATGAGTGTGCTGAGTCATGTGTGTGTGTGTGTGTGTGTGTTAGAGAGAGAGTGTGTGTGTGTGTGTGAGAGTGCACCATGTATATTTATGTGTGAGTAGGCCTATTTACTGTATGTGTGTGTGTGTGGTAAGTGTTTGTGTACGCATGTTTAGGAAATGTGAGCGTAAATAGTAATGTATTAAGTTAATTTTGGCATCAAGATGTACATTTAGCTCACCATATCTATTATTACGGAGTTTTAACGGTGAAATTTTGACCCCGCAAATAGTACTAATTTGTGAAACTTTGGGATATACCTTACCTTTGGATACCTTTGGATGTGTTCGCCGCTCTTCTAGCGGCACCAAGGAGCGCGACGCCCCTCGTTATGGGTGGTGATTTGGTACAGTAGACTGTTTGAAGCGACAGCTCGCTCCCTTGCGAGGATGGGCTCGTCTGGCACTTTTTGCAGTTCGACATCTAGGGCTCTCTTGAAGTTGTCTAACGAGATGTCCCTCATGTCTCTTACTCGCCGTGGGAGTTTGTTGAAGAGACGTGGGCCTCTGTGTGATAACCAGCCCTCTCGCAGAGAGCCCATAGCACCCCTGTTATTCATCCGGGGGATTTCGCATTCCCAGCCTCTCCTATCACTGAATTTCATGACTATCGGAGTATGTAGGTTTGGTACTAAACCCTCTGCGATTTTCCACGTGTATATTATTAGGTAACGTTCTCTTCTACGTTCCAGTGAGTACAGATTCAGTGCTCTTAAACGCTCCCAATAGTGTAGATGTTTTATCGAACTTATATGCGAAGTGAAATTTCTTTGTACACTCTCTACGTCATTTATTTCACCTGCTTTGTATGGGGATGTTAATACGCTACAGTATTCAAGCCGCGGTAGCACTAGAGATTTGAAGAGCGTTATCATAGGCAATTCACCGCGTGTTTTAAAAGTACGCAGAATCCAACCCGTTAGACGTTTCGCAGCCGCCACTTTGACCTGGTTATGTACTTTGAAACCCATATTTTCAGACATTAATACCCCAAGGTCTTTCACACTGTCTTTCCGTTCTATTATGTGGTTAGATTCTGTTAAGTAATTTGTAATTTCTTTAACACCATTATTATCTCCGTACCGTATTAATTGGAATTTGTCCTCATTGAATTGCATGTTGTTTTCCCTGGTCCACTGGAACACTACATTCATGTCTTCCTGCAGTCGGCCCGTGTCCTCTTGTGTGTTTACTATCTTGCTTAATTTTGTGTCATCAGCAAAAGACGACACCGTACTGTGTCTGGTGTTGGTATCTATGTCGCAAATTAGTATGAGGAACAGAAGGGGCGCTAGCACTGTTCCTTGGGGCACTGAGCTTTTGACATTCGAAGGCTCAGAAGTGACTTGGTTTACTGATACCGATTGTTTTCGGTTTACGAGGAAATTGTATATCCACCGTCCGATTTTCCCAGTTATACCTTTTGCTTTCGTGGGCTATTATACCATGGTCACATTTATCAAATGCCTTAGCAAAATCGGTGTAAATGACATCCACGTTTTTCTTTTCTTCTAGCGCTTTAAGAATTTTGTCATAGTGTTCCAAAAGTTGTGAGAGACATGATCTTCCCGCTCTGAACCCATGTTGACCGGTGTTGTGTAGTTCATTTGTCTCCATGAATGTTGAAATTTTGCTTCGCAGGACTCGCTCGAAAACTTTAATGATGTGAGTGAGAGGTTAGAGCTACCGGGCGGTAGTTTTTTGGTAGTGCTTTTTATGGCATATTGACTATCTTAGGAAGGCCGCTACTTTATAAAAGCCTAAGAGACTATCTAAGTAATATCCGATTCCCACAGGTCCTTCGGAAGCTGAAAAAAATCATCCATTATAGAAAAGAAAAAGGGAAGACAACCAACACAAACAACACAGAAAGGGAAGACAACCAACACAGAAAGGGAAGACAACCAACACAAACAACACAGAAAGGGAAGACAACCAACACAAACAACACAGAAAGGGAAGACAACCAACACAGAAAGGGAAGACAACCAACACAAACAACACAGAAAGGGAAGACAACCAACACAAACAACACAGAAAGGGAAGACAACCAACACAACCAACACAGAAAGGGAAGACAACCAACACAAACAACACAGAAAGGGAAGACAACCAACACAAACAACACAGAAAGGGAAGACAACCAACACAAACAACACAGAAAGACAAACGACGGTGTTGAAATGGTTAAAGGGAAGACAACCAACACAAACACAGAAAGGGAAGACAACCAACACAAACAACACAGAAAGGGAAGACAACCAACACAAACAACACAGAAAGGGAAGACAACCAACACAAACAACACAGAAAGACAAACGACGGTGTTGAAATGGTTAAAGGGAAGACAACCAACACAAACAACACAGAAAGGGAAGACAACCAACACAAACAACACAGAAAGGGAAGACAACCAACACAAACAACACAGAAAGACAAACGACGGTGTTGAAATGGTTAAAGGGAAGACAACCAACACAAACAACACAGAAAGGGAAGACAACCAACACAGAAAGGGAAGACAACCAACACAAACAACACAGAAAGGGAAGACAACCAACACAAACAACACAGAAAGGGAAGACAACCAACACAAACAACACAGAAAGGGAAGACAACCAACACAAACAACACAGAAAGGGAAGACAACCAACACAAACAACACAGAAAGACAAACGACGGTGTTGAAATGGTTAAAGGGAAGACAACCAACACAAACAACACAGAAAGGGAAGACAACCAACACAAACAACACAGAAAGAATAACGACGGTGTTGAAATGGTTAAAGGCTCTCAAAGTCCCATGATCCGCTGGAAGATATTCACAAAGTTTGGTGGTGTTCGAACACTCACAGTACTTTTCTTATGCGGCACATTATCCTAGACCAGGGTTCGGCAACCTGCGGCTCAGGAGCCGCATGCGGCTCTTTCAGGACACTTGTGTGGCTCCAGAAACTTCAGAAATAATAATTCTTCATTCAAAACGAAGGCATCATATAACACATTCAATGCAACATTCGATTTGTTTATTCATCTTCGAAAATATCTACAGTATAGGTATCAATCGTTATTTCTAGAAATGTGACACATAGTCCTATGAATTCCCTAAGCTTTGTGAATAAAAGTAGGCCTACATTGAAAAATATCACTATAATGTTTAGTACACAAGTAGTGTACTGAAATACTGTAGATTTCGGTTTATGAGACCAATTTTTTGTGTTGAGGCTCCGACAGTAATGTTTTTGTATTCAACTTAGAACAAATGGCTCTTCAAGCTTTAAGGGTTGCTGACCACTGTCCTAGACTAACCTAATTTAACCAATCTAACATAGCCCCACCTCACCTAAGCTAACTTAACTATTAGCTTATGTTTGGTTAGGTTAGGTAAAGTTGGGTGGATTTAATATATCCTGAGCTCGAATCCCGGGAAGACATATGTTTTCATTAGTTTATTCAAGTACATTGGGGTTTGTAATTGATGATTAATGTTAAGAACGGGGTGTTACTTATATCAAGATAATCCTGCACTGAAAAAAATCTCCAAATATCTACGAGCACAGGACAAGAAGTACCGGCAACATGACGTAACTTCGGACGGGGAGATAACTTCGGACACTCTAGAAAAAGTATACAATGAACCACAGGTATGGAATAAATACATGATGTTATGAAAAGTATACAATGAACCACAGGTATGGAATAAATACATGATGTTATGAAAAAACCAATATGTCTGCGGTGTTCTTCCATAATGCAGAGTAATTTTTCCATAACTGTAGCTTACATACCTTAATCCAGAAATATCCGAAGTATAGCCCCCGTCCAAAGCTAGGTAATTTCACGGGGTACTATTGCTGTGATAATGTAAACAGTCACTATATTACCAACCCGTGGTACCGTTAATTATAGTTTTTCAAGATCTTAGTGTTGTAATATTAAGGGGGGTTACCGGCTTTTTTTTATCTCTCCCTCCTTTTCTCTCTTTCCCTGGCTTGTATCCATTCGGCCCCATTCAGCCAACTGTTTTAAGACGTTTATCCCCATCCAGGTGTCGATATCTTCCTGGCGAGCGATAGCGAGCCAGCATTGTATGGAGAAATCCGGCTTCGCCGGAGACATTTTTCTATTGAAAAATTTACAAATTTAGCTTGCTTACAAAAAATATATATATGCTGGCTCGCTACCGCTCGCCAGGAAAATATTGACACCTGGATGGGGTAAACGTCTTAAAACAGTAGACTGAATGGGGCCGAATAGATACAAGCCAAAGAGAGAAGGAGAGAAAGAGAAACAAAAAGCGAGGTGGGCCCCCTTAAGGTGATATGTAGCTAATACAGAGTGATAATAAATATAGTTCTTGATAGTGGTAATTTATGTTCTTCTATTGTTATAATTGTACGATTTTGTTTACAGAGCAATTATCTTTTACATGGCCGATCACAGCAACTAGTTGTAGTCAAATCTGGCTTAAAATCTAACCTAACCTAATCCTAAATAACGTAACGTAGCGATTATGTTGAGTTGGGTTAGGTTGGGAAGGGTTGGGTAGGGATGGAGTGGGTTGGAATGGCTTTGATGGGCTGAATTGGATTAAGTTGGGTTAAGTAGAGCATAGGTGGGGTTGGGTTGTGGTGGGTTAAGTACAGTCTAGGTGGGGTTGTGTTGTGGTGGGTTAAGTACAGTATAGGTGGAGTTGTGTTGTGGTGGGTTAAGTACAGTATAGGTGGAGTTGTGTTGTGGTGGGTTAAGTACAGTATAGGTGGAGTTGTGTTGTGGTGGGTTAAGTACAGTATAGGTGGAGTTGTGTTGTGGTGGGTTAAGTACAGTATAGGTGGGGTTGTGTTGTGGTGGGTTAAGTACAGTATAGGGGGGGTTGTGTTGTGGTGGGTTAAGTACAGTCTAGGGGGGGTTGTGTTGTGGTGGGTTATGTACAGTATAGGTTGGGTTGTGTTGTGGTGGGTTATGTACAGTATAGGTGGGGTTGTGTTGTGGTGGGTTATGTACAGTATAGGTGGAGTTGTGTTGTGGTGGGTTAAGTACAGTCTAGGTGGGGTTGTGTTGTGGTGGGTTATGTACAGTATAGGTGGGGTTGTGTTGTGGTGGGTTATGTACAGTATAGGTGGAGTTGTGTTGTGGTGGGTTAAGTACAGTATAGGTGGAGTTGTGTTGTGGTGGGTTAAGTACAGTATAGGTGGAGTTGTGTTGTGGTGGGTTAAGTACAGTCTAGGTGGGGTTGTGTTGTGGTGGGTTATGTACAGTATAGGTGGGGTTGTGTTGTGGTGGGTTAAGTACGGCATAGGTGGAGTTGTGTTGTGGTGGGTTAAGTACGGTATAGGTGGGGTTGTGTTGTGGTGGGTTAAGTACGGCATAGGTGGGGTTGTGTTGTGGTGGGTTAAGTACGGCATAGGTGGAGTTGTGTTGTGGTGGGTTAAGTATGGCATAGGTGGGGTTGGTTTGGGTTGGGTTAAGTACGGAATAGGTGGGGTTGGGTTAAGTACGGAATAGGTAGGGTTGGGTTAGGTTACGTAGTTAAGTTAGACCAAGTGATCGTCCTGGTAATAGAAAAGCATCTGGAGAAGAAGAACCCTCCAAAGTTTGTAGGATGTTTAGGTTTCCCACGGCCTAATGATCCTAACATTCTCATGGCCTTAGGGGTTATTGAGGGTTGGGAATTTCATGACCTGTGTCTATTATTTAACCCTTCTTGTATACTGTAGTATGACGAACAATTTAACCCTTCTTGTATACTGTAGTATGACGAACAATTTCATTTTATGTTGGTTATGATAGGGCGATTTTCGTAAGATTAAATGTCAAATGGATAATTCAGATAATTTTGACCGCTTTGATTGCTACTGGTCGTCCTTAAGGTATACAAAATTGTGTAATATTATAAACATTATACTATATAAACACACCATGATACTGAAAGGCGTTAACTCTTTCAGTAACATGGCGTCTTCTTCATTATATTCTTGCCAAAACTAGACATTATAATACATGAAGTAAAGTAAAGTAAAAGTAAAGTATATCTAGTGCTATCAAATTGTATACTTAATATATAGTTTAACAGCATTCGTTAGTCTGGCCTCGTCTGCTGTGCCAAGGCTCCTGAGCAGACATACGAATATCTAAATTTGGACGTAAAACAAACACGGCACTGAAAAACAAAACTATAGACTAAACGTGTGTAAGTATAAACACAAATCAGGTTTCATACAAGTAGAACGCGGTATGCGGTGAACTCCTTTATACTCTACGTTCCATATCGAAATTTATATGCCAAGTTACAAAATCAAGGGTAATATGTAGATCGAAAAAATGCACACACAACTTTCTATTTAAAGTATATACAGGCTATCGTTGACCGCAACCATTCTCGAACAAAGTGTCAAAAAGAACAAAATGTTGAACTGAGCCAAAGCAGTGTTCGAGCTGCTATAAGTTATCTCACTGTTTATTAGGAAATTCGAAATTTTAGGAATGTTAGGGAACATTCATAAGTCTTAATATCAATGAAGAAATACAATATATTTACATATTAAAGCAACTTTATGTCAAGTTAGATTTAATAGTATACAATTATATTTCTCAGACACAAAACAAACCTATTCAAATTGAAGTTTACACAATTAAGAACGTACTTATTATAAGGGATATTGATTATTAAGGAAGTACCTATAGCAATAAAAGGGGTAAAACCCGTCTCAATTATCTCTTCGACTCCTACAGACCCTTTACAAACATATTTAAATCACACACGTGTTCATCTTATGTTTAGCGCACGCGTTCAGAGCATGCGAGCCCTTTTACCTATAACTCAAGTCAAGTTCCTTCTTTCCTGTTAATTGTGAATTGTGTATATTTATGTTTTTATGTATTTTTCTTACCATTATTGTGTGAAACTATATTAAATTGTATATGAATTAAAGTGGTGTTCTGTATCTACTGTGTGACTTGCCTTTGTAGTTAATTGTAGTTATATATTAAGATTAAAATTCAAAATAGTTTATAGTCACAAATTAATATTACAGAGAATTTTACAGCAAATAGTTATATTAACAATTTGTGACAATGAGGATGTGATGCCCTGCGGCACATGGGTCCTCATTTGTTCATAAATTTCACAAATGTTCATAAAGAGAGATATACAAACATATGTATATATATTTAACACCCCATTAAAAAACAAAAAAACAAAAAAAAAATAGTACCGGTACATGCAGTACTACTATGAAATCATAGTAGTGATTTTACAATATACAATACTTATGCTTCCCTGTTATTAGAACTCACCAATACTTATGCTTCCCTGTTAGTAGAACTCACCAATACTTATGCTTCCCTGTTAGTAGAACTCACCAATACTTATGCTTCCCTGTTAGTAGAACTCACCAATAACTAGATTTGCTCTAGCATAATACCGTCCAAGCATCTCTGATTTCTTCATCAGCATAAACATTAGTCCCATTTTCATTCCAGACACACTGTTCTCCTACATCTTAACTGTCATCCTTAACTCACTAAGCTAAATTGAAGATTACATTGCGAGTTTGATCGTTACACACTTGGTCAATGACCAAGTCATGTATAATTGTCTTTGCATGGTACACTCGGATGCCATAGTCTCTAGCCCACTCATACCAAATTGTGGACCACATTTGTTTTTCTTTATGCAATTATAACTATGTGGATTGATTTGTTTTATAGAACATTTTTCAATAAATAGTATACATAATTTTGTAGTTGATTTATAGACAATTATATTGATAAGTTGGTTTCCAGATATATACTTCCATAGTTAGAAATAGATGAAGTTCCCGAATATTAATAAGTGGGCTAGAGACTATGGTATCCGACTGTACATCTCTCTCTCTCTCTTTCTTTCTTTTTTTCTTTTTGTTTTCAATTCGCTTGGCCGCCAGATACTCCTCCCTGCAACCTCCTTTCTTCCATGCTTTGAAGCATCTTCTTTTCTCCTTTATTGCGTTTTCAACCTGGTCATTCCACCACCAAATCTTATACCTGGGGGGGACCCTTAGTTTTGTCTCAGCCTTTGTAAGTGGCAGCAAGAAGGCTACGTTCAAGGAAGTTCCAGTGGCTATTCACATCATTTGGCCTAGCGCCCCTGTTCCTATCCATTTCCTCCAGTTTGCTGTGAAACCTAACCCTGTATTCTGATATACTCAGTAACCATACTTTTCTTTTTTAAATGTATACCTTCTTTTCCACAGGATCTTGCCTTAAGTCACACAATTTGGAGCTAGGTTGGGAGATAAATTTTTCGCTTGGGATGATCTTTACATCCCGAACCAACTTCCAGTGTTTCTTGTTCACCAAGAAGTAATCTATATGGCTACTGGTGCCCACAGAACTGTACGTGATCAGATGACTCAATCTTCTTTTGAACTTAGTGTTACACACAACCAAGTTGAGTGCAACATAGGATTCCAGTATATATTCGCCTTCTAGATTTCGTCTGCTGTACCCTTTTCCTCCATGCACACCCTAGTACCGATCAGCACATGCTCCAAAATGCTCCTTAATTAAGGTCACCACCTAGTACTGTATTATCATTCTTAGAGAGGCCCGAAACAACACTGATCAGTTCCAGAAATCCTCTTTCTGCTCTCTGTTAAAGCCAACATGAGGGGCATATGACGATATCACATTCAATTTTTTTCCCAAACTTTCAATTTCAATACAATCAATCTTCCATTTACTCTCTTTATCTCAAACACACTCTTCTCCCACTCCTAAGTTACCAAGATACACACTCCTCCGTTCGCTTTTCCAGATTCATTCCCCTTACAATACATCCTGTATCTCTTGTTTTTGTCAACAAACCACTGCACACGACACCCGTTTCATAGGGTTTCCTGGGCTTAGCACACATCCACTCTTCTTCGTTCAAGCTGGCAAGCCTGAATTAATGAGGCTGTAATCCATCTCCTGTGCGATTATTGGACATCAGAATTGTGTGACATTCCAAACACCTTTACCCAAGGATTGCAAGGGGTAAGTGCACCCCACTAGAACCAGCCACAGGGACGCACCCCGTGCGCGTAGATGGCACTACGGCGGGCCTGGTATAATTCACCTAACGACAGGGCAGCCTCCTGGACAACTACCACCTGGTTTGGGCGGAGATTGCCAGTCTGGGTAAACACTGTGCATTGTACCCTCAGGATCCCTTCAGCCAGGGATCAGATCCGGGTCTGAGGGGGGGGGGGGGGGTAATATTCATTGCCAGTGAGCCGCCAATAGGCAACTTGGACTATAAAACAATAAAATCTTGCCACAACGCTGCCCCACTATGTAAGAACTGTGACCGACTCTGCCATGACATCAAATAGCGGCCAGGAAGACTAGTAGAGTCCCCTGTGCACTTATCAACTCCTCACCAGCCTCAGCAGTGCCATACCAAGGCTTTATTATATTTAATATATTATTTATTGGTCCACAAGTTTACTGGTATCCCCCTATTAGTCACCTTAAGGCTGATTCACAGTATTCATCACGTCACCATCACATCACGTCACATCACCGTTCTGTCAACCGTCACGTGTATTCACACCCTCCATCACGATTCCGTCCAGTTCGTGCTCAGCCTCCGAGTAGGCATGTCACCCCATAGATTTGGCTATAAGAAACTTGCATTTATTGCACTTCTGTTAGATGAGGAGGAGTTGAACCCTAAAAAGAAGCGGTTATGGGCACATAAAGCCTTTGAGGAAGAGACAAGTTGAAGGTTAATACTGGGCTCTTTACAAGGAGCTGGAAAATGAAGTTACATTTTTTCAGTAATTCAGAATGTCAAAAATACAAATTTAGCTATTTGCTAAAAAAAGAAGGTAGAGAGAGACCTTGTCAAGAAGAACAGTACTTTTCGGGAGACTTATTTTGCCGAAAGAAAGATTGGCTGTATGCTTAACCCTCTGAGGAATATGGCGCATTTTGTCAGTTTATTCTGGCTATCATTAAACGATTATATACGATTTATGAAGGATCTGTGGAAATTATATGGGTAAAGACTATCTCAATTAGCCCTTTGACTTTCATATACCCTTCCAAAATATAATCGTCTAATAATACCCAGGAAACGGAAAAGAATTGTGTCATCAGATCTTCTAAATGTTAATTAAGGTGAGTATCAAACTTAATGCATTATGACAATTCCTATATTTTGTGTATTAGGCTAGTACAAAACATTTTGTTAGGGTGTGTGCAATAACATTTTAAGGATTTTACATGTTTTGGTCGTGGTTGTCTGGGTGGTGTTAATAGGATGATGGTGATTGATATGGTGATCATACTGAGTTAGTGTTTTGAACTGTAGGTGGTACTGTAGTGTATCCAGGCGTTGGTGTTGCTGATGTAGCAGGTCACATTTGTTATAAAATATGTGTCATCTCTAACTCAGTTACTGACCAGTAACTGTCAACCGTGCCAGAGAGTCGTGCACACAATCAGTAACGTCTCGGCATCGGTTTGGCTCGGCACCATCACGACACGTCAAAATATTCTTCCCGATAAACTGATTTGATGGAACCGATACGTGATGGTGACGTGACCTTTGGTGCGAACAGGAACGGTGACGTGACGTGATGTGATGGTGACGTGATGAATAGTGTGAATCGGCCTTTATGTGACATGCACTAGGATGCATGGGGCATAATATGTTTTCCCTCCAGCATACCCTGGATATGCCTGCACAATATCAAATGAATATCTCATCAAGAACGGCGAGTACGGCGAAAAATGAAATTTGGAGTCTGCAGAAAGCCGATTGGCCCCTCTCGCACCTAACCCTAATTATAAGGCCTTATAAGCTGGGCTTATAAAGTCCAGCTCACTAACACCATTAGGACTGACCTCACCGAAATGGTTAGAGGTCATAAAACAGGGGTCTACAGAGCGCCGATTGGCCCACACCTGACAGATCCTCCTCACACCCAACCCATCTCGTCCATATGCCTATCTAATTTTATATTAAAGCTCCCTATTATTCTTGATCCCAATATAGCACTCGGTAGCCTATTCCACCTATCTACAACTCTGTTACCAAACCAATATTCAATTTTTTTGGTGTCACTAAATTGACACTGAACTTTCTATGGGTTAAGAAGTATTATTTTGTAATAAATCAATAGAGGAGCAAGCATCAAAGGCAACAAACCATCAATACCATGTGTTGTCCAGCCTTATCTAAATCAATAGAGGAGCAAGCATCAAAGGCAACAAACTAACAATACCATGTGTTGTCCAGCCTTATCTAAATCAATAGAGGAGCAAGCATCAAAGGCAACAAACCATCAATACCATGTGTTGTCCAGCCTTATCTAAACCAATAGAGGAGCAAGCATCAAAGGCAACAAACCAACAATACCATGTGTTGTCCAGCCTTATCTAAACCAATAGAGGAGCAAGCATCAAAGGCAACAAACCAACAATACCATGTGTTGTCCAGCCTTATCTAAACCAATAGAGGAGCAAGCATCAAAGGCAACAAACCAACAATACCATGTGTTGTCCAGCCTTATCTAAATCAATAGAGGAGCAATCATCAAAGGCAACAAACCAACAATACCATGTGTTGTCCAGCCTTATCTAAATCAATAGAGGAGCAAGCATCAAAGGCAACAAACCAACAATACCATGTGTTGTCCAGCCTTATCTAAATCAATAGAGGAGCAAGCATCAAAGGCAACAAACCAACAATACCATGTGTTGTCCAGCCTTATCTAAATCAATAGAGGAGCAAGCATCAAAGGCAACAAACCATCAATACCATGTGTTGTCCAGCCTTATCTAAACCAATAGAGGAGCAAGCATCAAAGGCAACAAACCAACAATACCATGTGTTGTCCAGCCTTATCTAAACCAATAGAGGAGCAAGCATCAAAGGCAACAAACCAACAATACCATGTGTTGTCCAGCCTTATCTAAACCAATAGAGGAGCAAGCATCAAAGGCAACAAACCAACAATACCATGTGTTGTCCAGCCTTATCTATACCAATAGAGGAGCAAGCATCAAAGGCAACAAACCAACAATACCATGTGTTGTCCAGCCTTATCTAAACCAATAGAGGAGCAAGCATCAAAGGCAACAAACCAACAATACCATGTGTTGTCCAGCCTTATCTAAATCAATAGAGGAGCAAGCATCAAAGGCAACAAACCAACAATACCATGTGTTGTCCAGCCTTATCTAAACCAATAGAGGAGCAAGCATCAAAGGCAACAAACCAACAATACCATGTGTTGTCCAGCCTTATCTAAATCAATAGAGGAGCAAGCATCAAAGGCAACAAACCAACAATACCATGTGTTGTCCAGCCTTATCTAAACCAATAGAGGAGCAAGCATCAAAGGCAACAAACCAACAATACCATGTGTTGTCCAGCCTTATCTAAATCAATAGAGGAGCAAGCATCAAAGGCAACAAACCAACAATACCATGTGTTGTCCAGCCTTATCTAAACCAATAGAGGAGCAAGCATCAAAGGCAACAAACCAACAATACCATGTGTTGTCCAGCTTTATCTAAATCAATAGAGGAGCAAGCATCAAAGGCAACAAACCAACAATACCATGTGTTGTCCAGCCTTATCTAAACCAATAGAGGAGCAAGCATCAAAGGCAACAAACCAACAATACCATGTGTTGTCCAGCCTTATCTAAACCAATAGAGGAGCAAGCATCAAAGGCAACAAACCATCAATACCATGTGTTGTCCAGCCTTATCTAAACCAATAGAGGAGCAAGCATCAAAGGCAACAAACCATCAATACCATGTGTTGTCCAGCCTTATCTAAATCAATAGAGGAGCAAGCATCAAAGGCAACAAATCAACAATACCATGTGTTGTCCAGCCTTATCTAAATCAATAGAGGAGCAAGCATCAAAGGCAACAAACCAACAATACCATGTGTTGTCCAGCCTTATCTAAACCAATAGAGGAGCAAGCATCAAAGGCAACAAACCAACAATACCATGTGTTGTCCAGCCTTATCTAAACCAATAGAGGAGCAAGCATCAAAGGCAACAAACCATCAATACCATGTGTTGTCCAGCCTTATCTAAACCAATAGAGGAGCAAGCATCAAAGGCAACAAACCAACAATACCATGTGTTGTCCAGCCTTATCTAAACCAATAGAGGAGCAAGCATCAAAGGCAACAAACCAACAATACCATGTGTTGTCCAGCCTTATCTAAAGAGCTTGTAAGTGAAAAGAGGGCCAGAAACCATGTGAGTATCCGGAATAATTTAAGGTCAATGATGGACCACAAGATCATGGGAGTGTCGGGACCAATGATGGACCACAAGATCATGGGAGTGTCGGGACCAATGATGGACCACAAGATCATGGGAGTGTCGGGACCAATGATGGACCACAAGATCATGGGAGTGTCGGGACCAATGATGGACCACAAGATCATGGGAGTGTCGGGACCAATGATGGACCACAAGATCATGGGAGTGTCGGGACCAATTTAAGGACCATCATGGGTAAAATATCCCCCCCCCCCTCCCTCAGTCCCTCCCAAGGCCACACTTCCTCTATGGTACCCCGACCCCTGTGGTATTATACTGTATTAACCTTATCCTCCCTTCCCACACACACACACACACACACACACACACACAGTCATATAGTCACATGCTGTACTTCCGTCATAGCCACCTACACACTTCATCTATGCTGTATTAACCTCACCAACCTCTTCCCACACACACAGTCGTTCATATACCATAGCATAAGTAAATACACACACACACACAGACATGCATATGTTACTGTGTATGTGAAAGATTGGTAAGGTAAATACAGTATAGATGTAATTGTGCTAAATATGCACATTATAGTTTAATGTTTAATTATAATTTAAATACGGACATGTTCTGTAAAATGCCATTGTAAAGGCTTATTCCTCAATAACTTCACCTGACACTTCACAGAACATGGCTGTATTTAAATTCAATAGTATATATTAAACTAGAATGTGCAAATTTAGTACAATTAAATCTACACTGTATTAACCTTACCAATATTTAACATACACAGTCACATGATTATACACACACAATCATACATACATATTGACCCACATACACATACACAGTCACACATATAAGCCACTCATGTATGCACACTTTCTCTATGGCAGCTTGACCCTTGACACACTATTACCATTTCTCACAGTCCTACATTCACAGTCTCACACACACAGTCATACATTCACAGTCTCACACACAGTCATACATCACAGTCTCACACACACAGTCATACATCACAGTCTCACACACACAGTCATACATCACAGTCTCACACACACAGTCATACATCACAGTCTCACACACAGTCATACATCACAGTCTCACACACAGTCATACATCACAATCTCACACACACAGTCATACATCACAGTCTCACACACACAGTCATACATCACAGTCTCACACACACAGTCATACATCACAGTCTCACACACACAGTCATACATCACAGTCTCACACACACAGTCCTACATTCACAGTCTCACACACACACAGTCATACATCACAGTCTCACACACAGTCATACATCACAATCTCACACACACAGTCATACATTCACAGTCTCACACACACAGTCATACATCACAGTCACACACACAGTCATACATCACAGTCTCACACACAGTCATACATCACAGTCTCACACACACAGTCATACATTCACAGTCTCACACACACAGTCATACATCACAGTCACACACACAGTCATACAGTCACACATACGTACACCAGTTAATTGCGTATACACTTTGTCTCTGTAGTTACGTTGTCAATCCGTCCCACACACACACACACACAGTAATATACATGTACAGTAGCCCACACACACACACACACAGTAATATACATGTACAGTAGCCCACACACACACACACACACAGTAATATACATGTACAGTAGCCCACACACACACACACACACACACACACATTTCACGCAATACATTCCCAGTTAAGGAGGCGCGATAATAATGAGCTTAGCTCGCATTGCGTGGATTCCCCTTGACGAACAAGTAACTGAGTAACACACACACACAGTAATATACATGTACAGTAGCCCACACACAGACACACACACAGTAATATACATGTACAGTAGCCCACACACACACACACAGTAATATACATGTACAGTAGCCCACACACAGACACACAGACACACACACAGTAATATACATGTACAGTAGCACACACACACACACACACAGTAATATACATGTACAGTAGCCCACACACACACACACACACACACACACACACACACACACACACACACACACACACACACAGACACACAGACACACACACAGTAATATACATGTACAGTAGCCCACACACACAGACACACACACAGTAATATACATGTACAGTAGCCCACATAAATTCTGTCCCTCTCTGCGATCTTATACATAGAATTATAATGCGTATGATTGAATTACGAGTGTAGTTTCTTATGCAGTGGTTAACTCATCTACAGTAATTACGAGTGTAGTTTCTTATGCAGTGGTTAACTCATCTACAGTAATTACGATTGTAGTTTCTTATGCAGTGGTTAACTCATCTACAGTAATTACGAGTGTAGTTTCTTATGCAGTGGTTAACTCATCTACAGTATTTACGAGTGTAGTTTCTTATGCAGTGGTTAACTCATCTACAGTAATTACGAGTGTAGTTTCTTATGCAGTGGTTAACTCATCTACAGTAATTACGAGTGTAGTTTCTTATGCAGTGGTTAACTCATCTACAGTAATTACGAGTGTAGTTTCTTATGCAGTGGTTAACTCATCTACAGTAATTACGAGTGTAGTTTCTTATGCAGTGGTTAACTCATCTTCAGTAATTAGTCAGCTGATAATGAAAAGAAACCACACTCGCAATTCGTTCATTCTATTTTACTTTCATACATGAGATCACGACCAGGAACAAAACTTATGTTGGCAACTGTAGTCACAAGCATATACATACACACACACAAACACATACAATCACATATTGACATACCATACATAGCCACAACCAGTCACAAGCATATTCATGCACACACACAAACACATACAATCACATATTGACATACCATACATAGCCACAACCAATCACAAGCATATTCATACACACACACAAACACATAATCACATATTGACATACCATACATAGCCACAACCAGTCACAAGCATATTCATGCACACACACAAACACATACAATCACATATTGACATACCATACATAGCCACAACCAGTCACAAGCATATTCATACACACACACAAACACATACAATCACATATTGACATACCATACATAGCCACAACCAGTCACAAGCATATTCATGCACACACACAAACACATACAATCACATATTGACATACCATACATAGCCACAACCAGTCACAAGCATATTCATACACACACACAAACACATACAATCACATATTGACATACCATACATAGCCACAACCAATCACATATTGACATACCATACATAGCCACAAACAGTCACAAGCATATTCATACACACACACAAACATATACAATCACATATTGACATACCATACATAGCCACAACCAGTCACAAGCATAATTATACTCAACGCTTTAGCAGGGTTATTTTGATATATATATATACAGTATATATATATATATATATATATATATATATATATATATATATATATATATATATATATATATATATATATATATATATATATATATACAGTATATGCAACCATTTCCCCGTGTGTAATTTAATTGATCGATCGTAAAGTACTTATTACAGAGAGAGAGAGAGAGAGAGAGAGAGAGAGAGAGAGAGAGAGAAAAAAGAAATCCCTATCTATCCACTCAACCAGTACTGACCGTCACAGGGTTTGGGGGTCAATGCGTTTTTCTCACGATATTTTGTTTTTCTTTTTTCGACTTTCCCCCACAGAGGTTCTTTTCGACTTTCCCCCATAGAGTTTTTTTTCGACTTTCCCCCACAGAGGTTCTTTTCGACTTTCCCCCACAGAGGTTCTTTTCGACTTTCCCCCACAGAGGTTCTTTTCGACTTTCCCCCACAGAGGTTTTTTTCGACTTTCCCCCACAGAGGTTCTTTTCGACTTTCCCCCACAGAGGTTCTTTTCGACTGAGGTCTTTTCGACTTTCCCCCACAGAGGTTCTTTTCGACTTTCCCCCACAGAGGTTCTTTTCGACTTTCCCCCACAGAGGTTCTTTTCGACTTTCCCCTACAGAGGTTCTTTTCGACTTTCCCCCACAGAGGTTCTTTTCGACTTTCCCCCACAGAGGTTCTTTTCGACTTTCCCCCACAGAGGTTCTTTTCGACTTTCCCCCACAGAGGTTCTTTTCGACTTTCCCCCACAGAGGTTCTTTTCGACTTTCCCCCACAGAGGTTCTTTTCGACTTTCCCCCACAGAGGTTCTTTTCGACTTTCCCCCACAGAGGTTCTTTTCGACTTTCCCCCACAGAGGTTCTTTTCGACTTTCCCCCACAGAGGTTCTTTTCGACTTTCCCCCACAGAGGTTCTTTTCGACTTTCCCCCACAGAGGTTATTTTCGACTTTCCCCCACAGAGGTTCTTTTCGTGGTTCTTCTAGTTTGCGGACACTTGAACTTTGGTATTTAAACAGCGCAAAAACAAAACATGTCCGTATTTAAGGGAGGATGGTTCACTTTTTGGTCGATATTTTCATGTATTAATTATTGTTCTAGTTTCCTCCCTAGACTTCCATCAGACTTAACCAAAAGCATCCATTACACCCCCTTCTAGTTTATCCATTACACCCCCTTCTAGTTTATCCATTACACCCCCTTCTAGTTTATCCATTACACCCCCTTCTAGTTTATCCATTACACCCCCTTCTAGTTTATCCATTACACCCCCTTCTAGTTTATCCATTACACCCCCTTCTAGTTTATCTTTTACATTTTTCGGTAGAAAAATGTCCCGGCCGAAGGCCGCTTCTCCATGCAATTACAGGCTCGCTATCGCTCGCCAAGAAAAAATCGACACCTAAATGGCACGAAAAATCCTAATATTGACAAATAAATGGGGTGAAAAGTATTAAAATCGCCAAACTAATGGGTCGAACTTCTTAAAATCTGAAAACTAATGGGACTAACCATGAGGGAGAAGGGGGACCACAAAAAACGGCCCATCTCCCCTTAAATTAGTTTTTGCATTGTCTATCGAAAATATAAAACCCTTAGTACGGGATGTCGTTTAACATATCCTATAATATCCCTTTGAGTACCAGCGACGTGTGATATATTATATTCTAGCTATATTCAGACGATTATATTCAGCTTAGGAAGGACCATTAGCAATAATAAGGCTTCAAACTATCTCGACCAACCCTTTTACCTCCCACAGATCCTTCCTAAGCTGCATAATATCGTCTAAATATAGCTAGAATAGCATATAACACACGTCGCTGGTACTCAAAGGGTTAACACATTCAATATATCTAAAAGTCCAGCATTCGAATTTAACTTCATATATGAAACATAAAATACTATTTAATAGAATACAAAAATAAAAACACACACGATATTCAACACACACGCACATACATACACAAAATACATACACAGACTCACCAACCTAAACACACACACACACACACACACACACACACACACACACACACTATAGACCGTCCACAGTATGCGGTAATTCCCAGTACAGTGACTCGGGCTGGAGCTTTAAGTCTTATAAATGATGCCAGGACAGCAGACATCTCAGCTATCAGGGGGATTTTAAGATAAATAGATGACTTTCTTTTTGCATGGTTCGGGTCGTGATGGTAGCCTTAGTCTTCACCTTCAATTGACTTTTTAATGTGTGTGTGTGTGTGTGTGTGTGTTTGTAGCAATAATAAAAATAAAGTAGGTGTGCAGTTTTCGCATTACCAAAAAAAAAAAAAAAATACATACGCAACTCTGCGACCTAGAATTCTGCAAGTAGTATTGAATCTTTTAGGTAAAATCGGTTTTTATACAGTATATATATATATATATATATATATATATATATATATATATATATATATATATATATATATATATATATATATACATATATATACTAAATGTTTTTCTACTCACAGCCGGACTTGAACCACCGACAGTCAGAACAAGTGCCCATACTTTAATCCACTATGCCACAGCGTGATAGAGGATACTTGTGTGTAGCGTAACACTATGTTATAGCATTTTGAATATGGTGTAATTCAAATTTAAAATATATATAAGAAAGAAATAGTGACCATAATCTGTGACCTTCACCATTCACCTTGACCTTTGAGTAACAAAAACTCAAAATTTGGTGACGATACGTAACCGGTTCAGTACGGTTCTGTGGGTTTCGGTTCCATGTCAGTTGAACCAGTGCCACTTCAACATGTGCCACTTTAACCAGTGCTAACTCAACCAGTGGCCATTTCAACCAGTGACCATTTCAACCAGTGACCATTTTAACCAGTAACCTAACCTAACCTAACGTAACCTAACCTAACTTAACCTAACCTAACCTAACCTAACCTACTGGTTAAAATGGTCACTGGTTGAAATGGTCACTGGTTGAAGTGGCCACTGGTTGAGTTAGCACTGGTTAAAGTGGCACTGGTTGAAGTGGCACTGGTTCAACTGACCTGTCACCGTCGGTTTCATTTGATACTGGATATTAAGACGATTTTATTCAGTTTATGAATGGCCTCCATAAAATTAGCAGGCTTTCAACTATCTTTAATTAACCCTTTTTACTACCGCAGATCCTTCATAAGCTCCACAAAATTGTCTAATTATAGCTAGAATACAATAACAAATATGTCACCGGTACACAAAGGGTTAAGCAGTCTAGGAAGAGTTTAAAGACAATTATGAACACTCTTCTTTTGTTCTTTGACCTTGACCTTTAACCTTAAGTATTATAATATATATATACTGTATATTATGATTGACATATATGGTATTTAAGTAAAATGCAACTAACAGTCGTCAGCTTATCGAAAATTGAGCATGATTTTATGATGAAGGTTAACTTTCGACCTTGGCCTGTGACCTTGACCTTTATGTAGGATTATATTTTTGTTTGCTTTGATGTAACCCTAGAAAATCAAATAAGTGTTTCAACTTTCATTAAAGATCATCATTTAGTTTCAGAGGTTTTAAAGGAATAGTTGACCTTCATCTTGACCTTCATGATGTCTGAAAATTTAACATTTTAATTTTCCCTTAAAGCACAACTGCCTCAACAAATTTTGTGAAGCTTACATGAATAGTAAAAAAATTAGTATATTGACCTTATATTTGACGTTGACCTGTGACCTTGACCTATCAAATGGAATTATGTTTATTCTTGCATGACCTAACTTGGTCTAGGGATTCCGAATATGCATGATATACCTAATGAGAATCTTATATTAAATAGGAAATACTAGTAAAAATCATATTTTGACCTTTAACCTTGACCTTTGACCTTGAACTTTGACCTTGACCTTCGACCTTAGAATTTCTTATCGAGGATTTAGTTAGCTTAACAACAATGTTCGTATTAACTAGCATTATAAATATGGTGTAATTTGTATAAAAACTTATTGATTACAGATAGTGATCATATACTGTGACCTTGACCTTTGGCCTTTGACTTAAAATAAAATACATATATTTGGATGGTCGTTGCACTGACCAACTGAATTTGCCTATATAATTTGGTGACAACACATTAAACAGTCTAGGAGGAGTTTAGGGAAAAGTACAAATACTCTTGTTTTGACCTTGCCCTCTGACCTTAACTATTACAATATTTATGTGAAATTTGACATATATGATATTAAAGTAATAAGCCATTACACAGCCAGTTTTCCAAAAGTTGAGTAATCCTTTTTAATAAATAATAAAAGTTGACCTTTGACCTTGACCTGTGACTTTGACCTTTATGTAAGAGTACATTTTTGTTTGCATTGACATTGCCCATGAAAATCAAATAAACATGCCTAATTTCATTAAAACCCATCAGTTAGTTTCATATATATTAATAGAATAGTTGACCTTGACCTTTATATGTCTCAACATAATTATTTTCCTTTTTCACTTAAAGTACAACTATCTCACCAAATTTTGTAAAGTGTGCATGACAAGTAAAGAAAATAGCATATTGACCTTTTATTTGACCTTGACCTGTGACCTTGACCTTTCATATGGAATTGAATAGTTTCTTGTATGACCTTGGCCTAGATATTCCGAATATAAATGGTAAGCCTAATGATAATCTAACAGTTAGTATAAGAAATACTAGTAAAACACCTATTCTGACCTTTGACCTTGAACTTTGACCTTACCCTTTAGAATATTTATAAAAAAATTGGTCAATATAATATCAAGGTTACCTGTAACTTGTATAGTGAAAATGAAGATATGTGAATCAAAAATAAAAATAAATAGTATAAGTTGACCTTTCACCGTGACCTTGACCTTTATGTACGAGTATTTTTTTTTTTCATTGACATTGCCCAGGAAAATAAAAAAAGGATGACTGATTTCATTAAAATCCATCAGTTAGTTTCATATATATTTATAGAATAGTTGACCTTGACCTTTGACCTTCACCTTGACCTTCATGATATGTGTCTCAAAGTGTTTTATTTATCCTTTTCATTTAATGTGCAACTATATCACCAAATTTTGTGAAGTTTGCATGAAAAGTAAAGAAATTAGCATATTGACCTTTTATTTGACCTTGGCCTGTGACCTTCACCTTTACTATGGAATTGTATAGTTCCTTGTATGACCTTGGCCTAAGTATTACGAATATACATGGTATGTCTAGTGAGAATCTGACAGATAATATAAGAAATACTAGTAAACAAAATACTTTGACCTTTGATCTTGACCTTTGACCTTACCTTTCAGAATATTTATTTAATTTTTGTTTAATAAGATATCGAAGTTACCAGTAACTTGTATAGTGAAAATTAAGAAATTTGAGTAAAAACTAAGACACATGAAATATTGACCTTATTTTTAACCTTGACCTTTGACGTTAACCTTTAATTTTAATTTAAAATTTCTTTTTGACTGACCTTCGCATTGACCAAATTAATATACCTGTAAAATTTGGTGAAAATCCATCGAACGGTCTAGGAGGAGTTTCCGGACGGACGACGGACGACGACGACAAACGACGACGACGACGACGGACAAGCTGAATTGTGGTGGCTAAATCAGGGCTAAATCAGTATACGGGCGGGATCTGTGTGTGCGATACCACTCTGCTTCGCAGAGTTGATAATAATAATAATAATGATATAAATTATAATAATAATAACAATAATAATAATAATCATAATCGCTTGATATTAATAATTATAATAATATTAATAAAAATAATAATAATGATAATAATAACAATAACAACAATAATAATAGTAATCATAATCGCTTAATTTCGAACCGGCAGCCAATAAGGCTGAAAATACTCAGTTCCTTAAGGGGAGGTTTCCACTTGAAGGACTTTTTTCTTGACCCCTTTCTTCCTCATGTCTAGCCCCATCGCTTTTGAGATTTTAAGACGGTCGCCCCATTATTTTGACGATTTTAAGAACTTTCGACCCATTTCTGTCAATTTTAAGACCTTTCGTGCCATTTAGGTGTCGATTTTATTCTGGCGAGCGATAGCGAGCCTGTAATTTAAGAGGAACCGGCTTTCAGCCGGGACATTTTTCTACCGAAAAATGCACAAATTTATCTTTAAAGGGGCTCAAGGGGGTGTAATCTTAAGCTTGATGGATATCTAGAGACCAAACTAAAAACCTCCCCTTAACGCCTTACGAGCGGGCGGGTCAGTTTTTTTCCACTATGCGCCCAGCGTTTTTTTTTTTTACCATAAATGGCCTTGTTTCCGTGCTCTTTTTCATGCATAAACAAGAGCCAGAGCGTAATACAATTATGTATCCCTGAAAGGGCGTAATTGAGCTTTCCAATGACACCTGAACCATCCTTCTACGATCACTGGTTGTCTTGCAACGATCGTGCAACCGAAGGGCAAATTCGCTAAAATACGGTCATTTCGTTACATAATTACGTGTGTAGCGAGGGAGGGAGGGTGGATGTGTGTGGATTAGATGTCAGTAGGCCCACGGCGGCCGTGGCGAGCGGTCTTGAGGTAACCTACGCTCCTCCCGTCGCTCGTCTCTCTCTCAGAGCCAATATTGCGCCAAAATTGCACACGGACTAAAGTCGGGCCCCGCCACATAGTCCAGATTTTTAGATACGGACTTAAGTCGGGCCCCGATGGTTAGGGGTTAACATCTTATCCTAAGTGATCAACAGACTGATCTTGGCTGCTAGTGAGTGCATCTACATGCCCCTGGGGGAGTATGACGTGGGAGCAGACTTTGTGGTCTTTGTGGTCCTACCCTGGTTGCGTGGTTGACCGACTTCCTTAGTGACAGACGGCAAGCAGTGCGATATCAAGGCTTCATCTCCACCTTCCAAGACATCACATGTGGAGTCCCACAGGGCACACAGATGGGGCCTCTATTGTTCCTCATCTTGATCAATGATGCCCTAAAGGACAGTCCATTCCACTGGAAGTACGTGGACGACTCGACAGTCGGCATTACTGTCAAAGGAGTACAAAGGAGTACAAAGGAGTCGATAACACCTCCCCTAACTATGACCCCCTACAAGACATCCTCGACCGTCTTCAAGCCTGGACCACAGACAATCATGTGACCATCAATCATGACAAGACAGTGGTCATGTACATCAACACCTCCGTTACCGACCTTCCTCCACCCACTGTCACAATTGGTCCTCATCCCCTTCAGCTTGTTGAGTCCACCAAACTCCTCGGAATCACAGTGGACAACAAGCTGAACTGGAAGAAACATGTGTCTACCACAGTCAGGACCGCCACATACAAGTTGTTTATGCTAAGGCGGCTGAGATCCCTGGGGACGCCGGAGAATGAGCTGAAGAGTATATATAACATCTTCATACTCCCTAAGCTCACCTACGCCTCTCCCGCCTGGTCCTCCTCTCTAACCCTGACACAACAACATCAATTGGAGAGAGTGCAGAGGAGGGCATGCAGGATCATCCTGGGTGGAACCCAGGGTACGAGGAAGCTCTCACCACCCTTAGCATACCTGCACTTTCAACCCACCACTACAACACACTGAAGCAGTTTGCATCTAAGCTGCTTGTTCACCCACGACACAGAAACTTACTTCCACCAGACGCCCATAGACCAACACGTGCAGCTCGTCACTTCAACACACTCCAACCAATAAGGGCAAGAACTGACAGATACAAAAATAGTCCTATCCCAACCATTGTAAATATTATTAATAATGTATAATGACGGCCTGTCACACCATATATACGCGCCCACCTTTAATAATGTATGCATAAGTGTGTGTGCGTGTGTGTATTAGAATATATGTATGTATTTGCTTGAGTTTGTTTATGTATATGTGTATATAATTATGTATATGTGCATTTATGTATGTACAGTATATGTGTATGTATGTGTGCGTATATGTGTATGTATGTATGCGTTAATTATCTATATATGTATGTGTCTATAGTGTATACTGTTTGTGGTTCGAGGCTCGAGCCCGGCTGAGAGTATTCTATCACACACACACACACAAACAAACAAACACACACACACACACCTACACTAAAGAATGTCCCATATACTATAATTCCCCCCAGCTGTCTCTACTTATTTTATATCCTTCTTTTGTTCTTTTGTTCTCTACCGAGGATTACCTCCCATTGTAGTAGGCTTTACCTGACCCTACCTGTACGGACCCGTAGGCCGTTTCGCCTTTACCCTTTTCAAACTCCTCATTTGATCTCTTCCGACGTTTGACATCCCATTCTAATTGGCTTTACCTGACCTACAGTCCGTTGCCCGATTAACCCTTTTCCAATTCCCTCATGTAATCTCTCCCAAGGATTTAACTCCCATTATTAGCCTCACCTGACCCTACCAGAACAGTTTTTGTATGTATGTATGTTTGTTTGCATACGTGAGCGTTTATGTATACGGGCATGTGCACACTTACTGCATGTTCTTATGTTCTTATATATGTATATATATATTATGCGTATGTATGTGTGTACGTATGTGTATATATGTATGTTCTGCATATATATAAGTAAAATAAATGTGTACTGTATATGCACTGTAAATCACTTACTCTCATGGTTAATTTATGATAATTTGTATTTTACACTAGCATAATTATTGTATTATTTTTTTTTTTTAATGTAAAGTATATTATACTCACACATTGTAAAATGAGCTTACCATTTTCATATCTGTACATCTCATGTTCATCCACTAAATTGTAAAATGTGTATTTTCAGCTCATGAGGCTGCCATTCTTTAATAAACCGTTTATTATTATTATTATTATTATTATTATTATTACACACACACACACACACATACACTCACTCACTTTCTCACACACACACACACACACACACACACACACTCACTCACTCACTCACTCACTCACACACACGTACACACACACACACAACCTCCCTCCCGCGTCAAGTATAAGGCCAATCACTGAAGTTTTTAAAAGACTAAATGTGTTGCTAGAAGTTAGAACAGATGAAATTTAACACTGGTATACAGTATATGGGAACATACTCCCATGCTGTAGAGGATCTGTTCTACCAGGAACAAGGCTTCCTCGGAAGTTGTGAATAATCGCTCATTTAACATAAATTTAACACTGGTATACAGTATATGGGAACATACTCCCATGCTGTAGAGGATCTGTTCTACCAGGAACAAGGCTTCCTCGGAAGTTGTGAATAATCGCTCATTAGAATAACCTAAGAAAAGAAATGATACCTGCAGTATTTCCATACTCTGCAATACATAAAATACAACATACAAAATATGTATTTTTCTCAGAGGAATGGACCTCGAAAAACAATGAGACAATAACTATTCCATGCAACTACTAGTAACTCTCTCTCTCTCTCTCTCTCTCTCTCTCTCTCTCTCTCTCTCTCTCTCTCTCTCTCTCTCTCTCTCTCTCTCTCTCTCTCTCTCACGACACTCCCTTGTTCCCATGTCCCCTCCTCCGCTACCCTCCCCTCCTTACCCCCTGATATAAGTGACCTTTGACTTAGTTTGACCCTAGATTGGGGTCACACTCACCAAGCAACTGTGACGCTCGTGTACTGTATAAGTATGTATATATATTTCAGGAAAGAGGAAAGTTTGTATTTGCTAATATATATATATATATATATATATATATATATATATATATATATATATATATACATATATATACAGTATATAGTATATAATTATATACTGTATATACAAATAATTATTATACATATATATTTTTGTTTTCTTTTTGAATGAAGGATAAAAAAAGGTAGGTTGCCTGTAACGAGTGTCTCCCCCAATGCCAAAAGAGTGACAGCCAAATTCAAGGGACGTTGGGGTCAAAATGCCTGGACACAAGGTTTAAAGCAGTCATAGGATGAAGGAGAAAGATTGATTGAGTGAGAGAGTGCCATACATCACTTGTTGAGTAGAAGAAAGACTGAGAAACTTTGCTAATTCTTGGGTTGGAGAGCTGGACAGAATAGGAGTGGGACTGTGTTGAAAGGCGGGTGCCTCGCACTCGCCGCAAAGGAGGGGGGCATGCACAGAGAGAGCTTTGAAGAACACTGATTGTTGTAATAGGATAGAAGGGTGAAAGAGATGCAACATTGTGGCGTGTAGAAAGAGATTGTAGGGAACTAGCAAGAGCAAGTAAGTTAATAAGGCAAAATGCTTTTGACTCTACTAATACGAGAAGTGTGGTATGGGTGAAACCTCCTCACACATGCGAGTAATGCTCGATACATGGGCACACTATGCCCCAATACAGAGCAAGAAGCTGTGCAGGAGTGAAGAACCCACGGAGCTGGTTTAGCAAACCTAACTTTGTGACGCTGTTTTAGCAAAAGTGGTAATATAATATAGGCCTATGTGTGTGTGTGTGTGTGTGTGTGTGTGTGTATGAGTATGTGTGTGTGTGTGTGTATGAGTATGTGTGTGTGTGTGTATGAGTATGTGTGTGTGTGTGTATGAGTATGTGTGTGTGTGTGCATTTATGTATTTTATGCGTGTACAGAATACAGTACCGGTATATGCCTGTGTGTGTGTGTGTGTGTGTGTGTGTGCATCAAAGTTAGCTTGTACAGTATTATACAGTCGCAAGATATCCAGCTGGCCCGGAGTTTATACAGTCGCAAGATATCCAGCTGGCCCGGAGTTTATACAGTCGCAAGATATCCAGCTGGCCCGGAGTTTATACAGTCGCAAGATATCCAGCTGGCCCGGAGTTTATACAGTCGCAAGATATCCAGCTGGCCCGGAGTTTATACAGTCGCAAGATATCCAGCTGGCCCGGAGTTTATACAGTCGCAAGATATCCAGCTGGCCCGGAGTTTATACAGTCGCAAGATATCCAGCTGGCCCGGAGTTTATACAGTCGCAAGATATCCAGCTGGCCCGGAGTTTATACAGTCGCAAGATATCCAGCTGGCCCGGAGTTTTATACAGTCGCAAGATATCCAGCTGGCCCGGAGTTTATACAGTCGCAAGATATCCAGCTGGCCCGGAGTTTATACAGTCGCAAGATATCCAGCTGGCCCGGAGTTTATACAGTCGCAAGATATCCAGCTGGCCCGGAGTTTATACAGTCGCAAGATATCCAGCTGGCCCGGAGTTTATACAGTCGCAAGATATCCAGCTGGCCCGGAGTTTATACAGTCGCAAGATATCCAGCTGGCCCGGAGTTTATACAGTCGCAAGATATCCAGCTGGCCCGGAGTTTTCCGTATATTTACTATTTAAGCTAATTATATATACATATATATAAAATTTGGTTAACATAAATAAACTGACATAAATACAAATAGCACTAGGCCAGTTGGATGTCTTGCCGGGTTTACATGTGTTTGCGTGTTCCAAGTATGTGTGACTGTATGACTGTACCTGTATCAGTCTACACAGTTGACCACTTGCGAGTTTCAGGCTATAAGGAAGTTGAAGCCGTGATCATCAAAATTAAACAGAAATACAATAATAATGTACGTTTCTGATGGAAAAATGGTATGGTGAATTGGGTTTAATGTATTTGTATATGTACTACGACCGTATTTTAGCTGTAAATTATGTTAAATATCGTTGTCTACAGCTCCAACTTCCTTATAGAACGAAACTCGCAAGTCGGCAATTTAGGCCTCCTGAGCGCATGCGTGCGTATCAATCCACTGGGTCCGGTGCAGTTGATGGCGATTTCCCGGTGCAAGAGAGAAAACCACAAAGATGTACGCTCATGGCAACCGCTAAGAAAATGCAAGCACACATTCAATCAGTCAGTCAGTCAGTAGCAAATCTAGGAATCTATAAAGCCGGTATCACACGAGCGCTTTTTCCCTCAACATTTATCCTCAACACTGGTCTGGCAGCTTATGAGGTCAACATTTAATATATTTCGGTTACCCAAATTCATCTACCATCAGTCTAGTTTCCGATTCCAGTGCTAAATATTCCAGAAATGTTGAAAAAAAATGTTGATCATCGAATGTTGACTATAAAAGCTCTCGTGTGATACCGGCTTAAGAAGGGGTAAGACGGAACCAACAGTCTATAGGATAAAGAAGATGTGTGGCAGAATGTAGGACACAACAACAATAGAGAGAGAGAGAGAGAGAGAGAGAGAGAGAGAGAGAGAGAGAGAGAGAGACAGACAGAGAGAGAGAGAGAGAGAGAAGAAGAAGAACAAATATCAAAACACATCAAAAGCTGGTCATACCTGATAGAGTCACAATTCATCTATCAGGCCCAGCAGTGACATCACTTCATGTGTCCTACGCTTCAACAGCAAGTCAGGTTTATGACAACATTTGGGGTGAAGACCTTTCAAAATTAATAAGTTAGAAAGGGTCGAAAACTTCACGCATTCTCTCTTAGAAACTGTCTCCATTAAATTCTAGCATTTGCCAACTCTGAAACTTCATCAATCCTTTTTCACTCTTATATACAGAGTGAAGCAAAATTTCGTACTGTATTCATGCTTACCTCGTCGCTTTTTAATTGATTTTTCTATGTGAGTGAGGGAGGCAAAAGGCAGAACTGCCTGTATCGAGTGCCTGCCCCAGAGTTGAAAGAGTGATAGGGCCAAAATCATGGGACGTTTGAGCCAAAATGCCTGGACACACGGAGTTTGAAGCAAGTTAAGTCATAGGAAGAGGGAAAGCCTGATTCTGAGAGAGAGTTCCATAGCTCAGCTGTTGAATAGAAGAAAGACTGAGAATAATGTTTCACTCTTGGGTTGGAAAGTTGCACAGAGTAGGGGTGGGATTGCAAGATGGGTGCTACATGCTCTACAAAGAGGGGGTGGTATACACTGAGAGAGCTCTGAGGAACACTGATTATTGCAATAGCGGTAGAATAGTGAGAGAGATGCAACATTGCGGCAAAGAGAGAGAGAGACTGCAGAGAATTGGTGAGTGGACGTGAGTTATGAGACAGAAGGCATTCTTTTCTACTTTGTCTAGAAGTGCTGTATGAGAGGATCCTCCCCACACATGTGAACAATACTCAATACATAGAAGCACTGTACCCCTGTACAGAGCAAGAAGCTGGGCCCCCTGCCCAGCTTCTAAGAACCCCTGGAGGTAGTTTTCATACACCCTTTTTTAATATATAATTTGGCACTTCTAGTTCCGTGGCCATGCCATCTGAAAACATCCTTACCTTTTGATTTGATTTTCTATGTGAGTGAGGGAGACAAAAGGCAGAACTGCCTGTATCGAGTGTCTCCCCCAGAGTCGAAAGAGTGACAGGGCCAAAATCAAGGGACGTTCGAGCCAAAATGCCTGGACACACGAGTTTGAAGCAATTTAAGTCATAGGAAGAGGGAAAGACTGATTCTTGGAGAGAGTTCCAGAGCTTAGCTGTTGAACAGAAGAAAGACTGAGAATAACGTTTCACTCTTGGGTTGGAGAGTTGCACAGATTATGGGTGGGTTTGTTTTGCAAGACGGGTACTATTGTTATATACAGTATATATAGTCCCATTGCTTTCTTAACCAATTTATTTTATACTTTTTTTTTTTTGGAACGGAGGAAGGAAAAACACAGATAAAACAAAAAGGTCCATGTGCCTAAAGGCATCCTCCATTCATAAAATGTTTGTAACAACTGGATTTAAACATTTGTAGACTTACATATTTGCATGAATTACTCAATATATAATTATATCCACTCTACTTATATTCCAATTATATGACAGTTAACATAATTATATATAATCGTCATTGTATTCTTCTATTGTATGTTCCCTATTGTATGAAGAGGAAAACCAGAGGTTATTTCATTCTCCAATTGTGCAGTATCATCTGACCTCTTCAGACAGAGGTTATGGGAATTGCTATTATCATCATAAAATGTCGTTCTGATCATGTGATCTACGCCTGGAGACGATGTGAGTAGGGCGTTTCTGGTAAATTTAAACCACACCCCTTTTATCTAACCATATCAAGTATTGGATAAGATTTCTGTAAGGTACCTGATGAGTGGATTTACGTCACTATCGGGGGGTAACCAGAACTTATAAAAGACGTGGATGATAGTATGTGGCAATCAGTTAAGGGGCATCATCCATTGTATCAATTACGCAACCCCGTTGTCGGCCGAAGCATACAATTACCACTTTTACTTGAATTGATTTATATTATAGCACAATTGATTTATATTATAGCACAATTGATTTATATTATAGCACAATTGATTTATATTATAGCACAATTGATTTATATTATAGCACAATTGATTTATATTATAGCACAATTGATTTATATTATAGCACAATTGATTTATATTATAGCACAATTGATTTATATTATAGCACAATTTATAAAGTTCTAAGATTTGTTTTAATAAATAATGTCAAGTTTATTTCAGTTTCAGTTTCCTTTCTTTTATAATCTTTATGGACTGATATTAATTTAATAAATATATATCCTCAAAGTAGGCTACAGAGTGTGGTGGCGGCATTAAACTTATACTACATCAATTATAACTCTATTATACTATGTACCCTACGTAGAGGAGGTGGTATACACTGGGAAAGCTCTGAGGAACATTGATTATTGTAGTAGCGATAGAATAGCGAGAGAGATGCAACATTGCAGCGAAGAGAGACTGCATAAAGATGGTGAGTGGATGGGAGTTAATGATACGGAAGGCTTTCCTTTCTACTTTTTCTAGGAGTGCGGTGTGAGAGGATCCTCCCCACACATGTGAATAATACTCAATACAAGGATGCACTGTTCCCCGGTACAGAGCAAGAAGCTGTGCAGGGGTAAAGAACCCCTTGAGGCGGTTGAGCACACCCAGCTTCTGGGAGGCTGCCTTAGCAAGACTGGTAATATGGTCCTTCCAAGTGAGAGCAGAAGAAAAAGAGACACCGAGAATATTGAGAGAAGATGAAGGATCGATTTTTGTATTGTTTAAGTGTAAGGGATAGTCCTCTGAGAGTTCCGGACAGGTAGTAAGATGAAGAAATTGGGTTTTGGAAGCATTAAAGGCAACAAGGTTTTCTCTGCCTCAGTTAGAAATAGTAGTTAGATCAGAAGACAAATGTTGCATTACGTTTGTTTTTGAGGGATTGCTGGCTGGGGCGTTCAGGAAAACTAATTGAGTAGTGTAAGGTAGAGCCGTCTGCGTATGAATGGATGAGACTGGAGGTACAGTTGAGAAGATCATTTATGAAAATTAGAAAGAGAATGGGAGATAGGAAAGACCCCTGAGG
Organism: Paralithodes platypus; assembly: GCA_032716605.1. Lineage (NCBI taxonomy): Eukaryota > Metazoa > Arthropoda > Malacostraca > Decapoda > Lithodidae > Paralithodes > Paralithodes platypus. The sequence continues at coordinate 2,129,339 of CM064494.1, read as the reverse complement.
AACACCAGAGTTCATAGGATGAGGAAGTAAACGATGGCTGACCACAACCGCAGCTATGGAACAGCTGGAAAGGAAATTGGAGACAAAGGCACAGATAGAGTGATATAAACCGAAGGAGGGTAGTTTAGAAATTAAAGATTTGTGCCAGACTCTATCCAAGGCCTTCGATACGTCTAGTGCAACAGAAAAGGTCTCACCGAATTCCCGAAAGGAGGATGACCAATAGTTTGTAAGATATGAGAGAAGATCACCAGTAGAGCGACCTTTAACTCTTTGAGTACCAGCGACGTGTGTTATATTTTATTTTAGCTATATCAAGACGATATTATGCAGCTTAGGAAGGACCTGTGCTAGTTAAAAGGGTTGGTTGAGATAGTTGGAAGCCTTATTATTGCTCAAGGTCCTTCCTAAGCTGAATAAAAACGTCAAATAATTGCCGGAGTATAATTAAAAGAATATCCCTGGTACGGAACGGAACGGGTTAAGGAAGTACTGGCGATCTGAGAGTAGATTATGAGAAGAGAAATGCTTAAGAAATTTGGAAGCAAGAATAGTTTAAAAAACTTTAGATATACAATAGATGAGAGCAATTGGACGATAGTTGGAGGGTTGAGAGCGGTCAACCTTTTTTGGGACAGGTTGGGTGTGAGCAAACTTCCAGCAAGAAGGGAAGACGTTAGAGGGGAGAGAGAAACGAAAGAGTTTGCCAAGGCAGGGAGTCAGCACGGAAGCGCAATTTTTGAGTACAACAGGAGGAATACCGTCCGGACCGTACACCTTCTTAGTATTAAGCCCAGAGAGGGTAGGAAATACATCTTTAGAAGAGATTAGGATATTAGGCATAAATAGGAGAGGGAAGAATAGCACTGGAATCATCCAAGGTGGAGTTTCTAGCAAAGGATGAGCAAAGAGTTCAGCTTTGTTAGAGGAAGAAGTGATGGTTATGCCATCAGAGTGGAAAAGTGGAGGGAAAGACGAGGAAGAAAATGTTTCTTTCCTTCTTCCTATGACATAAATTGCTTCAAACTCCGTATATCCAGGCATTTTGGCTCGAACATCCCTTGATTTTGGCCCTGTCACTCTTTTGACTGGGGGAGGCATAGAAAAAAAAAAAAAAAAAAAAAAAAAAAAAATATATATATATATATATATATATATATATATATATATATATATATACAGCAAGTTAAGTAAACACACACACATACTCCTTTGTACTTTGAAGTGTAAAAGGTGCCAGATGAGCCCATCTTCGCAGAGAAGCGTGCTACCCATTCGATCAGTCTGCCGCACCAAATCACCATTCATAACGAGGGCGGCGCGCTTCTGGGTGCCACGTATACGAACTAGATGCATGAATATCAAACTATAAAATGTCTTGTAGTTCTGTATCATCACACAATGTTGTATCGTTCTTTCTTTAAAACTACAAAGCATAAACATAAACTTTAATTTGACACTTACTTTGTAAGAGAAGAAAAGTGGATGTCAATAAATCCGTCACGTACCTGTAAGGATACAAAATATTAGACACGGAAACTAAATATTTACGCATGTTTCTTTCCCTCTCTCTTTGGCTTGTATCCATTCGGCCCCATTCAGCCTACTGTTTTAAGACGTTTACCCCCATACAGGTGTCAATATTTTCCTGGCGAGCGGGAGCGAGCCAGCATATATATATTTTTTTTTTTGACAGCGAGCTAAATTTGTACATTTTTCGATAAAAAATGTTTCTGGCGAAGTCGGATTTCTCCATACAATGCTGGGGAAGAAATCGACCTCTAAGTAGGGATAAACGTCTTAAAACAGTTGGCTGAATGGGGCCGAATAGATACAAGCCAGGGAAAGAGAGAAAAGGAGAGAAAGATAAACAAAAAAGTCGATGACCCCCTTTAAGTTACCAAGTACTGCAAGTAATACATACATACAAAGAGGAATGCATTAATAAAAGGCTAATTTGAGTTTGAATGGCACTAATGATTCATGAATTATATAAGTAAGTAATACACTACCAACAAGATCAATATGATAACCTATTATATGTCATCCAATAATATAATTATGGACATAATTATCAATGCCAACATCATATTCATGAAACACCACGACAATAAAATACCATTATTCCAATAACCAAGTTATCATAATCATCATTCCTGAATATAAATAACTAAATTATTTCTACCAATAACCGTATGAACTCTAATGTATATCAAATAGGGTTACTAAAGCTACCAATAACCGTATGAACTCTAATGTATATCATATAGGGTTACTAAAGCTACCAATAACCGTATGAACTCTAATGTATATCATATAGGGTTACTAAAGCTACCAATAACCGTATGAACTCTAATGTATATCATATAGGGTTACTAAAGCTACCAATAACCGTATGAACTCTAATGTATATCATATAGGGTTACTAAAGCTACCAATAAATCATATAGGGTTACTAAAGCTACCAATAACCGTATGAACTCTAATGTATATCATATAGGGTTACTAAAGCTACCAATAACCGTATGAACTCTAATGTATATCATATAGGGTTACTAAAGCTACCAATAACCGTATGAACTCTAATGTATATCATATAGGGTTACTAAAGCTACCAATAACCGTATGAACTCTAATGTATATCATATAGGGTTACTAAAGCTACCAATAACCGTATGAACTCTAATGTATATCATATAGGGTTACTAAAGCTACCAATAACCGTATGAACTCTAATGTATATCATATAGGGTTACTAAAGCTACCAATAACCGTATGAACTCTAATGTATATCATATAGGGTTACTAAAGCTACCAATAACCGTATGAACTCTAATGTATATCATATAGGGTTACTAAAGCTACCAATAACCGTATGAACTCTAATGTATATCATATAGGGTTACTAAAGCTACCAATAACCGTATGAACTCTAATGTATATCATATAGGGTTACTAAAGCTACCAATAACCGTATGAACTCTAATGTATATCATATAGGGTTACTAAAGCTTTTCATAAATTGCTTACACTAATTTGAAGTGGAGTAGCACGAGTTCATGTATCCGATGCTACTAGCTGTAGGCTCAGAGTCACATTATTAGATTCAAAATATACTAATGAAAAGGCTGTTGTTCGACCAATGTTACATCCATTTGACGATAGTTTAAAGTTAATAATTTAATATCAGAAAAAAACCCACACACAATGAAATTAACCAAATAATAAAGACAGGCTCATATGAACTGGACTCGGATACTAGACTCTGGAACAGATTATCGGATACAAGTCCTCGTGTGACAACATTAATAACAATAATTTATAAATCTTCTACCACCTTCCCTCCATGCACCTCACTCTCACACACTATCTGCTTTATCACCTGTCTCTCCCTCACCACCTGTCTCACCCTCACCACCTGTCTCACCCTTACCACCTGCCTCACCCTTACCACCTGACTCACCCTCACCACCTGTCACACCCTCACCACCTGTCTCACCCTCACCACCTGTCTCACCCTTACCACCTGTCTCACCCTCACCACCTGACTCACCCTCACCACCTCTCTCACCCTTACCACCTGTCTCACCCTTACCACCTGTCTCACCCTCACCACCTGTCTCACCCTTACCACCTGTCTCACCCTCACCACCTGTCTCACCCTTACCACCTGTCTCACCCTTACCACCTGTCTCACCCTTACCACCTGTCTCACCCTTACCACCTGTCTCACCCTCACCACCTGTCTCACCCTTACCACCTGTCTCACCCTAACCACCTGTCTCACCCTTACCACCTGTCTCACCCTCACCACCTGTCTCACCCTTACCACCTGTCTCACCCTCACCACCTGTCTCACCCTTACCACCTGTCTCACCCTTACCACCTGTCTCACCCTCACCACCTGTCTCACCCTTACCACCTGTCTCACCCTTACCACCTGTCTCACCCTTACCACCTGTCTCACCCTTACCACCTGTCTCACCCTCACCACCTGTCTCACCCTCACCACCTGTCTCACCCTTATCACCTGTCTCACCCTCACCACCTGTCTCACCCTTACTACCTGTCTCACCCTTACCACCTGTCTCACCCTCACCACCTGTCTCACCCTTACCACCTGTCTCACCCTTACCACCTGTCTCACCCTTACCACCTGTCTCACCCTCACCACCTGTCTCACCCTTACCACCTGTCTCACCCTTACCACCTGTCTCACCCTTACCACCTGTCTCACCCTCACCACCTGTCTCACCCTTACCACCTGTCTCACCCTCACCACCTGTCTCACCCTTACCACCTGTCTCACCCTCACCACCTGTCTCACCCTTACCACCTGTCTCACCCTCACCACCTGTCTCACCCTTACCACCTGTCTCACCCTTACCACCTGTCTCACCCTCACCACCTGTCTCACCCTTACCACCTGTCTCACCCTCACCACCTGTCTCACCCTTACCACCTGTCTCACCCTTACCACCTGTCTCACCCTCACCACCTGTCTCACCCTTACCACCTGTCTCACCCTCACCACCTGTCTCACCCTTACCACCTGTCTCACCCTTACCACCTGTCTCACCCTCACCACCTGTCTCACCCTTACCACCTGTCTCACCCTCACCACCTGACTCACCCTCACCACCTCTCTCACCCTTACCACCTGTCTCACCCTATATATATACAGTATATATAATTATATATATATATATATATATATATATATATATATATATATATATATATAATTATATATACCGTATATATACAGTATATATATATATATATATATATATATTCCAACAAATCCCTCTCGGGCATAGGCTGAGAGCCTGTACATTCAACCGTGCATTCAACGGTGAAGCCCGTGAGGTCTCGTTCCAGTCTAGGGAGTGAGACGTGAAGCACTTTGAGATGCAACCAGCCCCCGCTATCTTGCCTTCGCAAGATGCACGGGGCCCGGTTGCCCACCCACGGCTCGAAGCAGCCCCATCTCTGGAGCTGCCTTACCCCAGTGCTTCACTGTCTCTCCCCCTAGACTCGGACCCACACTCTCAGAACACCACCTATTGAGCAATGAACTCACTAGGCATTGCTCCCCTGTAGCATATTTTGAATAATGGAATATTCATACAGTGCTATTTAATCACCCTCACCATATGCCTCCCCCTCACCTCCTCGTTTGTAAATGAATAACTTTATTTTATCCTCCCCTCAGTTACTAACCCATATGTCCCCTACTAACTTCCTAGTCCTGCCACGAACATTAGTTCCAGGGCAGTAGTTCCCTTTCCAATGTTCCCTTACCCACTCTAAACCACTGTTTGGACACTTGATCCTCAGTGTTTTGGAGGACAATCAGCCTAGAAGGGTCACTAGACATGTTGTTGCTTGATTTCCTTTGTACTCCTTTGTACTCTTCACTATCTACTTCACCCTTACCACTTACCTTACCTCCACCACCTACCTCATCCTCATCACATCCCCCCCCTCACTATCTGCCTCACCATTACCCCCTGCCTCACTTCCAGTCTCACCATGACCAACTACCACTTCCACTGCCACACTACCTTCCTCACTCCCACCACCTGCCTCACTCTCTGCCTCGCCACCTGCCTCACCCTCCACTATACACAGGTCAGGTAGGGTCAGGTGAAAGCTGTTGTAAAGTCCTACTGACCCCAACACAGAGCCGCTCCCTCCTGCTTGGTCGTGGTGGTGTGTGGTGGTGGTGGTGGTGTGTGGTGGTGGTGGTGTTGTGTGGTGGTGGCGGTGGTGGTAGTGGTTATGGTGTTTGTGATGGTGTGGTGTGTTGATGGTGGTTGTGGTGTTGGTGGTGATGTGTGATGGTGTGGTGTGTTGGTGGTGGTTGTGGTGCTTGGAGTAATGTGTGATGGTGTGGTGTGTTGGTGGTTGTGATGGTGTGGTGTGATGGTGGTGGTTGTGGTGTTTGGAGTAATGTGTGATGGTGTGGTCACTGTGGTGTGTTGGTGGTTGTGATGGTGTGGTGTGGTGGTGGTGATGGTGGTAGTGGTGCGGGATGGTATGGCGGTGGTGATGGTGGTGGTGTGTGATGGTGTGGTGTGGTGATGGTGTGGTGGTGGTGGTGTGTGATGCTGTGGTATGGAGGTGGGGGTTGTGGTGGTGTATTGGTGGTGGTGGTGATAGTGTCAATGGTGTGTTGTCAATGGTGTGTGGTGGTGGAAGTGGTCGTGTAGTGTACATAGGAGTACAAAGGAAGTCAAGCAACAAGAGGTCTAGCGACCCCTCGATGTTGCTTGCCCTCTAAATCACTGCTGTCCATAGTGTCCAACAGTGGTTCAGAGTGGGTAAGGGACAATTGAAAAGGAAAGTACTGCCCTAGAACTAATGTCCCTGGCAGGGTTAGGAAATGTTGGTAGGTGACAATTTGGAATAATAACATAACATAACATAGCTATATGTTGTCCTTGATATATCTGGGGAAAAGTGAGTAACATCTTAGTTACTAATTTTTACATGTAGTGATCCTTGATGTATCTGAGAAAAAAGTAATTCATTTACAAAATTAATGCAGTCAGTCGCAGGTTTAAAGCGAGATGTTTGTCTAGGCAATGTTTAAAGGAATTAACAGTGCTGCAGCCTATAACATCTCGAGGAAGTTCATTCCAAGAAGTAATTTTTGGACTCATGTGAGTTAAAAGATTTACCAATTATTTTGCAACCATTTCCCTGCGTGTCATTTGATTGGTCAATCGTAAAGTGCTTATTACAGTTCATGTTGTCGATGCCTTTGTTGATTTTGAAGACTTGAATTAGGTCACCTCTTAATCTGCGCTGGGTTAAAAGAAATATATTTAATTCTCTAAGATGCTCCTCATATGGGTTGTGTTTTAGATTATATAACATTTTTGTAACTCTACGTTGAACACGTTCAAGTTTATCAATATAATTTTGGTACTAGGGGCACCAGGATTGAAAGCAATATTCTAGAAAGGATGGACTAAGGAATTGTAAAGAGTGAGAATTATATCATTGTATTTTATGCTCAAACGACCTGCTGATAAAGCCAATTATTATATTTGCTTTCCTAACAGCTTCTGTACATTGTTGACTGGGTTTTAGGTGACTCTATATCGTTACCGTACTCCCAAATCTGTTTATCTGTCTACACTCTTCATCAGTTCCATTAGTTGAATAGTTTGATTTCTCATTCTGGGTCCCGATATGCAGTACTTTACATTTATCTGCATTAAACCTCATTTGCCATATCTGAGCCAAACATGATAGCTTATCTGGGATATTTAGCATATCTTCTACATGTTTATTTGAGAGTACGGTATTTGTATTTTTTGTATCGTCTGCAAACTTTGAGATTGTACAGGTAAGGCCCTCATCTATGTCATTTATGTAAACTAGGAAGGGAACTGGATCTAGAACCAATCCCTGGGGTACCCCGCTAGTTACATTGGTCCTTTTCGATGCTGTACCGTTTATGACTACCCTTTACTTTCTGTCACTGAGCTAATTTGCCATCCATCTCAACACTTCACCTTGTATTCCATGCACATTTAAGTTTATCACTAAACGTTTGTGGGGTGCTTTGTCAAAGGCCTTTTGAAAATCAAGGTATATAATATCTACAGCTTTACTCTCGACATATAGGTTGAGGATATCGTGGAAGGAGTTTAAGAGGTTCGTCACAAAGAAACGTTTGTTACGGAATCTATGTTGAGTATCTTTGACTATGTTATTTTCCTCTAAGTGATTTATGAGTCTGTCTCTTGAGTGATTTTTGCATTTTACCGACAACTAAGGTTAAGCCAATTGGAGGATAGTTACTAAGTAAAGATTTGCTGCCCTTTTTTAATATCGGTGTTACGTTAGCGAGCTTCCAGTCATCAGGCATAGTCCCGGACTGCAAGGATTTATTGAAAAGCAATGTCAGTGGTTTGGAGAGCTCACATTTAGCTTCTGTTAGAACTGTAGGTGAGATTGTGTCGGGTCCAAGCATTTTATTTAACTTAAGTTTTTCCAAATATTTCAATACGTCTCTCTCTGCATTGCTGATATTGCTTAGACTGCCTTAGAGCATCATAATTGTTTATCTGAACTGGCGATGCTGTCATCAGACACTGATGATACTGAGAGAAGATGGGGGGTTGATTTGTGTATTGATGATGTATAAGGGATAGACCTGTGGGAGTTCATGATGGGTAGATAAATGGTTTTGGAAGCGTTGAAAGCAACAAGATTTTCTCTGCCCCAATTGGAATTGGTTGATAGATCAGAGGATAAGTGTTATACGGCTTCATCACGTGAGTTTTTGAGTGATTGCTTGCTGGGGCATTCTGAAAAATTAGTTGAATAGTGTAAGGTGGAGCATATGAATGGATAGGACTTGAGGTACAGTTGAGAAGATCAGTAATGAATATTAGAAAGAGAACTAGAAATAGAACAGAACCCTAAGGAACACCAGAGTTGAAAGGTTGAGGAAGTGAGCGATGGCCGTCCACAACCGCTACCACAACTATCACTGCCACCACAAACACTTCCCTCTACCACCCTCACCACCATAAGCTACTACCACAACCACTACCACCCTCACCATCATAAGCTACTACCACAACTACTACCACCCTCACCATCATAAGCTACTACCACAACCACTACCACCCTCACCGTCATAAGCTACTACCACAACCACTACCACCCTCACAACCATAAGCTACTACCATAACCATTACCACCCTCACCACCATAAGCTACTACCACAACCACTACCACCCTCACCATCATAAGCTACTACCACAACCACTACCACCCTCACCATCATAAGCTACTACCACAACCACTACCACCCTCACCATCATAAGCTACTACCACAACCACTACCACCCTCACCATCATAAGCTACTACCACTACCACTACCACCCTCACAACCATAAGCTACTACCACAACCACTACCACCCTCACCATCATAAGCTACTACCACAACCACTACCACCCTCACAACCATAAGCTACTACCACCCTCACAACCATAAGCTACTACCGCAACCACTACCGCCCTCACCACCATAAGCTACTACCACAACCACTACCACCCTCACCACCATAAGCTACTACCACAACCCCTACCACCCTCACCATCATAAGCTACTACCACAACCACTACCACCCTCACAACCATAAGCTACTACCACAACCACTACCACCCTCACCACCATAAGCTACTACCACAACCACTACCGCCCTCACCACCATAAGCTACTACCACAACCACTACCACCCTCACAACCATAAGCTACTACCACAACCACTACCACCCTCACCATCATAAGCTACTACCACAACCACTACCACCCTCACCATCATAATCTACTACCACAACCACTACCACCCTCACCATCATAAGCTACTACCACAACCACTACCACCCTCACCATCATTAGCTACTACCACAACCACTACCACCCTCACCTTCATAAGCTACTACCACAACCACTACCACCCTCACCACCATAAGCTACTACCAGAACCACTACCACCCTCACCACCATAAGCTACTACCAGAACCACTACCACCCTCACCACCATAAGCTACTACCACAACCACTACCACCCTCACCAGCATAAGCTACTACCACAACCACTACCACCCTCACCACCATAAGCTACTACCAGAACCACTACCACCCTCACCACCATATAGTACTACCACAACCACTACCACCCTCACCATCATAAGCTACTACCACAACCACTACCACCCTCACCATCATAAGCTACTACCACAACCACTACCACCCTCACAACCATAAGCTACTACCACAACCACTACCACCCTCACCATCATAAGCTACTACCACAACCACTACCACCCTCACCACCATAAGCTACTACCACAACCACTACCACCCTCACCATCATAAGCTACTACCACAACCACTACCACCCTCACCACCATAAGCTACTACCACAACCACTACCACCCTCACCATCATAAGCTACTACCACAACCACTACCACCCTCACCACCATAAGCTACTACCACAACCACTACCACCCTCACCACCATAAGCTACCACAACCACTACCACCCTCACCATCATAAGCTACTACCACAACCACTACCACCCTCACCACCATAAGCTACTACCACAACCACTACCACCCTCACCATCATAAGCTACTACCACAACCACTACCACCCTCACCACCATAAGCTACTACCACAACCACTACCACCCTCACCACCATAAGCTACTACCACAACCACTACCACCCTCACCGTCATAAGCTACTACCACAACCACTACCACCCTCACCATCATAAGCTACTACCACAACCACTACCACCCTCACCACCATAAGCTACTACCACAACCACTACCACCCTCACCGTCATAAGCTACTACCACAACCACTACCACCCTCACCACCATAAGCTACTACCACAACCACTACCACCCTCACCATCATAAGCTACTACCACAACCACTACCACCCTCACCACCATAAGCTACTACCACAACCACTACCACCCTCACCACCATAAGCTACTACCACAACCACTACCACCCTCACCATCGTAAGCTACTACCACAACCACTACCACCCTCACCACCATAAACTACTACCACAACCACTACCACCCTCACCATCATAAACTACTACCACAACCACTACCACCCTCACCACCATAAGCTACTACCACAACCACTACCACCCTCACCACCATAAGCTACTACCACAACCACTACCACCCTCACCGTCATAAGCTACTACCACAACCACTACCACCCTCACAACCATAAGCTACTACCATAACCATTACCACCCTCACCACCATAAGCTACTACCACAACCACTACCACCCTCACCATCATAAGCTACTACCACAACCACTACCACCCTCACCACCATAAGCTACTACCACAACCACTACCACCCTCACCACCATAAGCTACTACCACAACCACTACCACCCTCACCATCATAAGCTACTACCACAACCACTACCACCCTCACCACCATAAGCTACTACCACAACGACTACCACCCTCACCATCATAAGCTACTACCACAACCACTACCATCCTCACCATCATAAGCTACTACCACCCTCACAACTATAAGCTACTACCACAACTACTACCGCCCTCACCATCATAAGCTACTACCACAACCACTACCACCCTCACAACCATAAGCTACTACCACCCTCACAACCATAAGCTACTACCACAACCACTACCACCCTCACCATCATAAGCTACTACCACAACCACTACCACCCTCACCATCATAAGCTACTACCACAACCACTACCACCCTCACCATCATAAGCTACTACCACAACCACTACCACCCTCACCATCATAAGCTACTACCACAACCACTACCACCCTCACCATCATAAGCTACTACCACAACCACTACCACCCTCACCATCATAAGCTACTACCACAACCACTACCACCCTCACCATCATAAGCTACTACCACAACCACTACCACCCTCACCATCATAAGCTACTACCATAACTACTACCACCCTCACCATCATAAGCTACTACCACAACCACTACCACCCTCACCATCATAAGCTACTACCACAACCACTACCACCCTCACCATCATAAGCTACTACTACAAACCACTACCACCCTCAACATCATAAGCTACTACCACAACCACTACCACCCTCACCATCATAAGCTACTACCACAACCACTACCACCCTCACCATCATAAGCTACTACCACAACCACTACCGCCCTCACCATCATAAGCTACTACCATAACTACTACCACCCTCACCATCATAAGCTACTACCACAACCACTACCACCCTCATCATCATAAGCTACTACCACAACCACTACCACCCTCACCATCATAAGCTACTACCACAACCACTACCACCCTCACCATCATAAGCTACTACCACAACCACTACCACCCTCATCATAAGCTACTACCACAACCACTACCACCCTCATCATCATAAGCTACTACCACAACCACTACCACCCTCACCATCATAAGCTACTACCACAACCACTACCACCCTCACCACCATAAGCTACTACCACAACCACTACCACCCTCACCACCATAAGCTACTACTACAACCACTACCACCCTCACCACCATAAGCTACTACCACAACCACTACCACCCTCACCATCATAAGCTACTACCACAACCACTACCACCCTCACCATCATATGCTACTACCACAACCACTACCACCCTCACCGTCATAAGCTACTACCACAACCACTACCACCCTCACCACCATAAGCTACTACCATTACTACTACCACCCTCACCACCATAAGCTACTACCACCCTTACCACCCTGACCACCATAAGCTACTACCACCCTCACCATCATAAGCTACTACCACAACCACTACCACCCTCACCACCATAAGCTACTACCACAACCACTACCACCCTCACCATCATAAGCTACTACCACAACCACTACCACCCTCACCATCATAAGCTACTACCACAACCACTACCACCCTCACCATCATAAGCTACTACCACAACCACTACCACCCTCACCATCATAAGCTACTACCACAACCACTACCACCCTCACCATCATAAGCTACTACCACAACCACTACCACCCTCACCATCATAAGCTACTACCATAACTACTACCACCCTCACCATCATAAGCTACTACCACAACCACTACCACCCTCACCATCATAAGCTACTACCACAACCACTACCACCCTCACCATCATAAGCTACTACCACAACCACTACCACCCTCACCATCATAAGCTACTACCACAACCACTACCACCCTCACCATCATAAGCTACTACCACAACCACTACCACCCTCACCATCATAAGCTGCTGCTACCACAACCACTACCACCCTCACCACCATAAGCTACTACCACAACCACTACCACCCTCACCACCATAAGCTACTACCACAACCACTACCACCCTCACCGTCATAAGCTACTACCACAACCACTACCACCCTCACAACCATAAGCTACTACCATAACCATTACCACCCTCACCACCATAAGCTACTACCACAACCACTACCACCCTCACCATCATAAGCTACTACCACAACCACTACCACCCTCACCACCATAAGCTACTACCACAACCACTACCACCCTCACCATAAGCTACTACCACAACCACTACCACCCTCACCATCAAAAGCTACTACCACAACCACTACCACCCTCACCACCATAAGCTACTACCACAACCACTACCACCCTCACCATCATAAGCTACTACCACAACCACTACCACCCTCACCATCATAAGCTACTACCACAACCACTACCGCCCTCAACCATCATAAGCTACTACCAGAACCACTACCATCCTCACCATCATAAGCTACTACCACCCTCACAACCATAAGCTACTACCACAACTACTACCGCCCTCACCATCATAAGCTACTACCACAACCACTACCACCCTCACAACCATAAGCTACTACCACCCTCACAACCATAAGCTACTACCACAACCACTACCACCCTCACCATCATAAGCTACTACCACAACCACTACCACCCTCACCATCATAAGCTACTACCACAACCACTACCACCCTCACCATCATAAGCTACTACCACAACCACTACCACCTTCACCATCATAAGCTACTACCACAACCACTACCACCCTCACCACCATAAGCTACTACCACAACCACTACCACCCTCACCATCATAAGCTACTACCACAACCACTACCACCCTCACCACCATAAGCTACTACCACAACCACTACCACCCTCACCATCATAAGCTACTACCACAACCACTACCATCCTCACCATCATAAGCTACTACCACCCTCACAACTATAAGCTACTACCACAACTACTACCGCCCTCACCATCATAAGCTACTACCACAACCACTACCACCCTCACAACCATAAGCTACTACCACCCTCACAACCATAAGCTACTACCACAACCACTACCACCCTCACCATCATAAGCTACTACCACAACCACTACCACCCTCACCATCATAAGCTACTACCACAACCACTACCACCCTCACCATCATAAGCTACTACCACAACCACTACCACCCTCACCATCATAAGCTACTACCACAACCACTACCACCCTCATCATAAGCTACTACCACAACCACTACCACCCTCATCATCATAAGCTACTACCACAACCACTACCACCCTCACCATCATAAGCTACTACCACAACCACTACCACCCTCACCACCATAAGCTACTACCACAACCACTACCACCCTCACCACCATAAGCTACTACTACAACCACTACCACCCTCACCACCATAAGCTACTACCACAACCACTACCACCCTCACCATCATAAGCTACTACCACAACCACTACCACCCTCACCATCATAAGCTACTACCACAACCACTACCACCCTCACCGTCATAAGCTACTACCACAACCACTACCACCCTCACCACCATAAGCTACTACTACCATTACTACTACCACCCTCACCACCATAAGCTACTACCACCCTTACCACCCTGACCACCATAAGCTACTACCACCCTCACCATCATAAGCTACTACCACAACCACTACCACCCTCACCACCATAAGCTACTACCACAACCACTACCACCCTCACCATCATAAGCTACTACCACAACCACTACCACCCTCACCATCATAAGCTACTACCACAACCACTACCACCCTCACCATCATAAGCTACTACACAACCACAACCACCCTCACCACCATAAGCTACTACCACAAACCACTACCACCCTCACCATCATAAGCTACTACCACAACCACTACCACCCTCACCATCATAAGCTACTACCATAACTACTACCACCCTCACCATCATAAGCTACTACCACAACCACTACCACCCTCACCATCATAAGCTACTACCACAACCACTACCACCCTCACAACCATAAGCTACTACCACCCTCACAACCATAAGCTACTACCACAACCACTACCACCCTCACCATCATAAGCTACTACCACAACCACTACCACCCTCACCATCATAAGCTACTACCACAACCACTACCACCCTCACCATCATAAGCTACTACCACAACCACTACCACCCTCACCATCATAAGCTACTACCACAACCACTACCACCCTCACCATCATAAGCTACTACCACAACCACTACCACCCTCACCATCATAAGCTACTACCACAACCACTACCACCCTCACCATCATAAGCTACTACCACAACCACTACCACCCTCACCATCATAAGCTACTACCACAACCACTACCACCCTCACCATCATAAGCTACTACCACAACCACTACCACCCTCACCATCATAAGCTACTACCACAACCACTACCGCCCTCACCATCATAAGCTACTACCATAACTACTACCACCCTCACCATCATAAGCTACTACCACAACCACTACCACCCTCATCATCATAAGCTACTACCACAACCACTACCACCCTCACCATCATAAGCTACTACCACAACCACTACCACCCTCACCATCATAAGCTACTACCACAACCACTACCACCCTCACCATCATAAGCTACTACCACAACCACTACCACCCTCACCATCATAAGCTACTACCACAACCACTACCACCCTCACCATCATAAGCTACTACCACAACCACTACCACCCTCACCATCATAAGCTACTACCACAACCACTACCACCCTCACCATCATAAGCTACTACCACAACCACTACCGCCCTCACCATCATAAGCTACTACCATAACTACTACCACCCTCACCATCATAAGCTACTACCACAACCACTACCACCCTCATCATCATAAGCTACTACCACAACCACTACCACCCTCACCATCATAAGCTACTACCACAACCACTACCACCCTCACCATCATAAGCTACTACCACAACCACTACCACCCTCATCATCATAAGCTACTACCACAACCACTACCACCCTCATCATCATAAGCTACTACCACAACCACTACCACCCTCACCATCATAAGCTACTACCACAACCACTACCACCCTCACCACCATAAGCTACTACCACAACCACTACCACCCTCACCACCATAAGCTACTACTACAACCATTACCACCCTCACCACCATAAGCTACTACCACAACCACTACCACCCTCACCATCATAAGCTACTACCACAACCACTACCACCCTCACCATCATAAGCTACTACCACAACCACTACCACCCTCACCGTCATAAGCTACTACCACAACCACTACCACCCTCACCACCATAAGCTACTACCATTACTACTACCACCCTCACCACCATAAGCTACTACCACCCTTACCACCCTGACCACCATAAGCTACTACCACCCTCACCATCATAAGCTACTACCACAACCACTACCACCCTCACCACCATAAGCTACTACCACAACCACTACCACCCTCACCATCATAAGCTACTACCACAACCACTACCACCCTCACCATCATAAGCTACTACCACAACCACTACCACCCTCACCATCATAAGCTACTACCACAACCACTACCACCCTCACCATCATAAGCTACTACCACAACCACTACCACCCTCACCATCATAAGCTACTACCACAACCACTACCACCCTCACCATCATAAGCTACTACCATAACTACTACCACCCTCACCATCATAAGCTACTACCACAACCACTACCACCCTCACCATCATAAGCTACTACCACAACCACTACCACCCTCACCATCATAAGCTACTACCACAACCACTACCACCCTCACCATCATAAGCTACTACCACAACCACTACCACCCTCACCATCATAAGCTACTACCACAACCACTACCACCCTCACCATCATAAGCTGCTACCACAACCACTACCACCCTCACCACCATAAGCTACTACCACAACCACTACCACCCTCACCACCATAAGCTACTACCACAACCACTACCACCCTCACCGTCATAAGCTACTACCACAACCACTACCACCCTCACAACCATAAGCTACTACCATAACCATTACCACCCTCACCACCATAAGCTACTACCACAACCACTACCACCCTCACCATCATAAGCTACTACCACAACCACTACCACCCTCACCACCATAAGCTACTACCACAACCACTACCACCCTCACCACCATAAGCTACTACCACAACCACTACCACCCTCACCATCAAAAGCTACTACCACAACCACTACCACCCTCACCACCATAAGCTACTACCACAACCACTACCACCCTCACCATCATAAGCTACTACCACAACCACTACCACCCTCACCATCATAAGCTACTACCACAACCACTACCGCCCTCACCATCATAAGCTACTACCACAACCACTACCATCCTCACCATCATAAGCTACTACCACCCTCACAACCATAAGCTACTACCACAACTACTACCGCCCTCACCATCATAAGCTACTACCACAACCACTACCACCCTCACAACCATAAGCTACTACCACCCTCACAACCATAAGCTACTACCACAACCACTACCACCCTCACCATCATAAGCTACTACCACAACCACTACCACCCTCACCATCATAAGCTACTACCACAACCACTACCACCCTCACCATCATAAGCTACTACCACAACCACTACCACCCTCACCATCATAAGCTACTACCACAACCACTACCACCCTCACCATCATAAGCTACTACCATAACTACTACCACCCTCACCATCATAAGCTACTACCACAACCACTACCACCCTCACCATCATAAGCAACTACCACAACCACTACCACCCTCACCATCATAAGCTACTACCACAACCACTACCACCCTCACCATCATAAGCTACTACCACAACCACTACCACCTTCACCATCATAAGCTACTACCACAACCACTACCACCCTCACCATCATAAGCTACTACCACAACCACTACCACCCTCACCACCATAAGCTACTACCACAACCACTACCACCCTCACCACCATAAGCTACTACCACAACCACTACCACCCTCACCACCATAAGCTACTACCACAACCACTACCACCCTCACCATCATAAGCTACTACCACAACCACTACCACCCTCACCATCATAAGCTACTACCACAACCACTATCACCCTCACCACCATAAGCTACTACCATTACTACTACCACCCTCACCACCATAAGCTACTACCACCCTTACCACCCTGACCACCATAAGCTACTACCACCCTCACCATCATAAGCTACTACCACCCTCACCACCATAAGCTACTACCACAACCACTACCACCCTCACAACCATAAGCTACTACCACAACCACTACCACCCTCACCATCATAAGCTACTACCACAACCACTACCACCCTCCCCACCGTAAGCTACTACCACAACCACTACCACCCTCACAACCATAAGCTTCTACCACAACCACTACCACCCTCACAACCATAAGCTACTACCACAACCACTACCACCCTCACCATCATAAGCTACTACCACAACCACTACCACCCTCACCACCATAAGCTACTACCACAACCTCTACCACCCTCACAACCATAAGCTACTACCACAACCACTACCACCCTCACCACCATAAGCTACTACCACCCTCACCACCATAAGCTACTACCACAACCACTACCACCACCGACACTTACATAAACTACAAAGAGTGCCTGAGTGACTTAGAGCAGCGTACGTCAAGCAACGAACACCGAGCTTCACAGCAGGCAAGCACAAAAAGCACAGGCACCCCTCCTCCCACCCTAATGATATAGGTAGTAAAAGAGCAAGCACGGTCCTATGTATTATATTCGTAGGGGGGAAGGATAATGGATTTGATTGTTTTATTGAGAAAAGCACAAATGTTACACAAGTATCATAGTTACATCATCTCAAAAGGGCGAAGGTACATACGCAATCTTCACCCTAAAGCTGGGAAGAAGAGAGAGAGAGAGAGAGAGAGAGAGAGAGAGAGAGAGAGAGAGAGAGAGAGAGAGAGAGAGAGGGGGAAAAATAACAATTATGGCATTGATGTGATATATTATACAGTACTGTATATTATACAGTGTATAATTGTATATATATATATATATGTGTCTGTGTGTGCGACTAATAATAATAACACAAAACTGTAATGAACGGAAATTAAATGGGACGACATAAAGTTCATAGGATAAAGACAATAATAGCCATTGATAGCATAAAGACAATAATAGCCATTGGTAGCATAAAGACAATAATAGCCATTGATAGCATAAAGACAATAATAGCCATTGATAGCATAAAGACAATAATAGCCATTGATAGCATAAAGACAATAATAGCCATTGGTAGCATAAAGACAATAATAGCCATTGATAGCATAAAGACAATAATAGCCATTGATAGCATAAAGACAATAATAGCCATTGGTAGCATAAAGACAATAATAGCCATTGATAGCATAAAGACAATAATAGCCATTGATAGCATAAAAACAATAATAGCCATTGATAGCATAAAGACAATAATAGCCATTGGTAGCATAAAGACAATAATAGCCATTGGTAGCATAAAGACAATAATAGCCATTGATAGCATAAAGACAATAATAGCCATTGATAGCATAAAGACAATAATAGCCATTGGTAGCATAAAGACAATAATAGCCATTGATAGCATAAAGACAATAATAGCCATTGATAGCATAAAGACAATAATAGCCATTGATAGCATAAAGACAATAATAGCCATTGGTAGCATAAAGACAATAATAGCCATTGATAGCATAAAGACAATAATAGCCATTGATAGCATAAAGACAATAATAGCCATTGATAGCATAAAGACAATAATAGCCATTGATAGCATAAAGACAATAATAGCCATTGATAGCATAAAGACAATAATAGCCATTGATAGCATAAAGACAATAATAGCCATTGATAGCATAAAGACAATAATAGCCATTGATAGCATAAAGACAATAATAGCCATTGGTAGCATAAAGACAATAATAGCCATTGATAGCATAAAGACAATAATAGCCATTGATAGCATAAAGACAATAATAGCCATTGATAGCATAAAGACAATAATAGCCATTGGTAGCATAAAGACAATAATAGCCATTGGTAGCATAAAGACAATAATAGCCATTGATAGCATACAGACAATAATAGCCATTGATACCATAAAGACAATAATAGCCCTTGATACCATAAAGACAATAATAGCCATTGGTAGCATAAAGACAATAATAGCCATTGATAGCATAAAGACAATAATAGCCATTGATAGCATAAAGACAATAATAGCCATTGGTAGCATAAAGACAATAATAGCCATTGATAGCATAAAGACAATAATAGCCATTGATAGCATAAAGACAATAATAGCCATTGATGGCATAAAGACAATAATAGCCTTTGGTAGCATAAAGACAATAATAGCCATTGATAGCATAAAGACAATAATAGCCATTGGTAGCATAAAGACAATAATAGCCATTGGTAGCATAAAGACAATAATAGCCATTGATAGCATAAAGACAATAATAGCCATTGATACCATAAAGACAATAATAGCCATTGATAGCATAAAAACAATAATAGCCATTGGTAGCATAAAGACAATAATAGCCATTGATAGCATAAAGACAATAATAGCCATTGATAGCATAAAGACAATAATAGCCATTGGTAGCATAAAGACAATAATAGCCATTGATAGCATAAAGAAAATAATAGCCATTGATAGCATAAAGACAATAATAGCCATTGATGGCATAAAGACAATAATAGCCATTGATAGCATAAAGACAATAATAGCCATTGATAGCATAAAGACAATAATAGCCATTGGTAGCATAAAGACAATAATAGCCATTGGTAGCATAAAGACAATAATAGCCATTGGTAGCATAAAGACAATAATAGCCATTGATACCATAAAGACAATAATAGCCATTGATACCATAAAGACAATAATAGCCATTGATAGCATAAAGACAATAATAGCCATTGGTAGCATAAAGACAATAATAGCCATTGATAGCATAAAGACAATAATAGCCATTGATAGCATAAAGACAATAATAGCCATTGGTAGCATAAAGACAATAATAGCCATTGATAGCATAAAGACAATAATAGCCATTGATAGCATCAAGACAATAATAGCCATTGATACCATAAAGACAATAATAGCCATTGATAGCATAAAGACAATAATAGCCATTGGTAGCATAAAGACAATAATAGCCATGTAAAGACAATAATAGCCATTGGTAGCATAAAGACAATAATAGCCATTGATAGCATAAAGACAATAATAGCCATTGATAGCATAAAGACAATAATAGCCATTGATAGCATAAAGACAATAATAGCCATTGGTAGCATAAAGACAATAATAGCCATTGGTAGCATAAAGACAATAATAGCCATTGATAGCATAAAGACAATAATAGCCATTGATAGCATAAAGACAATAATAGCCATCGATAGCATAAAGACAATAATAGCCATTGATAGCATAAAGACAATAATAGCCATTGATAGCATAAAGTCAATAATAGCCATTGATAGCATAAAGACAATAATAGCCATTGATAGCATAAAGACAATAATAGCCATTGATAGCATAAAGACAATAATAGCCATTGGTAGCATAAAGACAATAATAGCCATTGGTAGCATAAAGACAATAATAGCCATTGATAGCATAAAGACAATAATAGCCATTGGTAGCATAAAGACAATAATAGCCATTGATAGCATAAAGACAATAATAGCCATTGATAGCATAAAGACAATAATAGCCATTGATAGCATAAAGACAATAATAGCCATTGATAGCATAAAGACAATAATTGCCATTGATAGCATAAAGACAATAATAGCCATTGGTAGCATAAAGACAATAATAGCCATTGATAGCATAAAGACAATAATAGCCATTGATAGCATAAAGACAATAATAGCCATTGATAGCATAAAGACAATAATAGCCATTGGTAGCATAAAGACAATAATAGCCATTGATAGCATAAAGACAATAATAGCCATTGATAGCATAAAGACAATAATAGCCATTGATAGCATAAAGACAATAATAGCCATTGATAGCATAAAGACAATAATAGCCATTGATAGCATAAAGACAATAATAGCCATTGGTAGCATAAAGACAATAATAGCCATTGATAGCATAAAGACAATAATAGCCATTGATAGCATAAAGACAATAATAGCCATTGGTAGCATAAAGACAATAATAGCCATTGATAGCATAAAGACAATAATAGCCATTGATAGCATAAATATAAAAAGTAAACATAAATATAGGAAAAGAAAACATCTGAAAGATATTACGTACGGAATAGACTTATATGGAAAACGCATAAACACACACACATAAATAATATATACACACACACAAGACACACACACACACACACACACACACACACCATCACATTATACAACACAGAACAATAGTATAAATGCACACACAACACTAAACAACGCAAACAATAATCAATTAATCAATCAAGCAATCAACTTTATTACCCAATACACATTGAAAATATTTACTGTATATATTGTATATACTGGGGTAATTTACTGTATATATTGTATATACTGGGGTAATTTGCTTCAATATTTACTGTATATATTGTATATACTGGGGTAATTTGCTTCAATATTTACTGTATATATTGTATATACTGGGGTAATTTGCTTCAAAGCTGAAAACACTATTTTGTTAATGTATCAGACAATGGTTGCACATACTAACACC
This sequence comes from Paralithodes platypus, assembly GCA_032716605.1. Taxonomy (NCBI): domain Eukaryota; kingdom Metazoa; phylum Arthropoda; class Malacostraca; order Decapoda; family Lithodidae; genus Paralithodes; species Paralithodes platypus. The sequence continues at coordinate 2,106,578 of CM064494.1, read as the reverse complement.
AATTAAAATGATTATATAATTAAACAGTTATTCTAGATAAATAATCACATCGTAATTACAGGTTTGATGTCCGAAGGGATGAGAGAAACCCTAATATTTGTAAGTGACCCCGGAATCAATGACGTACTGCCAATATTCATACTTGGCGCCTGGCAGGCATGCCAGCCAATACTAAACATCATAGGTGGCATGATGAATTACCTATGGGACGTCAATTGAATTGGATGCCACTTGAAAAAAATAAACACTAATATTTAGCTGTTTTACGCTTACCATCCCTTACACGCTCTCTTCATTGCCGGGATGTATTCCTTACAATATCTCACGACTGGAGACACAGAGGGATGGGAAGGGTTTGGAGGGAGGGTAATTGCGTCAACGATTCTGGGGTCACTTATTAATATTATGTTTTCTGTCATCACTTCAGGGATCAAACCTATAGTTTAAACAGTGACCTCTCCCTCAATGACGTACGGTACTGCCGAACTCTAAGTCTGGCGGCGGGATAATCCGATGTCAAAATAACCCATGCAAATAAGGGAAAGAACACCAGACTTCTTGCTTAATATACAGTATATATTCTTTATTGGTAGAAAAATCAGGAATAGCAGCAGCTCATGCCCTAAGAACACACTGCGCAGAAAAACGTGCTACTCAAAATATAAGTAGTGCTTCACAGAAGCATTCTACCTTTTTAGGTGTACGTGAGTAATTTGAACTCCAGATTCACATACAACAAACAGTTTATACTCATAGTAGTGTATAATCTAATGCTCTTATTTCTAGAATGTGAACATGACTTTTGTACAACTAGGAACATGAAATCACAGAGTATATGTACATACTTAACTTATTAAGTACACTACTCAAAACTAACTTAAAATGAAAACTTAAGGTTAGGTTATCGCATGAGGATTCTGGGCCAGATTCAGATCACGCACCTCCCACCTCCCTTTTCACAAAACATATCATAATCAGTAACAGTAATGTGTGATAACCTGAGCGATCTCTGCCATACCCATAGCTTACTCTGACTGTTCCTTTTACTTATATATTTTCTAGAACTCAAGTGACGGCGTCTCTTCCGTGGATTGACCTCCCAATCTGCCAACCTAGAAGTTGGCAGATTGGAAGCCAAAGCGTTAAATTTTTCCTTTGCCCCTCAACTTTCTCTTCATAATTGCTGAGGGGCACAGGGCCCTGGGTGGGGCTTTGGTTTCCAAGGCGTTTCCGCACCCTCCTGAGCTCCCCGCCTTGGAGTGGCTTCGGTCACCCAGGCTTTATTGTGGTAGGTAGGGAGGGTTCTGTGGGGGCGCTCGGTTATGGCATTGGCCTTGCTCGGGGCCTTGGGGCTGTTCGGCCAGGCAGCCTGGGGAACAGCAACAACAACAACCATAATATTCAAGAAGGATCGACTGATTGTTTCAGCGCAACACACTGTACATGGGGGCGATCCAGATGTACCGACAGATATCGGGAGAGTAAGGTATGAGTTGACGACCAGAGATTTGTGGAAACAATATCATCTAAAGAGAAATTGTGGAGAAAGTGCAGCGGGGCCACCCACTTGCGAACATTGTATGCTCGGAAAAGAACACCAGGATAATGCTCTCTTATGACGTTGACGATATAGGCCACAACTTGATTCTCCCTCAACTGAGTATGCTTGTCGGCGGATACACATAAATGTGATGGGATTATGGGGTTAGCAACAAGTAAATAATTTCAGAGTGCTTTAACAGGGCACAACAAATGATGAGTATACATACAAAAACATACAAGTTTAAAGAACGTTTTGTCCACAGGGAATGTGGTTACAGTTTCACGTCCTACATGGCAGCTTTCCAGGTGGCCCTGTCAAGGGCTACCTCTCTTGTCAAGTTCTTTGATTTGAGATCGGACCGGAGTACTTCATCCTATGTCATTCTAAGTCTACCCCTACGCGCAGCTCCCCCCGCGTTCACAGTCCGGCACTTCCTCACCCAGTTCTGATCATCCAATCTCTCCACATGTCCAAACCAACCAAGTAAGCTCGTGCGCATCACTTCACTGACACTCCTAATGCCCAGACGCCTTCTTAATTCCTCGCTCGATACCCTGTCCCAGAGATTAACCCCACACATCCATGTCATCATTCTCTTCTAATTCCGTTCCATTCTATTGATATCCTCCGCTTTAACCAACCAAGTCTCCGAAGCATAGGTCATCGCACTCCTAACACACGAGGTATACACTTTCCCTTTAAGGTGGGGTGGGAGCCGTCTCATGGTCAGGAGTGACAGCAGCTTTCTAAACTTTCCAAAGCCACTTCTGACTCTAGCAATGGAGCCAGCTTCAGTGCTACCTCCGGTAGAAACCGTATCGCCCAGGTAGCAGAACTTATTCACACATTCCAGCGTTACACTGTCGAAATGAACACTACCAGGCGGGTCATTTAACACAAGGTCTCCCTTGCACACGGCACATTCAAAATCTATGATTCTTGTCAAAGGTCCTCTATGCCCAGGTTCAAGTGCAGGTAATAAGAACTCCCTGAAGACATGGTCTTCGTGCTAGTTTTTAGCAATGAACATTGGTTCCGGGGGCGATACTAACAAAAATCATTCCAGGAGTAAATTGTAGGCAGGTCAGGGCACACGACATGACAGTCAGTTCCGACACCCGTAAATAATATTGCTTTCTTGAGGCAGGCGGGTCTCAAAAGTAGGCAGTCGAGTATACAAAGGTGATTTTAGCACTAGTAACACGCGATCTAGTGACCACATTGGCATCAACTGCTGAGGGGTGGTTCAAAGCCTTAAACATGCTCACATTAATCCTCTCTCCTCTACCTCCGGCATGGTTTACCAGTCAGATCGTAAAAGGGGACCCTTTTGGCTGTTAAGTGATTGCAGAGTGTAATGACTGAGAGCTGTTGCTTTTCAATGATGTAATCAAGATATTTAACGATAAGAGCTACCGAGGGTATACGTTGGTTAGATTCAACAATCCAAAATGTAAAAGCCCTCCAATGGGCTCCAATTGGCGTTTTGTTGCCTCGGCATAACTACTCATGAAATTGTTAGAGACGCTACCTCCGTAAAATTAAAGCCACTAAGCATTCTGAATGTCCACAAGGCAAAAGTTAGCGAGGTCTTGAAGTTCTCAATCGTCTCGAAGTGGAAACTCATAACTGGGAGCGACACCGGGCTAGGGCACCATGTTTTCAGGTGCAGATACAATGTTTGTGCCAGTGTAACAATTCGAAGTATTGCTCAACAGATATTGTAATCTTAAATTATTTGGCCTCAAGACTCTAGAGGTATGGGAACTTCAAACCGTACAAGAGACTGAATTTGATAGGTAGGTATTCAGTAGATATGGTATGGGTAGATTTCTTATAGGGATATTATTCTTATAGAGTTACTTCATTCATATTCCAGTTCTTAGCTAGTTTTATAGTATATGTTCAAGGGTCAACCAACCAAGCCTTCATTAATGCCTATTCTAATAGGATTTCAAAACCAAGAAATAATTTAATTATTATTATTATTATTATTATTATTATTATTAAAGTAAAGTAAAGAGATTAATATAATTACAAGAAATTTGAATTACTATTTGAATTATTTACAGAGTGATTAAATATTGAAAGTAAAATATTAGTTATAACTTACAAATAAAACAAATAAATATAAATACATAAACAAATATTATAAACTAAAAAACATGAAATTATGACATTGAAATATAGTCACGTGCTCAATCCCGGATAATGAGGATTGTCAGCCTAGGCGTCACACTCTCTAGTTGGTAGGTTGAAGAGAAGGTAAGTAACAACCCGACTGTACTCCAGGTATTCACAGAGACACCACCCCGAGCTATAGTCCAAGTAACACTGAAGTTAGTCTAAAAATAAGATCACTCATAGACTCGGGAAAGAGCTGGTCACTAAGAAAAGAAACTCGCCCCCTAGTGGTGTGGGGGCGAGTTAACGATCATTGAAGATTATATACAATGGTTCATGGCGCTGGTGTGGTGCTTTGAAGCTCCATGTAGAGGTAGAGTTGGTTGGATGAGGCTTCAGGAAGGGTTGAGCAGGCTCGGAGTTTCGAGGGACGTAACACCAGCCAAACTGGAGCTATCAGAGACACCATCCCCTGATAGCTCTGCAGTTTGTTGATCACCCGACGCATGAGTGAAGCATCTGGAGGTGGAAACAGATAGATGGATGTCCACCTGTTCCAATACTTCGAGAACATGTGAGGACCTACTGCCGAGGTCCGTGTCCAGCGAGTCAAGTAGTAGGGTAACTTGTTTGTCTGTTTGGACGCTAACAGATCTATTTGTGGATGGTATTTCAGGGCAATCATCTCTAGGAAGACGGTTTGCCTTAGGCTCCACTTATCTAGTTTGCTCTGTCCTCTTGACAGAGCATCTACCCACAGGTTCGCTACACCCGGTAGATATGTTGCATGGGTTATTATTCTTAGCTTGTGAGCTAACTTAAATATGCTCTCCAAGAAACTATGGAGAACTTGCGACCTCACTGACCCTTGTTTTTGAATGCATGAGACAGCATTCAGAATGTTAATTCTGAACACTATCGACTAGCCTTTCAGGGAGGAGCCGTGAGACTTGAGAGATCTGAGGGGGACAAAAAATCATTTGGCATTAATGTGCCAATTGAGATGTTTGGGCCATTGACCCTGACCCTGATACCCCTCAGTGGACTGATATCCCCAGACGAGGGTCTCCGATGCCCATCAATACTGTCGGTGACGGATCTACCCACGATTGTACTGAGGTTGGAATTGAACATTGTGTTCAGAATGTCTGTAATCGAGTGATGAGGGAAGGCATGCACAGGCCAGAGACAACCCGGTGGATAAATTTGGTTAACTGAATCCAATTTAGTGTGCCTATTAGAGACTCCCAAGCCTGAGTATTTACATACAATTAGGGATTCCCATTGCCGACAAGTGATGATCAGGCAATGTATAAAATAAAATATCTTGTGACGAAGTCTGGCAGCATTGTCTTGACTCTGCTGAATGGTTAACTTAGTTCCAAACAAGACCTGCCCACTGCATTTGCTGACTGGGGATGAGAATGGACTTTCAAAAGTATATTTGGAATCTGAGTCTTGAGACGTGTTTTACGATGGTGAGAGTATGTTCTATTACGAGAGATGGAGAGTCTGCTATGACCAGCCAATTGTCGATATAGAAGAGAATGGTGATGCCTTGTGACCTAAGGGGAAGTATTGCCTGTCAGACCAGTTTCGAAAATACCCATGGCGCAAGACAAAGGCTGAAGGGGAGCCGTTGAAACTGAAGTACAGTACTTGGTCTTTGTACTGAATGGTTAGATACTTTTGAAATATTTTGTTGATTGTAATGTGCCAGTAGGCATCGGAGAGAAATAGAGAAATCATCCAGACGAATGGTTTGAGAGTTAATCTGACTTGGCTGACAGTCACCATCCTCACCTTGTCGTTGTAAATGATTTTGTTCAGGGACGACAGATCTATGACCGGTCGACAAGTGTGACTGTTCCGTTTTGGTACTAGAAACAATCAGGTAGTATATACTTTTTGTTTTAAGCTGTTGGACTGAGAACACCTTTGCGAGCATCTCCTTTATGAGTTGCTCTGCCTTCAAAGAAACAGAGACTTGAGTGTTTGGTAAACGTAGTGGAGGTGTACGGAGCCACCGCCATGAGAGTCCTTTCAGAACTACTTTTCTTGCCCATGTGTGTGAGGCCAAGCCTTGAAACACACCCTCAAAGTTTCCAGTACGAAGAGAATCAATTTATATTTTAAACTGGTCCGAGAGCAGACATCCGTGTGACATGACAATTGGACTGGTCTTTAAATTTCAAGGGGAGCAATTTGGTAGATCTAGTTTTTGGTTTTACTGAGTTGGTGCCGGGTCAAGGGAGGTGTGAGACTGGCCTGATGTTTGGCCACTAGATTGCTGTTGTTGAGAGTGACTAGAATTTCCTCCTTGGGGAGGGTTCTGCCCTCCCCGAAGATAGCCACGCCCTCGTGGATGCCCTTCACTTCGCCCACGCTGCGCTTGGCCTAAGGTGGAAGGCATCGAATACTAGGAATTTTTTAATGAGTGTGCTTGCTACTTTGGGTGTTGCGAAGTTTCTTTCTGCCTGAACTGTGCTTAGCCGAAAACTTAGCTCGGGCTGCTGACATGTCCGACCGATGAAATGGTATGAATATCAGTCCAAGTTGTATGAGACATAATATAGTCAAAATTGGAGACTGAAGCAAGCGATCCTTGAGCTCCTGTGGTAGGTTCTTAGTAAACGATACCCTTAGATCTTGCCGAATTCGTACAGCCTCGTATTTCCCAAAGACATGAGGAAATTAACCAGAGAAACACGGTGGACCTGGTTGCATCATCTTTAGTGCATCTATGATACGCTTTTGTGGAACGGCTAGCTGTCATGCCAAAAAGAGTTGAGAAAGCAACCGGTGAACCTTGGACCTCAGCCAACTCTCCTTCTCAATCATAGACTGCGTAGGAACGGTAAACAGAGCTTCCATGTGATTGAATTGTAATTTAGGAGCCTTAAGGAAGGACAACAAGTTTGGTGACACATTTGAGGCCTGAGTTACAAACAAGTTGGCGAAATGATGGTCATCAGCTGGCAATGGATGTGGTTTGGGGTTTGTTATCGTTTTGGCCATTCAGACTGTTATGCCGGGCAATAATATTTGCCCGCGTACTTTAGTTCTCTCTTTCCACCCTAGGAAAGCTTTTAAGAAGTATAACACTCAGCAGGAACACAGCTGACTCCAGATATGCAATTATAAATCTCCCCAATCTCTACCAATGATACAGAACACACAGTTGGGTTTCACAAGATTTTACTTCACTTTAGATCAGGGTACTGCATGTATAATAAATAAACACTTTGGTCAAATCGTATCTATATGGAAATTCTCTCGAACCTACTTCAAGAATCAATAATAATATTCTTAAAGCATGGATTATACATAAATCAGTTAATAATAATAATTGACAAATCATAATTGAATAACATATGATGAATATATAAATATCGCATAAATGCTAACAGAGCGGTTAGTCTCAAAGAATGGCTGATATCCTAAAGGTCAAAGTTAGCGCGTGGTAAAACGTGACGCGGTGTAAGGTCAAAATACTGAGGTCACAACGTCTCAAATAAACAGAATATATAAAATAGAATATCAGCTGAATGGCAAATAACTAATGAGTTATAAATAAAGAGAGGGGTTTTAATTCTCTACTAATGTATACTGTTAGATTTAACAAACGTAGTTCAGGGAACTGAGCAAATACAGATAAGTCTTATGGAAAAGACAAAACCCTTGTCATTAATATATTAACACAGAGTGGGAAAATTAGAATTACTATGAATTCAAGTTAAATGTTTAAACTAGTTGTGAAGCCAGGAAACATAAATATAAGTACTGTAAGTCTAGCTAAAAGACACGATAGTTAACACTCTCTGTGAACATTTATATCCGAATCCAAGTACCCTGATAATCCTATTAACTTAAGGTAAGATCTGTCAGGGGTGTTCACAGTATTTACGTGTAGTGTACGGGTAATCGGGCCAAATGGATATATATATATAAACTTAGTGTCAATACACGAGTATATATATAAATCAATCCCAAGACAGCGTTTGTATGTACTCACGACACAAGTAACAAAAGGGACTAAGGAGAGAATAAAAGATATCTGGCGATTACGTTAATTGAACACATAACATATCCTACACAACCTTGCAATAATCACGAAACACAATAAGTAAACAAGAAGCACTTAATTTTGGGTAGGAGTATAGCAGAAGGTAGCCTTGTAGAGATCTGACACACGTGGGGGGGGGGGGGGGGGACCAAGTGCGTGGTCCGTCTTGGCCTGGTTGCCAAGGGGGGGAAGGTCCAGGGGTACCCTCGAACAGGTAGCACTAGCGTAGGTCACTTCCGGGACAGCCTACACACACTCTCGTCATGATTTAGAGGATTTTGGCTAGCCTCTTCGGATGGTGCTATCCGGTCGAGTTATTCACGTATTCTCCCCCACAGAAACTCTGTGGGACACAGTGCCTCGACTTGCCTAACTCTACCCTGTTTTCGGTCAGGTAGTATTTGATTTTACGGAGAGTGACAAGTCGGAGGTTTCCGGAACATAAGAAGCATGGGAAATATCGTTTTTTATTTATTGCGTGGTTGTCCAAAGCCTTAAAAATATAATGCATACATGAATATGTGGGGAATAATATGTTTTATTTATTAATAATACAAGTTAATAGGTTAAAGTCTAGGTATATATAGGATAATTCATTTACAATATTGGAGGCCTCTCTCCCTTTAGAGGCTTGTATAGAGTGATCTGCTTGTCTTCTCGTCTTGTGGAATTCCAAGCACTGCCTCGTCTAACTGTGGTAGTGGTGCATGGAAACGCCAGGGTGGCTGTAGAAAATTTAAGGAGGTTGGTGTCTCATTTGCATAAATTCTTCCTCCGTATATTCTAAATCTGGCCCAGGTGCAGACGGCCATTGTTTACGCCCGGGGGCACAAGCCAACAAACTGTGGAGGATGTCCTCTCCCGCGTATGCTATACGTATCGTAAGCTGCGCGTTTCTCCTGGAGTTGTGCTATAGGTGACTGAGGTATCTTGTTGTTGTTGTCCAGGGGAGGCTGTTTCCGGTCTCTCTTCCGGTGGGTTATGGACGCAATTCTATAGCGGCGAGTTGTTGTTCCTGCCGTTGATGGGAATGGTTTGGGGGTCTCCTTTGGCATTATGTTTTCCAGCCCTGTCATTTCAAGACCATGGGCCTACATCAAGACTTTTTAATAATAACACAGCAGTATTGTCATCCCTTTTTGGATAGCAGTCTAGGCCTGGAGTGATACCTTATAGGGTGTGTATATCTGTAAACACCTCGGTCTTATTATGGTATGTAAAGGGTTTGAATGCAGATGCCACAGGCAGAGCTGGAGACTGAATATTTAAAATACTCTAGGTTATAGACAGAAGACACAGCTTTGATCACTACTTCCAGGATTTCCCCCTCGGTATTAAGAGCCCTTAGTTTCTTTGACTCACCTGGATGACCAGTCATCCAGGATCACCTAGTTGGGACCGCAAGTCCTGTGTGGTCTGAGAGTGTAGCTATGTGTAAATCTCTCTCTCTCTCTCTCTCTATATATATATATATATATATATATATATATATATATATATATATACAGTACTTGCGGTTGAAAGTGTCGGCGACACTTGAAGCACGGGATTTCTGGTAACAGATGTTTCGAGGCATAAAAATTGCGAGAGTGTGGCGAATCGTACGTCTGGCAACTCTGCCAGGTACAGGCATCTCCTTGATGGAGCATATGCACATCAGTTGAGAGGCGACCGTGGTGATGACTGGATGTACGTCGGTGATAGGGCCGAGTTTTTCAGCCATCTTGCCCATACCGGAGGTACTATACCCACCCTCCCGCCAGTGTTATGCCTTCCAAACCTCATTTAACCACATCCCAGATTGAGGTTATAAAGGCCCTTCACATTGAACATAAAACAACCAAAGAAATCAGTTTGCATACGGGAATAAACGTTCGTACTGTACAACGGTGGGTGAAGAAGGTACGAGTAGCTGGCCCGGGCACCACGCCTGAAGCATACGTATGGCAACATTTGACAGCAGCAGGGGATTATTTTGCTTTATATGTGTAGCATTAAGGGTTGGATTAGCTTCCAGCTGCCTCTTGATAATATGCAGGGTCCGGGGCCCAAGCAATGGTTTTTTTCCTGGCCTCTTCTTGTGTGTCGGCGTGGTGCCCGGGCCAGCTGCTCGTACCTTCTTCACCCACCGTTGTATAGTACGAACGTTTATTCCCGTATGCACACTGATTTCTTTGGTTGTTTTATGTTCAATGTGAAGGGCCTTTATAACCTCAATCTGGGATGTGGTTAAATGAGGTTTGGAAGGCATAACACTGGCGGGAGGGTGGGTATAGTACCTCCGGTATGGGCAAGATGGCTGAAAAACTCGGCCCTATCACCGACGTACATCCAGTCGTCACCACGGTCGCCTCTCAACTGATGTGCTTATGCTCCTCAAGGAGATGCCTGTACATGGCAGAGTTGCCAGACGTACGATTCGCCACACTCTCGCAATTTTTATGCCTCGAAACATCTGTTACCAGAAATCCCGTGCTTCAAGTGTCGCCGACACTTTCAACCGCGAGTACTGTATATACTGTATATATAGGCCGTGGTGGTCAAGTGGTGAGCATGCTCGCGTGTGAATCTGAAAGACCCGGGATCGAATCCCTGCCACGGCGGACATTTAGTGGGTGCGGTAGTACGTCCTAGCATGTTTCACATGCTTGCACCCAGTCAGGGGACATCCTGTCGACGTATACAGACAAAACACACATAACAAAGCCACTCCAACACCTTCCTCTCTCTCCAACATCCCTTCTCCCCTCTCAACACTCTTCTCTGAGCTATTGCCGATAAAAATGGCATGTTCAGTCTTGTAAAGAATCGTAAGATTCAGAGTCGTAAAGATTCCAGGACGAGCTCATTAGCGGCGGATCCCCAGATCGACCGTGGTGATTGTCACCTAAATATCTACAAAACTAAACTAAACAAAACTATACAGTATATAATATCAGCATTTACAGTGCTACTGTTCAACCTTTTCATCTTTCGGTTCCGACCATGGTTGATTGTTGTATTTATATTGAGACAAAATAAAAATAAGATAGTCTCGAAATCTAAGCGTTCTCAAATAAGATATATAAAGTTCTCAACCAGCAACAATAGCTTAGACTCCTAATCTATAGAGTAAACTTTTGCTTAATTTTTTCCTAATTACTTACAGTATATTCCCAAAAAGGTGTACATGAGAACTGCACAGCATATTATATAAGGGACCCCATTCAATTATAATAGAGTGTAAGGATTACCTCGTAAACTGAATATTAATATACTGTAGCTAATTTCTGAGCTTTTCTCTTTGAACTGCTTTGAACAGTTTAGTTCATTGCTAATCAGAATACCCAAATCCTTTCCAGCTCAGTCAATCCTATATTCTTTTTCAATAGTAGAAAATTATTTGGAATTTGAATTACTTATTGTCCCTGCATCGCCTTGTATTTCACAAGTTTAGCGGCAACTGCCATGTCTCCGAACATTCACCTAGTATTTTCAAGATCCATGCTGAGGTTTATAATCCCTACAAGATTGCTCACATTTTTACTTTAAGTTTAACACTTATGCTGCGGGCATATTTGGGCTATTTAGGGCATATTCAGGCACTCCTGAATGATTAATCAAGCATCTGCATTAAATGAACTGTATTCTTCCGAAAACTAGGCGAAAATAGCTTCAAAATGAGACCAGAACGAGCTTCATAGGTGGCGGGGTTCACCCGCAGTGTTGCCATAGACATACGGGAAAACTGCTAATTATTAGCTCTCGCTCGCTCGGCAACACTGTTGTGAGACACCCGCGCGAGACAGTCTCCCTCAGTGAGCGGCTCGCTGCTCTGAGGGTCGGAGGTGGGTCCCTCACGCTCCCGCCCACTGACACTCAATTTCTACGGCTTTTACAGACTTTTAAAGCCTGAAAATTGCTGTAAATTGCCAGGACATTCCGGAACGTCACCCACAGCCAATGGGTTAATGTCCTTTCCAATCAACAAACCAATAGCAATGCCACTGCAATATGAAAAACAAAAATGGGCCAAGGGCAGATCCCTTTGGAAACACAGAAGAGACAAGAGTTCAATTACGAGATAACACCATTGATTTACATATATTTACATAGATACACTGGCCACACAGACCTTTCGATCCAAACGAGGTAGCAGGACCTAATTCTAGTAGAGATGGTATGCCGATAGAAAAGGAAGTTGAAAGAAAGGATAGACAAGAAGAAGGCTCTCTCCCCACCCTCCGTCCCTCCGGCAATTACCGTACATGAAAAAGTTTGAAGTGATTAACCTTGCTGGGTTTCGAAATCCCCAGAAGGAATTTTACAGAAAATATTGGAAAAAGAAAGGACAATTTAGAGAGAGAGAAAGAGAGAGAGAGAGAGAGAGAGGGAGAGAGATAAAGGGGGGTAGTGAAAGAGAGAGCTGATGGGGTTTGCAATCTGGACATCTGAGAGGATCATAATGATGTAGAAGGAGAGGCTGTGTTGTAGTATTATGCTAATCCACCTCTCCCTCCATCTCTCTCTCTCTCTCTCTCTCTCTCGAAACTTCCACCGCCAACGAGATCCCTCTCTTTCTACCACCTCCCTCCACATGTTACACGTCTCGTTAATCACAGTCTTCTAATATACAAATCACATTTCCTTACTCCCTGACATTCTTGAAATACTCACTAAGTATATTCAATTAGATACCAACCATGCAGACTATAATACGTTCGTTGTGTATAGGTACGAGGCGATCTCAAGACACCTTAGCTCCCAGTGCACAACGAACCGGATCATGATTATGTCCGCCTGTATTAAATTATGTATTATGTTGATTTATACCATTGCCTATTTTTGTAATAATTGTATTCAGCTAACTATGATCTCAATAACCATTGATGTAATGAAAATATGAACAGTCTCGTCATACGATTGCACTAGTTCTGTAGTGCTATTATTTACAACCTGTCAATTAATAATTCAGTCACTACAATCTCGCTTGCTTTTTTTTTTTTTTTTTTTTTTAATGAGATATGTATATACAGACCATGTGACAATTAAATGAGGAAACTATAATAACACATCTGAATAATGCCAACCTGATTTATAAACACAAATATGAATGTAACCAGACGACGATGCTGTTGTTTCAGTGGAATAATGGCTCTTTGAGCAGTATGTATCGCCTTACCAGTGGTTGTCCCCTCACAGGATGGGGGGCGCTGCTCAATAAACTCGCTCCTCGGGGCAAAATCAAAATCAATCTCTCTCTCTCTCTCTCTCCAAAAATGGTTCACAAGTGACATAGCTTCAACAATTAGAAAGAGAAAGGTTGCATACAGAAAGGCCAAAAGAAGTCAAGACCAAAGAGATTTATATTCCTTCAAAAATGTGTGTAGAAGAGTGAAATATCTTAATAAGGAAGCAAAGCGGAATGAAGAACTAAGGGTTTCAGCCCTCTGCAATGAGATTCCTAAAGAGTTCTTCAGCTATGTGAACGGCAAAAAGCCGTTAAAAAGTAGCATTGGACCTCTAAAGGACCCAACAGGCCAACTTCAAACTTCTGACACTAATATAGCTAAATCCCTAAACGATTATTTTGCCTCGGTATTCACAAGGGAAAATACCAGTGACATGCCAAGTCCAGGACTAGTGCATGAGGGTGAAGTTCTTAGCAGAATTAAATGTACCCCAGAGGAGGAAGCAAAATGAATAGGTAAGGTAAATAGGTTCAAGTCATCCGGCCCAGATAGCTTTCTTCCCCGAGTTGTACGAGAAGTGCGAGATGAAATCGCACCTTTCTTGGCAGACATCTTCAATAAATCACTAGAAAATGGAGAAGTCTCTGAATACTGGAAACTGGCCAATGTGACCCCAATCTTTAAGAAAGGGGATCACGAGTGTCCCAAGAATTATCGGCTAATTAGCTTGACTTCTATCATAGTAAAACTCTTAGAAGGGATACTAGTAGACAAGATAGTTGACTATTTAGAAATCCATAATTCAATTACAGATTCCCAACATGGATTCAGGCGGCACCGATCATGTCTTACCAATTTGCTGGAATTTTTCCATGAAATGATGAGTGAGTATGACAAAAGTAGAGCCATAGACATCCTTTACTTAGATATTTAAAAAGCTTTTGACAAAGTGTCTCATTGCAGGCTAATGTCAAAAGTGAGTGCGCTAGGTATCAACACAGAGGTCACAAATTTGATAGAAAGTTGGCTAACAGGTAGACAACAACGAGTGGTAATCAATGGTGTTTCTTCTGAGTGGACTGCAATCACTTCTGGAGTTCCACAGGGATCTGTCCTTGGCCCACTTCTGTTTATCATTAATATCAATGACATAGATTGGTCTGTTGAGTGTCATCTCCAAGTTCGCAGACGACATAAAACTTGGAATTAATTTGAAAGACCCCAAAGGGGTTGAACAGCTCAGGATGGACCTCAACAGACTGGGTGAATGGTCGGAGACATGGCAGATGCCTCTAAACTTGGAAAAGTGCAAGGTGATGCATATCGGCCAAGCAAACCCAAACTAAGGTTACTCACTATTGGGAATGCCTCTGGAAGTGACTGACTTGGAAAAGGATTTAGGTGTTCTGATTAGCAGTGACCTAAAGTTTTCCAAGCAGTGCATTGAAGTAGAGAAGAAAGCTCAGAAATTATTGGGCTATATTAAGAGGCAATTTAAGTATCGAAATAAGGGAATAGTCCTCACACTTTACAACGCTCTGATACGGCATCTCTTGGAGTATGCTGTTCAATTCTGGTCTCCAGCACTCAAGAAAGATATAGAGCGACTAGAAAGAGTACAAGCTAGAGCTACAAAGCTTATTCAATCGCTTAGAAGACTGGGCTATAAGGACCGGTTGAGAGCTCTTGATCTCTTTCTGTTTGGAGACACACATACTACAAGGACAGCTCACTGACGTTCTTAAAACACTTAATGGGTTTGACAATGTGGATTATAGCAAAATGTTTAACCTCAATATGAATACAACACCCAACCATGGCTGGAAATTAGAATTGAAAAGGTTCAGCACTAGTATTTGTGGAAACATTTTCACATATAAGATCTGCTCTACCTGGAACATACTTCCCTCCGAAGTTGTAAACAGTTCTTCAGTAGAGCAGTTCAAGAAGAGAGTACAGTAGATAGTATTTTGCACACTATGTAATGAGTGTAGTGCACTAAACAGTCTGTCTCTTTCCACTTCGAGTATCTCCTCGAAATGGACCGCAAGGTCTCTGAGATACTAACTATTCCTTGTAACTCTTTGTAACTATATATCACTGCAGGTGACCCGAGAAATCCCACCGTGACTTTCCTTTACCCCACAGTACTCAACCTAACCATTCGACCTATCAGCTCGACCTTTGGCTTCTTTTCCCCCTTTCAATTTTCTGGCAGAACCTTTAGCTAACTGGACTTCTAGCTTCTTTTCTCGCTTATTCGTCCTTGTGAAACAAGCAAAGTAAGCTTCCTGATTCGATTTGATTCCTACCATAATTCAACCTAAATCCTACCCTGATTAGACATTATCTTCAAAATAAAAACTGATTATATTGAGCCCTGATTTCTACCCTGATGCTTCCTAATGATTCAATTTAAGACTCCTGATTCCTACCTTGATTAGACCTGACGAACGCTCCTAATTTAAAAAATAGTAAGAAAGAGATCAATGGTGTTTAAATAAATCAAGATAACTCGTTCAAACACTGATCCTTAGGGTACACCACTTGTGACATGTGTCCAGTCTGAGAATCTACTATCTATTAATACGCGTTGCTTTCATCCAGACAGTCAGTTCTCGTCCCACAGACGTATGCTCAGCATCCTTATATCCCATGTACTTTTATAGGCTTTAATATATCACCTTATAGTTTTCCAAACTCCCGCAGAAAAACTGATAAGATCCAAGGTCTTTATTACACTAATAGCCAGATTCGTCTTCCATCGGTTTGACTATTTGTTTGCTTAATATCGAACATTTTGGAGTGAAAGAAACTATATAACACTCTCTCTCTCTCTCTCTCTCTCTCTCTCTCTCTCTCTCTCTCTCTCTCTCTCTCTCTCTCTCTCTGACCATGGCCTAACGATAAAGAGCAACAGAGACAGGGACAACGTTAGAACTCCATTTGCCACTGATGGGACCATTCTATACAGAGTTCTAGCCTCGACTCGCTTTGTCTTTTCAGCAAGATGATGCATTTCCTCCTTTTATTATAACTATCATTGGACAGGGGCAGGGGGCTAGGAATCCTCCTCCCCTTGTAAAATTCTCCTACTCAACGAGACAGAAAAAGGGGAGATGGAACGCGAAAGTGGTCTCAGACCCTGAGAATAGGAACTTTAAATATTGTTTTTGTTCGGGCTCTGTCTCGTGTCGGCCACCCCCAGCTAAGGGGTATATGCCTGAGTGTATACATACATACATCATTAGACGATATTATGTGGGATTGAAGAGTTAATAGTTTTTACTTCGTAGATTCCTAGAGTTCTTAAGATGAGTAAAAGTAAGTACCTACAGTTCCCTCAGTCGCTCACATATCAGTCTACCAGTAGTACCAGGCACCACACTGAAGGGCGGACGACGATATTCACTCCGGAAAAAAGACACCTGTCCAAGATGGTAATTAAGCTGGTAATTAATCTACCATAAAGTGGGCGATACCAAGCTCAAATTCAGCACACGGTTTTGTAAGTGGGTATCGCACTCGAGCTGTTATCGTTAATTTTCGATGGTTAACATTATTCTGGCAACATTTCTAGGATCGTTTGCAGTGGTATCGGCCTCTAGACTAAAATTTGATTAATTAACATAGGTGAGAGAATTCTTGAAAAGGTTTACCTGATTTACTGCCAGAATATTGCTGACAATAAAAGGTGAGGGCAAAACACCTCGTGTGGTACTGGCTTGAACCTCGACACAGGATTTGACAACAAAGCTCGACTCCTCACATGCCAATCAGATGTCGCCATTCTCAATTGTATGTTACACCGCCAAAATTATCCGAAATCTAACAGTAGGAAACCGTAACATACCACGATCGAAACCTCAATTCAATATTACGGTTGCTTAACTATACTTTATCTTCAAATTAGTTAAAACTGTACTCAATTAGTAATTTCGACTGTTATTTATCTGTGTGACCATTGAATTTAGGATATTTTACTAGCATTAATGTTGCTAGTCTTGTCAATATTAAGGTATATATTTGTTTAAAGTGTAGTTACTTCCAGACAATCTTCCTGAACTTTGCGGGAAATATCTTATGGGTAAAAATTATACAGTAGAAAAAGTACATAACTCATTGATTCCTAGAGGTCGGCCCTGAGCTACATAGTCTGGGAGTAAATAGAATTAAGTGTAAACAGTCGTCATCTGGTTTAAAGGGTAGCAGTAGTAATAGTAGTTGTTCCCTAGGCTGCCTGGCCGAACAGCCCCGAGCTCCTAAGGAAGGCCACGGCCGAGACCGGGTTTTCCCACAAAGTTCTCAAGAAATGTGTGTTGTGTTGCTGACGTAAGTGTTTGTGTGATATGCAGTCTCCCATAATGTGTTTGATAGTGTGCGGTGTTGTGTTACAACCTGGACATGTGTCCTGGACGGAGTCATCCAGCTTTTTCTGATAACTCAGAAGGGTTGTATGGTGCACACATCGCAGCCTAGCCAGGTATATATATATATATATATATATATATATATATATATATATATATATATACTGTATATATATGTGTGAAAGTTTGATTTGCTAGATTAGTCAGTCACTTGAAGGCAAAATGCCGGATTATGATTTTGAGTCTATGTGAAAGCATCATTTGACTTCCATATACTGTACATACTTAATACTAATAACAGAATCTTGACCCCCCCCCCCCTCCCCCCCTTTCGTATTCTTCGTTTATTGACAGGGATTGACACTTCTATCAATCTGTAATTAGGCAATTTCCATTAAGTAAATATGCGTATGCTATTGTTTGTGGATATTGGCATGCGTTTATGGAATAACGGCATTTACTGATACACCTTTTTACCATTTACTCTACAGCACGCAGCTAAGTCATGCACGCAGCTAAGTCATGCACGCAGATAAGTCATCGTGTCAGAATAGTGCAACCCTTACCAATGTATCACGTAGCAACAGCTCGGATATAACCTCACCTCAAGAAATATCCCCTGAAGATGTAATACGCGAAAGCGCTTGGGACTCCGTGTGTATGTTCCTTTCTTCCCTGTGGATATTCAGCATATACTATATATTTACTATATACTGTATATATATATATATATATATATATATATATATATATATATATATATATATATATATATATATATATATATATATATTATATATATATATATATCTATATATATATATACGGTATTATATATATATATATAATATATATATATATATATATATATATATATATATATATATATATATATATATATATATATATATATATATACGGTATATATATATATATGGATATATATTTATGTATATATGATGTTTGGAAATGACACAATCAATATTACAGGGCGTATTATAAAGGGAACAAGAAGTTATCACTTCTAAATAACCAATATCCTACCATGTAACAGTCATGAGATAACCAATGTCCTACCATGTAACAGTCATGAGATAACCAATGTCCTACCATGTAACAGTCATGAGATAACCAATGTCCTACCATGTAACAGTCATGAGATAACCAATGTCCTACCATGTAACAGTCATGAGATAACCAATGTCCTACCATGTAACAGTCATGAGATAACCAATGTCCTACCATGTAACAGTCATGAGATAAAGACATTTTGATAATGTAAGTTAATTCAAGACGATCCCGTAGATGAATATATAGGTGGCAATTGTCCGAACCCATTTTCTTCCACTGCTCCCCCACCACACAACACACACGTACACACATACACATACAAGAGCTAGATCCATCTCCAACACTTTACAGACAGTCTTGCATGGAGTTACAAGGCGGCAATCCATGATGTTTTTCATTTATTGTGGGCTTGAGAAGGGGGGAATTAAGGTCCGTGAAGTTTGTATAGCAATGCAATGCAATATTATATATTATGAAGGTCCATGAAGTTTGTATAGCAATGCAATGCAATATTATATATTATGAAGGTCCATGAAGTTTGTATTGCAATGCAATGCAATATTATATATTATGAAGGTCCATGAAGTTTGTATAGCAATGCAATGCAATATTATATATTATGAAGGTCCATGAAGTTTGTATTGCAATGCAATGCAATATTATATATTATGAAGGTCCATGAAGTTTGTATAGCAATGCAATCCAATATTATATATATAGCAATGCAATGCAATATTATATATTCAATACGTAATTCATCAAATGTTATGATTGTATCCCCATGCTCTCCTTACATCCCTGTTTATGCTACATACAGATTTATGCATATATCTCATTAATTAAGTAAACTAGGACATGGTTTACTTGGCATTTTGTTCTCAACTACTGTTCAATATGTCATGAGATATTTATGGTGTCGTTTTCAAACACATATACATACTGTATATATATATATATATATATATATATATTCATGTAACCTGGATTAATTTTGTTTATACAATGACGTTATTTTAGTTGTATTCTGGGTATCATTGGACACTTTATGCAGCTTCGGGATATTTTATAGAAAGCAAAGGAATACAAACTAAATCAATCAACCTTTCAACTCCCACAAATTCTTACTAGATGATAACATTCAATGGAGAAAGTTGTTATCGTACGCTGAAAGGATCACAATGGAGAAATCAGATCAAGCAGTGCAACACGTGTATATATATATATATATATATATGCACATAAATGAGTTGGGTCACATCTATATATATATACTGTATATTAGCTATTATAGACGCAGGCATATTTGTAGATATAAAGGGTTTGGTTCCAATACTGTATATCAGGGTTTGGTTCCAATACTGTATATCAGGGTTTGGTTCCAATACTGTATATCAGGGTTTGGTTCCAATACTGTATATCAGAATCTACGCTCAATAATGTGACTGCACTTAAGGGAGCCCACCTCGCTTTTTTTCTCTTTCTCTCCCTCTCTCTTTGGCTTGTATCCTTCGGCCCCATTCAGCCTACTGTTTTAAGACGCTTACCCCCATCCAGGTGTCAATATTTTCCTGGCGAGCGGTAGCGAGCCAGCATATATATATTTTTGTTTTGACAAGCTAAATTTTTACATTTTTCGATAGAAAAATGTTTCCGGCGAAGCCGGATTTCTCCATACAATGTTGGCTCGCTGTCGCTCGCCAGGAAGAAATAGACACCTGAATGGGGATAAACGTCTCAAAACAGTTGGCTGAATGGGGCTGAATGGATACAAGCCAGGGAAAGAGAGAAAAGGAGAGAAAGATAAAACAAAAAAACCGGTGACCCCCTTAAAATATTGAAACACCCGCCCCAACACGTATCCCCCTTCCCCTCAACACACACACATGAGTGTACACACATGCACACATACACAAGCAGATACACACGCACACATACACACAAATATATGCACACCAAGCCAAATGCACACACACACTCATGCACAAACGTATAGACTTGTGTGCGCACAAACACACACACACACACACTATCACTCCACCACCCTTTCTCATTCACACACACACACACACACACACACACACACATACACACATA
The DNA here is from genome assembly GCA_032716605.1 of Paralithodes platypus. NCBI lineage: Eukaryota > Metazoa > Arthropoda > Malacostraca > Decapoda > Lithodidae > Paralithodes > Paralithodes platypus. The sequence continues at coordinate 2,086,139 of CM064494.1, read as the reverse complement.
CTATCACTCCACCCCCATTTCTCATTCACACACACACACGCACAAACACACACACACACATACTATCACTCCACCCCCCTTTCTCATTCACACACACACACACACACACACACACGCACAAACACACACACACACATACTATCACTCCACCCCCCTTTCTCATTCACACACACACACACACACACACACACACATACACACATACTATCACTCCACCCCCCTTTCTCATTCACACACACACACACACACACACACACACACACACACACACACACACGCACAAACACACACACACACACATACTATCACTCCACCCCCCTTTCTCATTCACACACACACACACACACAAACACACACACATACTATCACTCCACCCCCCTTTCTCATTCACACACACACACACACACACACACACACACACGCACAAACACACACACATACTATCACTCCACCCCCCTTTCTTATTCACACACACACACACACACACACACACGCACAAATACACACACATACTATCACTCCACCCCCCTTTCTCATTCACACACACACACCCACACACACAAACTCTCTCTCTCTCTCTCTCTCTCTCTCATGCACAGATATCCCACACTAGACACAGTGTGCAGTAAACATATGCATATAAACACGTTCATTTATATGTGTCAAGATAGCACATACACGCACATGGATCACACTCACACAAGCATACATACATGGCCGGAGAAATACTGTACATAGTGCACATGTACGAACAATGAAAGCGAGGTACATACATGCACATACACACACACACGCGCGCACACACTTAATAATGCACACACATAGAAGAACACACGCGCACGCACACACACACCCCCACACTAGTACACACTCAAACACATACCGGTATACACATATGTAGATACACCTAAGACCACACACACAGAAAAACAGACAGACACATTACACTCACACACTTAGGAACACACACACACACACACACGCGTAAGAACACACACACACACGCACATACTGACATATAAGAGCACATACAAGAACAAACATACGCAGACAGATACACACACAAGATGAAGCACACACACACAAAACACACACACACAACCACACATACAAGAACACACACACAAGATGACGCACACACAAGAAAACACACATACACACACATACAACCACATATACAAGAACACACACACACACACACACAAGATGACGCACACACACAACTACACACACAAAAAAAACACACACATAAGATGACGCACACACACACACAACTACTCATACAAGAACACACACACACACAACCAGATATACAAGAACACACACACAACTACACATACAAGAACACACACACACAAGATGACACACACACACAACTACACACAGCCCGTAGCCTAGTAGGTAGAGCTCTCGTCTCACACACTAGGGGTCGGGGGTTCAATCCCCGGCCGGGCGGAGACTATTGGGCTTGTCTCCTTTCATGTGTTAGCCTCAGTTCACCTAGCTGTAAATAGGTACCTGGAATAAGTGGACGACGTTGTGACGTCCCATCTGGGGTTGGCAAAAATGGTACAAGGCGAGATGGGTATCATATGGTTCACCTAAGCTGATGGCTACCTAAGCCTTCGGGCGAGACGGTACCGTCTATAGTGAGAATGGTACCATACAGATCCACCCTAAGCCTTCGTTTCCGATGTCGCCAATTGGCTAAAAATACAGACTACACACACATCCACAGCCATTCCAACGATACATATAACACCTACACATATAGGAGGCGGGAAATAACGAGCATGCTCACTCCCGCAATACAACTAGAGTAAGTACATATAAGAACACACACACACAAGATGACACACACACACAACTACACATACAAGAACACACACACACAAGATGACACACACACACAACTACTCATACAAGAACACACACACACAAGATGACACACACACACAACTACACATACAAGAACACACACACACAAGATGACACACACACACAACTACACATACAAGAACACACACACACAAGATGACACACACACACAACTACTCATACAAGAACACACACACACAAGATGACACAGACACACAACTACACTTACAAGAACACACACACACAAGATGACACACACACAAACTACTCATACAAGAACACACACACACACAACCAGATATACAAGAACACACACACAACTACACATACAAGAACACACACACACAAGATGACACACACACACAACTACTCATACAAGAACACACACACACACAACCAGATATACAAGAACACACACACAACTACACATACAAGAACACACACACACAAGATGACACACACACACAACTACACATACAAGAACACACACACACACACACACACACACAACTACACATACAAGAACACACACACACACAACCAGATATACAAGAACACACACACAACTACACATACAAGAACACACACACACAAGATGACACACACACACAACTACTCATACAAGAACACACACACACACACACGAGGGTAAACCTGTTCCGACATAAACATAACGGTACTCGCCTCCCCTGCCAGTCTCTTTTTTATGCCTAGTTTTTCTCCTCTACTCTCTCTCTCTCTCTCTCTCTCTCTCTCTCTCTCTCTCTCTCTCTCTCTCTCTCTCTCTCTCTCTCTCTCTCTCTCTCTCTCTCTCTCTCTCTCTCTCTCTCTCTCTCTCTCTCTCTCTCGCTCTCTTGTTCATAATATATATTAATGATATAGACAATGGCATCAATAACATAATTTCCCAATTCGCCGATGACACTAAGATAGGAAATGCAATAATCTCGGAAAGCGACAGAATTTGCCTGCAATCAGATCTAAAAACAAATTCGGAGTGGTACAACAATTGGCAGATGTCCTTTAATGTAAACAAATGCCAGATACTACAACATTTAGGCTCCTACAACAACAAATACGAATACCACATGAATGAAGAAAAGATAAAGACCTAGGAGTGCTTATCAACGAAAATCTAAAATCTACAAGCCAATGAACCGCAGCATCTAACAAAGCAAATAGAGCACTAGCTTTCATTAAAAGATATTTTCATTATTATAGTGAAGACATAGTTGTACCATATAAAAATTATTGTGAGACCGCATCTGGATTATGCTGTGCAGTTTTGTTATCCCTACTTAATAAAAGACATAAAGAAACTCGAATCCCTTCAGCGTAGAGCGACAAAGTTTATCCCTTCCTCTAGAAATAAACCATACAATGAGAGATTAAGAGAACTCGATCTGTTTTCGCTTAAGACACGGAGAATAAGGGGACAGCTAATAGACTGTTTTAAGATGCTAACAGGATTTAGTAAAGTAAATTCTAATAATCTATTTAAGATAGCCAAAGATGGTTCCACAAGAGGAAACAAATTAAAACTAACAAGCAGGAAAGTGAACCTAGACATAGCTAACAATTTCTTCACCCACAGTATTATTAGTGAGTGGAATAAGCTCCCTAATGAATGTATAGACAGTGACTGAATATACAATTTTTTTTTTTTTTTTACTCATATCACAGAAAAATTGGTCTACAATAGAAACTAATCACTGGCAAGAGAACCTGGCAGAAATGAACACCGTTTGCAGTTGAAGAGAGCAGAAAAAAGTGAAGGTGTGCATGCCTTTTTCCTTTCAATTTCTAACTATACTATAAATTCCTTCAGGCGATTTCTTAGCCCTGCAAGGTTATTCACTTCTAACTGTGTTCATGTATGGCAAATTGCCGGAGGGTGGGGAGAGAGCCTTTATCTTTGCTATCAATTCCTTCCACTTTCTCTTAGGATTGCTATCTCTACTAGGATTAAGTCCTGGCCACCTCGCAGGGATCGTACGATCTGTGTGGCCAGTGTATATATATATGTAAATCTATGTAAATCTATGTAAATCGTTCTCTCTCTCTCTCTCTCTCATAATGCGTAGTAATAGGAAACTTCAAGAAGCTTAGTACGTTGGCCTTTGTAATATTCCCAACGATTCTAAATAATTATATACATATCAAATCAAATATCTCTCCCCCCTCTCTCTCTCTCTCTGTCAGTTAAGGGGGGATGTTTGCTTTTTCTGGATCCCCTTCTCCCTCATGTTTGGCCCCATTAGTTTTGAGATTTGATGACGTTCGCCCCATTATTTTAGCGATTTCTTCCCATTTCGTTGTCAATTTTAGGACGTTTCGTGCCATCATGGTGTCTATTTTTTTTTCTTCTGGCAGGCGATAGCAAGCCTGTAGTATTTAGAGGAATCGCCGGGACATTTTTCTGCCGAAAAATTTACAAATTCATCTTGAAGGGGGGTCTAGGGAGTGATTTGTTTAAGCTTGATGGAGGTCTAGCAAGGAAACTAAAAAATAAATGAATATATAAATACATATAAATACATAAATACATATAAATACATATAGGGCAAAATATATAAATACATATAAATACATAAATACATATAAATACATATAGGGCAAAATATATAAATACATATAAATACATATAAATACATACAGGGCAAAATATAACCACTACCACATAAACGGTTTAAGAAAGTTGTGTAGAGTATGTGGCCCACTTTATGGTTGTACTCTACTATACAGTCTCTCTTTATGGGTGTACTCTACTATACAGTCTCTCTTTATGGTTGTACTCTACTATACAGTCTCTCTTTATGGTTGTACTCTACTATACAGTCTCTCTTTATGGTTGTACTCTACTATACAGTCTCTCTTTATGGTTGTACTCTACTATACAGTCTCTCTTATGGTTGTACTCTACTATACAGTCTCTTTATGGGTGTACTCTACTATACAGTCTCTCTTTATGGGTGTACTCTACTATACAGTCTCTCTTTATGGTTGTACTCTACTATACAGTCTCTCTTTATGGTTGTACTCTACTATACAGTCTCTCTTTATGGTTGTACTCTACTATACAGTCTCTCTTTATGGTTGTACTCTACTATACAGTCTCTCTTTATGGGTGTACTCTACTATACAGTCTCTCTTTATGGGTGTACTCTACTATACAGTCTCTCTTTATGGTTGTACTCTACTATACAGTCTCTCTTTATGGGTGTACTCTACTATACAGTCTCTTCTTTATGGGTGTACTCTACTATACAGTCTCTCTTTATGGTTGTACTCTACTATACAGTCTCTCTTTATGGTTGTACTCTACTATACAGTCTCTCTTTATGGTTGTACTCTACTATACAGTCTCTCTTTATGGTTGTACTCTACTATACAGTCTCTCTTTATGGGTGTACTCTACTATACAGTCTCTCTTTATGGGTGTACTCTACTATACAGTCTCTTCTTTATGGGTGTACTCTACTATACAGTCTCTTCTTTATGGGTGTACTCTACTATACAGTCTCTTCTTTATGGGTGTACTCTACTATACAGTCTCTCTTTATGGTTGTACTCTACTATACAGTCTCTCTTTATGGTTGTACTCTACTATACAGTCTCTCTTTATGGTTGTACTCTACTATACAGTCTCTCTTTATGGTTGTACTCTACTATACAGTCTCTCTTTATGGTTGTACTCTACTATACAGTCTCTCTTTATGGGTGTACTCTACTATACAGTCTCTCTTTATGGGTGTACTCTACTATACAGTCTCTTCTTTATGGGTGTACTCTACTATACAGTCTCTTCTTTATGGGTGTACTCTACTATACAGTCTCTCTTTATGGTTGTACTCTACTATACAGTCTCTTCTTTATGGGTGTACTCTACTATACAGTCTCTCTTTATGGGTGTACTCTACTATACAGTCTCTCTTTATGGTTGTACTCTACTATACAGTCTCTCTTTATGGGTGTACTCTACTATACAGTCTCTTCTTTATGGGTGTACTCTACTATACAGTCTCTCTTTATGGTTGTACTCTACTATACAGTCTCTTCTTTATGGGTGTACTCTACTATACAGTCTCTCTTCTTTATGGTTGTACTCTACTATACAGTCTCTCTTCTTTATGGGTGTACTCTACTATACAGTCTCTCTTTATGGTTGTACTCTACTATACAGTCTCTCTTATTTATGGTTGTACTCTACTATACAGTCTCTCTTCTTTATGGTTGTACTCTACTATACAGTCTCTCTTCTTTATGGGTGTACTCTACTATACAGTCTCTCTTCTTTATGGGTGTACTCTACTATACAGTCTCTCTTCTTTATGGGTGTACTCTACTATACAGTCTCTCTTCTTTATGGGTGTACTATACTATACAGTCTCTCTTCTTTCATCGTGAATATCTCACAGGAATTATCTGCATGAACTTTGTGATACTTGCTACTCCTTGTAATATCCATTCTCTCTCTCTCTCTCTCTCTCTCTCTCTCTCTCTCTCTCTCTCTCTCTCTCTCTCTCTCTCTCTCTCTCTCTCTCTCTCTCTATATATATATATATATATATATATATATATATATATATATATATATATATATATATATATATATATATGTAGATAAGTAGATGTAGTACTTGGTTATTTGAAGACTCTGGTAGATACAAGTAGATACTTCTGATAGATATTTTTATATTATTATGTTGCCACCATCATCTGATACCATAAATACTTATGGTTATGCCCACTATAAAAATTGCAGCCATCAGCACCACCAACAACACAGTGCCAGAAAGGCACCTAAACACCAGGCCAAGAGGACCAGCGCTCCCTTCATCAGTGCAGATGAAGCACTGGTCACCACGTGACCAGATGATTTCCTGGAATGCCGACAGAGGGCCCAAAAACCACAACAACAATCAGCCATGCCCCTCTTGTTCCCACTGGAAGGTACCTAGACTTCACAGAAGGAGGAGAGACTATTCCAGCCAAACTGACTAAGATAAGCCGGATAGGTACGAGACTACTCCAGCCAAACTGACTAAGATAAGCCGGATAGGTACGAGACTATTCCAGCCAAACTGACTAAGATAAGCTGGATAGGTACGAGACTATTCCAGCCAAACTGACTAAGATAAGCCGGATAGGTACGAGACTATTCCAGCCAAACTGACTAAGATAAGCCGGATAGGTACGAGACTATTCCAGCCAAACTGACTAAGATAAGCCGGATAGGTACGAGACTATTCCAGCCAAACTGACTATGATAAGCCGGATAGGTACGAGACTATTCCAGCCAAACTGACTAAGATAAGCCGGATAGGTACGAGACTATTCCAGCCAAACTGACTAAGATAAGCCGGATAGGTACGAGACTATTCCAGCCAAACTGACTAAGATAAGCCGGATAGGTACGAGACTATTCCAGCCAAACTGACTAAGATAAGCCGGATAGGTACGAGACTATTCCAGCCAAACTGACTAAGATAAGCCGGATAGGTACGAGACTATTCCAGCCAAACTGACTAAGATAAGCCGGATAGGTACGAGACTAGCAAATCTAGGTCTAAAGACTGGATCCTCCCCAACTTCGAGACTGGGCTCCCAGTCATACGACAGGATAGGCTTCCCTTGGTCAAATGACAAGAAAGTGTTTTGGTCAACCAGTTACGTACAAGATTAGCCATTCTGGTCCTAGGACAGAAACGCTGAGTGTGAGACCAGCCAATGTTAACGACAAGATAAATTTGAGGCTCTCCTGGTCAACAACAACTTGCATGCGATACCATACATAGTTAGTGGTCCAATACCTAACCTCCAACAACAACTTGCATGCGATACCATACATAGTTAGTGGTCCAATACCTAACCTCCAACAACAACTTGCATGCGATACCATACATAGTTAGTGGTCCAATACCTAACCTCCAACAACAACTTGCATGCGATACCATACATAGTTAGTGGTCCAATACCTAACCTCCAACAACAACTTGCATGCGATACCATACATAGTTAGTGGTCCAATACCTAACCTCCAAGCTGAACAACACCACCAGGAGACAGAAATTGCTAGTGGTCCGAAACCTAGCCTCCAAGCTGTACAACTAGCCAAGAAGACAGGAAGCCCCTGCAAGAGAAAATCCAAGTCCAGCCAAAAACCAAAGAGGAAACAAAGAGATAAGAGTCCTGTTGAAAGGCCACAAGATAAATCATTAACTCCGACACCAGGGAAATCGCTATAATAAAAATACCTATTTAATTCGTCTCTAACCGTACAGACCCTTTTTGCCTCTCAGTAATTTCTCCCCTCTGGGAAGCCAAAATACACATCAACTATCCATGTACTTTCGTGTATCTCACGTGTATCTCACAGCTATTCTATTATAAATACCTCCGCCCACGTGTATCTCACAGCTATTCTATTATAAATACCTCCGCCCACGTGTATCTCACAGCTATTCTATTATAAATACATCCGCCCACGTGTATCTCACAGCTATTCTATTATAAATACCTCCGCCCACGTGTATCTCACAGCTATTCTATTATAAATACCTCCGCCCACGTGTATCTCACAGCTATTATATTATAAATACCTCCGCCCACGTGTATCTCACAGCTATTATATTATAAATACCTCCGCCCACGTGTATCTCACAGCTATTATATTATAAATACCTCCGCCCACGTGTATCTCACAGCTATTATATTATAAATACCTCCGCCCCCATGTATCTCACAGCTATTATATTATAAATACCTCCGCCCACGTGTATCTCACAGCTATTCTATTATAAATACCTCCGCCCACGTGTATCTCACAGCTATTATATTATAAATACCTCCGCCCCCATGTATCTCACAGCTATTATATTATAAATACCTCCGCCCACGTGTATCTCACAGCTATTCTATTATAAATACCTCCGCCCACGTGTATCTCACAGCTATTCTATTATAAATACCTCCGCCCACGTGTATCTCACAGCTATTCTATTATAAATACCTCCGCCCACGTGTATCTCACAGCTATTATATTATAAATACCTCCGCCCACGTGTATCTCACAGCTATTATATTATAAATACCTCCGCCCACGTGTATCTCACAGCTATTCTATTATAAATACCTCCGCCCACGTGTATCTCACAGCTATTCTATTATAAATACCTCCGCCCACGTGTATCTCACAGCTATTCTATTATAAATACCTCCGCCCACGTGTATCTCACAGCTATTATATTATAAATACCTCCGCCCACGTGTATCTCACAGCTATTATATTATAAATACCTCCGCCCACGTGTATCTCACAGCTATTCTATTATAAATACCTCCGCCCACGTGTATCTCACAGCTATTCTATTATAAATACCTCCGCCCACGTGTATCTCATAGCTATTCTATTATAAATACCTCCGCCCACGTGTATCTCACAGCTATTCTATTATAAATACCTCCGCCCACGTGTATCTCACAGCTATTATATTATAAATACCTCCGCCCATGTGTATCTCACAGCTATTATATTATAAATACCTCCGTCCACGTGTATCTCACAGCTATTCTATTATAAATACCTCCGCCCACGTGTATCTCACAGCTATTCTATTATAAATACCTCCGCCCACGTGTATCTCACAGCTATTATATTAGTGAATTAACATTATGATAAGAATATGATTCCAGAAATACTAAAAGATCAGATATACCCTACCTTACTTAAATAATTATTTGCCGAGTGTAAGAACCCATAATAAATCCTGATTGTATAAATACACGGGTAGTATTTACTTATTGTATTTAGAGAACATATTAAAAGGAAAACGCGTGACTGTACTTTTTGGCTCAAACTAAAGTACAGTGAGATTCAAGTAACCTTGTGGCTTGTATCTTTATATATTCAGCTATTACTTAACTAAGAGTAAACGCTATTCTATTGTGAATGTAAGATATGTTTTGAGACATGTATTACTTACGTAGTATTATTGTGTGTATTATTTATCTTGTGTTTATTTATTTTTTCTATATTCCAACTACTCCCTCTCTGGCATAGGCTGAGAACCTGTACATTCCACCGCTCAACACGGTGAAGCCCGTGAGGTCTTATTCCAGTCTGGGGAGTGAGACATGTGAAGCATCCATCATGGCTCGAAGCAGCTCCATCTCTGAAGCGGCTGGTTGCTTCGTTCAAGTGCTTCACCATCTCATCCTCCAGACTCAGACCCTCACTCTCAGAACGCCACCTATTGAGCAGTGAACTCACTAGGCATTGTCCCCCTGTAACATATTTTGAATATGGGAATATTCATACAGTGTGTACAAATACTGTGTATCAATAAACCTGTTATTTTGTACACAAGTTGACTGCTTAAGGTTGGAAACACACATGCACATATACATACATGCTCAAGTAATATATATACAGTATATATATATATATACAGTATATATATATATATATACAGTATATATGTATATATATAAATGGGCAAACTAGCATGGGAGAAGGGGAATGCACCCGATGACTGGAAGACTGGCATAATAGTCTCCCTATATAAGGGCAAAGGGGAAAGAGGAATGTGTAGTAACCACCGAGGAATATGTATTTTAAGCGTAGTAGGGAAGGTGTACAGCAGGGTAGTGATTGAGAGTGTGAGAGTGAGAACGGAGAAATGGATAGGCGACGAGCAGGGAGGTTTTAGGAGGGGAAGAGGATGTGTAGATCAGATTTTTATCCGGAATTGTGTTGTGGAGAAATATCTGGAGAAGAAACAAAAGGTGTATGTTGCCTTTATGGACTTGGAGAAGGCCTATGACAGAGTGGATAGAGAAGGCATGTGGAAAGTACTTAGAATATATGGAGTAGATGGCAAGTTGCTGAAAGCAGTGAAGAGCATGTATGAGGGTGCAAAGGCGGCAGTACGTGTGGAGAATGAGCAGAGCAAGTTCTTTGACCAGAGTGTTGGGTTGAAACAGGGGTGTGTGATGTCCCGTGGTGTTTGCTGTATATATGGATGGAGTCATGAAAGAAATACTAGGAAGAGCAGTGGATGTTGGTGTATCGCTGAAAAGGGAGGGAAATGAGTGGAAGCTGCCTATTCTGTACTGCTGTTTGTGGATGATACAGTTCTGATGAGCGATAATGAATGGGAATTGCAGGGTCTGGTAAATGAGTTTGGAACAGTGTGCGAAAAACGGAATTTGAAGGTAAATGCGGGGAAGAGCAAGGTTATGGTCTTCGAAAGGGGTGAAATCACAGAATGTGAGGTGAAGTTGAACGGTCAGGCTATGGAGATTGTCAGCTCTTTTAAGTATCTGGGCAGTGTGTTGAGTAAAGATGGGACTATGGATGAAGAAGTGCGGGAGAGGGTGCAACAGGGGAAGAGGGTTGTAGGAATGTTGAAAGCAGTAACAAGAAATAGAGTGGTCAGTATGGAAGTGAAGAAGTCCTTGCATGACAGTGTGGTAATCCCGACACTAACTTACGGAAGCGAAGCATGGACGTTCGGGAAGAGACTCAAACCAAGGGTGAGAGCGGTGGAAATGAGTTACTTGAGAAGTGCGTGCGGAGTTACATGGAGGGATAGACAGACGAATGAGGAAGTAAGAAGGAGGTGTGGTGTGGAGGTAGATGTGCTGGAAAGTGTGAAAAGGAACAATTTGAGATGGTTCGGCCATATGGAACGTATGGAAAGCGAGAGATTGACTAAGAGGGTGTACGAGAGCGAGGTGGAAGGATAGAGAGGGAGAGGCGCACCGAGGGAGAGGTGGAAGATGGAGTGAGGAAGTATAATTATGAATGAAGGCGGTGCTGGTTGGAAGGAAGGGCATCGACTGACCGGGGACAGAGGTGCATGGGGGCGGTTCGTTCGTGGCCACCCCTTCGGGGATCACGGCGTCAGGCAATAGATAGATAGATACATATATTTATATATATATATATATATATATATATATATATATATATATATATATATCACAAACATACATACATAGAGTACACACATACACACCCTCACATACAACTGCACACTACCTTATACATATAACTTTGCAACAGTAAGTGTATATACAAATATTACTTGTGTGTGTTTTTTTTATTTCTTTTTCTATGTGAGTGAGGGAGACAAAAGGCAGAACTGCCTGTATCGAGTGCCTCCCCCAGAGTTGAAAGAGTGACAGGCGCAAAATCAAGGGATGTTCGAGCCAAAATGCCTGGATACACGGAGTTTGAAGCAATTTAAGTCATAGGAGGAAGAAAATACTGATTCTGGGAGAGAGTTCCAGAGCTCACCTGTTGAATAGAAGAAAGACTGAGAGTAATATTTCACTCTTGGGTTGGAGGGTTGCACAGAGTAGGGATGGGATTGTGTTGCAAGACGGGTACCAAAAAACCTACGTAGAGGAGGTGGCATGCACTAGGAGAGCTCTGAGGAACACTGATTATTGTAGTAGCAATAGAATAGAGAGAGAGATGCAACATTGCGGCGAAGACAGAGAGATTACAGAGAGTTGGTGAGTGGACGGGAGTTAATTTCTACTTTGTCTAGGAGTGCGGTGTGAAAGGATCCTCCCCACAATGTGAACAATACTCAATACAAGGACGCACTGTGCCCCTGTACAGAGCAAGAAGCGGTGCAGGGGTAAAGAACCCCTTGAGGCGGTTGAGCACGCCCAGCTTCTGGGAGGCTGCCTTAGCAAGGCTAGTAATATGGTCCTTCCAAGTGAGAGCAGAAGAAAAAGAGACACCGAGAATATTGAGAGAAGATGAAGATTGATTTTTGTATTGTTGAAGTATAAGGGATAGTCCTCTGGAAGTTCCGGACGGGTAGTAAGATGGAGAACCTGGGTTCTGGAAGCATTAAAGGTAACAAGGTTTTCTCTGCCCCAATTGGAAATAGTAGTTAGATCAGAAGAAAAGTGTTGTATGGCTTCATTACATTTGTTTTTGAGGGATTGCTGGCTAGGGCGTCTGGAAAACTAATTGAGTAGTGTAAGGTAGAGTCGTCTGTATATGAATGGATAGGACTGGAGTACAGATAATTTATGAAAATTAGAAAGAGAATGGGAGATAGGACAGAGCTCTGAGGAACACCGGAGTGAGGATAGGATAGTGAGATAGGATGAGGAAGTGAGCGATGGACATCCACAACCGCAGCTATGGAATGGCCAGAAAGGAAATTAGAGACAAAGGCACAGACAGAGGGATAGAGACCGAGAGAGGGTAGTTTAGAAATTAATTATTTGTGCCAGACTCTATCGAAGGCCTTCGATACGTCTAGTGCAATAGAAAAGGTCTCACGAAGTCCCGAAAGGAGGATGACCAAGAGTTAGTACGGTAAGATATGAAAGAAGATCACCAGTAGTAGAGCGAACCTTAAGGAAGCCATACTGGTGATCTGAGAGTAGATTATGAGAAGAGAAATGCTTAAGAAATTTGGAAGCAAGAATAGTTTCAAAAACTTTAGAGATACAAGAGATGAGAGCAATTGGACGATAGTTGGAGGGTTGGGAGCAGTCACCCTTCTTTGAGACAGGTTGAATGAGAGCAAACTTCCAGCAAGAAGGAAACACGTTAGAGGAGAGACAGAGACGGAAGAGTTTGCCTAGGCAGGGAGTCAGCACGGAAGTACAGTTTTTTAATACAACAGGAAGAACAGCGTCCGGACCGTACGCCTTCTTAGTATTAAGCCCAGCGAGGGTAGAAAATACATCTTTAGAAGAGATTAGGATATTAGGCATAAGTAGGAGAGAGGGGGGAGGAGATGGAGGAATAGCACCGGAATCATCCAAGGTGGAGTTTCTAGCAAATTTTGAGCGAAGAGTTAAGCTTTGTCAGAGGAAGAAGTGATGGTTGTACCATCAGAGTGGAAAAGGGGAGGGAAAGACGAGGAAGAAAATAATTTGGAGAGGTTTTTGGCTAGATGCCAGAAAGCTTGGAAAGAGCTAGAGTTACATAGTTCAGTGCACATAGTTCAGTGCATTTATTATTGATGAAAGAGTGTTTGGTAAGTCGAAGATCAGATTTGGCTTGATTCCGGGCAGAAACATGGGAAGAATGAGATTACATAACATTTTAAGACTGAGTGTTCCACACATACATGCAGTTTCAGTCTCTTGTCCTAATGGCGGCGTTCCAGGCAACCCTGTTAAGGGCTGCTTCACTTGTCAAGTTCTTGGATTTGAGATCGGCACCTATAGTCCGATCCCAGGTCTTCCTCGGTCCACCCCTGGGTGAAGCTCCCTCCACAATCACAGACCTGCATTTTTTCACCCAATTTTGTTCATCCATTCTCTCCACATGTCCATACCATCCCAGTCTACTTGTACGCATCACCTCGCTAATACTCTTTATACCTAAACGTCTCCTCAGCTCAACCTTTGTTATTCTATCCTGTAGCCTGGCCCCACACATCCATCTCACCATTCTCATCTCATTACTTTCCATTCTGTTGACATCCTCTACTTTAACGGCCCATGTTTCTGAGGCATACATCATTGCACTTCTAACACATGAGGCATACACCTTTCCCTTTAGGGGGAGAGGCATTCTTTTCATGGCCAGGATTGGCAGCAGTTCTCTGAACTTCCCCCAGCCACACCTAATTCTAGATACAGTGGCAGCCTCGGCCCCACCACCGGCAGAGATGGTATCTCCTAGGTAACAAAACTTGTTCACCAGCTCCAATGACTCATTTCCAAAATTCACAGCCACAGGATCATCACTTAACACAAGCTCGCCTTTCTTGAGTCTTACGGCGTCGGTACCGTTCGAACGCTTCCTCCTTGTTGCGGACAGCAGAGAACAAGCGTGGGTAAACCAAGTTTTTTTTTGCATTAGACTGAGAGAAAGAAAATGGAATGTATGCTTCCATGGCCGAGAGGATTACCTCGGTAATGCGTTCAGCACTCTCTGAGGGTCCCAGGCCATGGAAGCAAAAGTCATTCCATGGGAAATCAAAGAAATACTGCCGAAGAGCCTCCCAGTCGGCAGCGCCAAAGTGCCACAAGCGCTGCCGGTTGGGAAGATCGGGTGGCCGTACCGGAAAGATAGGACAGGTGACAGATATTAGTTTATGGTCAGAGGAGACCAAAGGAGAGAAAAGATTTACAATATAAGCAGAAGGGTTAGAGGTTAGAAATAAGTCGAGAATGTTGGGCCGATCTCCGAAGCGATACGGGATACGGGTGGGTTGGTGGACTAACTGCTCTAGGTTATTTAAGATAGAAAAGATGTAGGCTTGTTCATAAGGTTGGTCAGTGGAAACAGAGGAGAGCCATTGGTGGTGGTGAACATTGAAATCTCCTAAGATGGAGATTTTTGCGAAAGGAGAGATGGATAGAATTTGTTTCACTTTAGAAGTTAGATAGTCAAAGAATTTTGGATAGTCAGTAGAATTAGGGGAGAGATAGACAGCGCAGATATATTTAGTTTGAGAGTGACAAGAAAGCTTTAGCCAGAGAGTTGAGAATTCAGAAGAATCTAAGTTGGGAACACGAGAGAAAGCATGATTGTTGCGTACAAAGACGCAACATCCACCTTTGGCTCGAAACTGAGGGTAGAAATAGTAGGAGGATACAGAGAAGGGTTTGCTGTCAGTAGTCCCAGACAACTATGTCTCTGTGAGAAAAAGAAGCTCAGGGTTGGCAGAGAAGAAGTGGTGTTCCACAGAGTGGAAGTTAGAGAAAAGGCCACAGATATTATAGAAATTAATAGTAAGAGTAGAAAGTGGTGGTCCAGAGCATTTTGGCGAATCGTTTCCAGGGGACAGAGTGATGGGGTCATTTCTGCCCCCCCCCCCCCCCCCCCACCCCCCCCCCCCACCCCCTCACCCCAACCCACCCCTGGGGACTGCGAGGTGGGTCATGTTTTTTTTTTTTTTTTTTTTTTTTTTTTTTTTTTTTTTTAAGTTAATGTAGTATGTAAGGTGTTTGTAGTATAATAGGAGGAGAATGTGTGTTGTAGGGCAGTCTGGGTTGCCATCAATATTGATGAGACACTGAAAGGATCAGCTAGGGATGTCAGGTGGTGAAACAGGAGTTCCAGCGGTCCTTATCAGCCACCTAGCACTCCCCGGGAGTACCGCCCTGTTAGGCTGGTGTCTACAGCCTCCTCCTAACATTTCTAGAGGTGGAATTCCTGGTCCCAACCTCCAGGGGCTATTTGCGCCACAAAGTGACGGGCGGTGGGGTCGCCACATCCCTACGCCTCGCTCTACTCACTCTCATTTGCCATATGCTCCAACCAATCCTTACCCTACCCAAACCATAACCTTACCATACATAAACTAGTATAATCCAAATTTACCAAAACTAACCTAACCTAACCTAAACTAATGTTACCTAAACTAATATTATTTCAAACTTATCTAACCATTTTTTGAGCGTACCCTTTCATAACCCTGTCTTATTCTAACCGACTCTAACCTAAAAAATCATACCCTAACCTAGCTAATCTAACCTAACCTTACAATGTATTAACTAAACCCACATTCAAACTGATGGGTTGTCAGTTCTTGACTCTAAATAATTCTCACAAACATGGATTCTATGTTAACCGTGGACATTCTGGGTTTGTCTAGTCTTCTCGTAATACATTATATTTGAGAAGCAGGTCAGAACGGCTAAATTCCGAATCAGCCACAACCAGAATAACCACAATCAAAACGCTCAAAGTTAGATTAGGCACGGCTAGTCTTGATGGTGTACTGGTTAAGGTGTCTAAAAATCTGTGTATGATAACCCAGGTTCGAATCCCGGTGGATCACATATATGCTCTCATTAATTTCATTGGAGGTGTTTGGTGTTGTGGTGAAATTAATAAAAAATAGATTAAGTAAAGCTTGTAGTAATTTTGTTCTGTGGACGTTTTGATTGTAATCATTTACGTAGTGTATATTCGTCGTGTACATGACCAATCTTTTACCAGCACTACCACCACTTTTAAGGGGAGGCAGTTGTTTTTCGAGTCCTTCTCCTCCCTTTTAGTTATGAGATTTCAAAACATTCGCCCCATTAGTTTGGCGATTTTCAGACCTATTGCCCCATTTCTTTGCCAATAGTAAGACCTTTCATGCCATTTAGGTGTCGGTGTTTTTCTTGTCGAGCGATAGCGAGCCTGTATTTGAAGAGGAAACGGCCTTCGGCCGTGACATTTTCCTACCGAAAAATGTACAATGTCTTGTGGGTGTTTTTTTTAAGCTTGATAGAGGTTTAGAAAGCAAACTAAACCCCTTCCTCAAACCATTGAGCCGAACCAGTAAATTATGCTGCACAATACCGTCTAAGCTCCCTTAAGTTACTTTCCATGGCAGTCCATTTACGCACGTCCTCGGGAAACAGTGTGAGGATCAGGCAATCTGCCGTTTCTTGTTTTCCTTTGTAACATCTTTGCAATCATAACCAACCAAACCATATCCTAACCACACCACAACCGAACCCAAACATAACTCAAACAAGCCATAACCTAACTAAACTACAACTGAGCCAAACCACAACCGAACCCAAACATAACTCAAACAAGCCATAACCTAACTAAACTACAACTGAGCCAAACCACAACCGAACCCAAACATAACTCAAACAAGCCATAACCTAACTAAACTACAACTGAGCCAAACCACAACCGAACCCAAACATAACTCAAACAAGCCATAACCTAACTAAACTACAACTGAGCCAAACCACAACCGAACCCAAACATAACTCAAACAAGCCATAACCTAACTAAACTACAACTGAGCCAAACCACAACCGAACCCAAACATAACTCAAACAAGCCATAACCTAACTAAACTACAACTGAGCCAAACCACAACCGAACCCAAACATAACTCAAACAAGCCATAACCTAACTAAACTACAACTGAGCCAAACCACAACCGAACCCAAACATAACTCAAACAAGCCATAACCTAACTAAACTACAACTGAGCCAAACCACAACCGAACCCAAGCATAACTCAAACAAGCCATAACCTAACTAAACTACAACTGAGCCAAACCACAACCGAACCCAAACATAACTCAAACAAGCCATAACCTAAATAAACTACAACTGAGCCAAACCACAACCGAACCCAAACATAACTCAAACAAGCCATAACCTAACTAAACTACAACTGAGCCAAACCACAATCGAACTAAACCATAAATGAACTAAACCATAATCTAACCAAACCACAACCGAACTAAACCATAAATGAACTAAACCATAATCTAACCAAACCACAACCGAACTAAACCATAAATGAACTAAACCATAACCAAACCAAACCACAAGCGAACTAAACCATAAATGAACTAAACCACAATCTAACCAAACCATAAATGAACTAAACCACAACCAAACCAAACCATAACTGAACAAAAACAATAACCTAACCAAACCCCAACCGAATCAAACCATAACTATTCCGAATCATAACCAAATAAAAACCAAATCTAACCTATGCACATCCAAAATGAGCTCAAAGTATGGTGGAGGTGAGGTGTGCGCGCAAGAAGACCAATGCTTGAAGCTCTGTCACTCCCATGGCTATAAATCTATTCGATGTAAGTAGGCGAGAAATCATGATCTCTAACCTCTGTAACTCAAAAAGGGCTAGAGCAAATTGGCTGTAAATTTCCACATCTATTCCTTGACTGACTCTTCCCAAATGGTAGAAATATTAGCTCGATTACTCTAGTCGATTTTGAGTTACAGAGGATAGAAGTAATTATTTTTCGCCTACTTACAGCGAATAGACTATAGGTCACCTCCCGTAATCACACAACTATTGGGCGTGGGAGCGGGCTAGAGGGACAAGTGCAGGGGAAGGGTAAGTGGAGGGGAGACAAACAAGACAGGTATAGTGATAGATTAGATAGGTGCAGGAAAATGCTAAGTTGAGGGAGGCTAGACAGGTTGATAGGTAAATAAGGAAAAGGAAGGTAAATGCAGGTGAGGCACACTGGTAGATACACAGACAGATTGGATTATATGTATATACAGTATATGAATAAGAATAAAGTCGTGATAAGGAATATATGTATTAATAACAGGTAATGTTACAAAACACCCTTATTCCATCCCCCGCAGAGTGCCAGGTCCGTATATATACGGACTAGGGTCTTGTCACGCCCAGTGCCAGGTCCGTATATATACGGACTCGCCGAAAAAAAATCGTAGCAGCGAAACGACTGCACCTATGGCTTTCATATTTCTATCACATGTACCTTACCCTTCTGGCTTCTTGCCACCACCAACACAACTCCCTCCCCCCACCCACTCGCTGACTATCGGTCGCCTCACAAGGAAAAAAAAGGAAAATATGTGGCGGCGAAACAACTGCACCAATCGGTTCCATATTTGTGTGACAAGTCCCCTTCTGCCTTCCCCCCACCACACCCCCAACCGCCTCCCACCACCCACTTCCAGCGTATCAGTACGAAGAAAAGGAAAAAAAGGAAAATCCGTGGTGGCGAAACTACCTCACCAATCGGCTTCATATTTGTAACACGAGTCAATTACGCTTCTACCTTCCCCCCACCATCCCCCAAACCACCCTCCCACTACCCTCCTACCTATACATTCCGATACCATAAAAGTCGATGATTTACTCTGAAAATTTCAGCTACATTCGGGACCATCAGGGACCTGATTTCTGGCGAAAATGGACAAGGGGAGTGGATTTTTTTACCATTATCCTTCCTTTCTCACCCAACTTGATAGATTTAGCCAAAAAAATAAAAATAAAAAATCCTCTGGCACTGGCAGATGCATAGGGTCAATAATTGTCTGGCACTCTGCGAGATAATTATTAAAGCCTAAAACAAATTTAAAATACTACGATAAAAAAAACAGTGTATGCTTGAATTATTTAACGAAACAGTGATTAATTATACTCAACTCTCCGAACATCTTTCAAAGACCCGGAAACATAACTAAAAAATAAATTAGCATTCATTACTGTGAACGAACGTCGATGAATATATATTGTACATGAATTATCTATCTAAATATAACTTAATATTCTTGATGTCCCCGAAATACATGAATTATCTATCTAAATATAACTAAATATAACCACCCATAACGAGGGGCGTCGCGCTCCTTGGTGCCGCTAGAAGAGCGGCGAACACATCTAAAGGTATCTAAAGGTAAAGGTTAATATTCTTGATGTCCCCGAAATACATGAATTATCTATCTAAATATAACTTAATATTCTTGATGTCCCCGAAATCAATAGATCAGATAGGCTAATATAGGTTAAATTACGGTATGTTAAGCTATGGTGGATTAGCTATGGTGGATTAGCTATGGTGGATTAGCTATGGTGGATTAGGGTAGGATTGGTTATCAGATTACGTTTGTTAAGTTCGGTTATGATTATCTTGGTTAGATTAGGTTAGGCTTGATATTAAGATTAGGTTAGAATTGGTTAAAGTAGGTAAGATACCGACTCGAATGTGTTTTTCAGAGTCGCATAAACTTATCCGTATGGGGGTATGATCCATATACAGTATAGGCTCTAAGTTGGGAGAATTATACTACAACAGATACATGGGCTTCGGTGTATAAGGTATAGTTACAGTAATAAATACAATGTGGTTACAATACAACACAATACATTACAGTAATAAATACAATGTGGTTACAATACAACACAATACAATGTGGTTACAATACAACACAATACAATGTGGTTACAATACAACACAATACATTAATCATTCATAATGTATCTGAAGCTTTAAGGTAAGGTTTACAATCAGGTGACTTGGTAGCAAGCATTCAATATCAAATTCAATCAATGACGAAAGCATATATTTACATACGTAGATACGTATAACCCGTAGAAGAAGGAAGTTATGTTGAGATTCAAATATTAATATTGGCCGAGTAAAGATAATATGGAAATACCAAAATATGTAGGAATGGGTGTTGCGGACAATCAAATTAAGGGAGCCCACCTCGCTTTTTTCTTCTTTCTTTCCCTCTCTCTTTGGCTGGTATCCATTCGGCCCCATTCAGCCTACTGTTTTAAGACGTTTACCCCCATTCAGGTGTCAATATTTTCCTGGCGAGCGGTAGCGAGCCAGCATATATATATATATTTTTGTTTTAGAGCAAGCTAAATTTGTATATTTTCGATAGAAAAATTTCTCCGGCGAAGTCGGATTTCTCCATACAATGCTCGCCAGGAAGAAATCGACACCTGGATGGGGATAAACGTCTTAAAACAGTTGGCTAAATGGGGCCGAATGGATACAAGCCAGGGAACGAGAAAAAATTAGAGAAAGATAAAAACAGCCGGTGACCTCCCTTAAATCAATCGTCTACCATGGCAGAACCCTTTGAGTGCGCTACCAATTTTGTTTTATTATCGCTCATTTTTCACCCACATGTATCGCCTTAACTCTACTTTACTATGCAAGAGAAGATAGATGGAAGGCAATACTACCATTTTTAATCAGAACAAACAAACATGAAATTTCTAAAGATTATCATGAACAATAAATATTATGACTATTTCCCAAATGAAAATGGTGATTGTCTGCTCTTAAACTCAAGATATTTGGAAACTTACCATACAATTGTAAGTGTTTGTAATATGAAATCACAATTATTTTTTACGCTCTTTTCAATTATCCATTATGTTATCATCATAATTGGATTTTATATAAATATTTAAAATTATCATATTTCGCTTAGAAAATACGGCCGTCAGACTGAAAATATTTACTCTCGGTCTGTTTTAAACCATAAAAAACACTTTTGTATACACTTTGTTATACATATATACAGTATATAACGAGGGAAGGGTATTCTATATTACTGTGGTAGACAACAATATAAAACACTTTTGTATACATATATACAGTATATAACGAGGGAAGGCTATTCTATATTACTGTGGTAGACAACAATATAAAAACCTCGAATTATCAAGAAAATGTATGTAAAAAAAAAAAAAAAAAAAAAAAAAAAACACATCTGTGTATAACTAAACGGTCAATTTCAAGGACAACAAATGTTTTTAGTAGTGCACTAAATAGTATATTTTATGATATTTCCATTGGTATCATCAACAATCATGCCCCATAAATGTTTGATTTTATGAGAACATTTTCATCCCCGTCATGCGAAGAGTAATCACGGTATTATTTGGTTCACTCTATGCGCGCATTTAACCTACCTGGTACTCTATGTGGTTATTGAATATAGATCCCGACTTACGGCAATGAATAAGGAGGCATAAGAAATAAAAAACAATTCTCTACCACTATAATTTGATTTTATACAAATATTTTCTCATCAGTATACATCAGTGACAGTTTGACTAGGCTTATAAATACGATAGCTTACCTAGACAGTATCGGGGACAAGAATTTCTTAATCCAAGAACATCTATGTAATTTTCAATTCTAAATCAAAATAATTTAAATCACATATTGGCCTAGACACAAATTGTACGTAGAAGCAGTGATTCCAAAAAATAAAGGTCCGAACAAAGTGACCTTCCTGGTCTGAAGCAAACAAATTACTGGAAAAAACATTTCATTTGAAGCCTTCCCAGTAACGATGCTTTTTTGGCTTACAGTGCTGCAAGTTATATCACATAATTTTTTGTTTCTTCAACTTCTCCCAGCCGGAGTATGGCGCTATTGGCGTCCTTGGGTGATTTATGCCAACTATTTTAGTTTTGGGAAGTTTTCGGAAGGCGCGAATCGCGCTTTGGTGCATTTAGAGGGTGGTATGGGAAGAAGCTAGTGCGTCTTCTGGTGAGCAAAAGGGTTATGGAGGAATACAGATATCTATCATCTCATAGACAGAGTCGTCAACGAATTTCTAAATATCAGTATGCCCCTGGAATGGTTGTTGAGGATAGAGTGTAAGTGTTTTTCGGAGGACTTTTTAGATAAAAAAGGGACTCTTGTCAATTAGAAACAAATTACTCCTGTACCAATTGCAATCAATATTTTATATATTTCCCTGGGGTCTCGAGGATAATCTTGTTTCTTCTTATCTTCTTCTCGAGTATCTAGGGTGGGGGCCTCTGCTTCTGGGGCACCTTCATCCTCTTTTCACTTATCTTGGGACCGGGCATTGGACTTCCAGTCAGCTCCTTTCTATTTCTTGGTGTGTACTGCTTAAGGGTGGCTGAACTCGGATTGAGAGCAAGGGTTGCTGAACTCTCTTAGGGCTAATTCTGTAACAGCCTCGCAAGGGCTGCTGAACGAGGGTGTCACCGAGAAAGGGATGCTGAGCTCAGCTTGAGCGCAAGGGTTGCTGAACTCTCTTAGGGCCAATCCTTTAATATTCTCACAAAGGTTGCTGAATTCAGTGTGTGAGGAGCAAGAGTTGCTGAACTCTTCTGAAGCCTTGCAAGGGTTGCTGAATGAGGGCTTAGACAGGCAAAGGTTGCTGAACTCATCTTGAGAGCAAGGGTTGCTGAACTCTCGAGTCTCACAAAGGTTGCTGAATGAGATGGATGCCGAGCAAGGGTTGCTGAACTCAGTAAAGGAAAGGCAAGTGTAACTGAAAACCCATTCTACCTACCTGGAGTCTACCTGGAGTAGTTTCGGCCATCCCTCAGTGGCCTCGGCGAGAGTTGCTCCCCCCGAGTATGTTTGCTGCCAGTGCTTGATGCAGCAGGCTATTCGAGGAGGCAGCTCTCACCCCCGCGAAGTATGGCTGATCAGGCACCGACTTGAGATGGTTGTCCAAGCTGTCCTGCTGAATAGTCTTTCCTCCCTGGCCTTGGTGGAGTCTCTGCGCCTCTTGGTGGTGGTCATCGGGAGGGCGAGAGGGGTCTTGCTCAGGGGTTGGAGGGTTTGTTAAGCTCTTGTTGTCCCAGTCCTTTGGTAGCATGTAAACTCTTCTTCCAGGTGTCAGGAGGGCTGGCAGGCAGGTTGCCAGCTGTTCAACTTAGGGGCAGAACTTTGACGTCACTGGCTCTGATGTAACTGGCTTCTCGTTTTTGTTTATCTGTATGGGAGAGAGCAAGCGGGCTAGAGAGGGAGACTCCCTTATTCCGCTCTGCGTCTCGCTGGATGGCTGCCACACGTGTTGGTGGCATCACTGTACCTATGGTGCTGATGGGGTCAGTTGGTGGTCTCTTTCTCAACATTACGGCATAACATTAGGCTATGATAGGTTAGATTATGACTATCTAACTAGCTAGGTTAGGTTATGGTAGATTTTGGTAGGTTATGGTATTGCTAGGAGTGTATATAATAGGTTAGATTAGATTAGGATTAGTTAGGTTGTATTAATGAGGAATGATTAAGTTAGATTAGGTTAGGATTGCTTAGGTTCAGTTAGGTTATTATACATTAAGCTCAGATTAGTTAGAAAAGATGAATAGACTGTTGCTGTGTTGGTTGGGGCCATTTGTACACAGTATCAATGAGATAATACACAAGCAAAATTAGTAGAGCTAGATGAATACTAGTGTCAATAATATGTCTTATCAATTACCGTAGATGTTAATACTAAAAATGTAGGTATTTAATTCTACTCAAAATTTGGGGCAGTATTATGATCTATTTCGCTAAACTAATTGGAGGACCTCGTACGGATAGGCTAGTGTCCCTATAATTTACCATTTGCGAGTTTCAGGCTATAAGGAGGTTGGATCCGTAAACCTCGATACTAAACAGAAATGCAATACTAAGGTAGGTTTCTGATGGATAAAAAGTATGTTGAATTGGGATTTATGTACTTATATATGCACTACAACCGTATTTTAGGGGATAGTTTTGCTGATTAGCGATGTCTACACCTCCAACTTCCTTATAGACCGAAACTCGCAAGTGGTCAATTATGGCCTGCTCTACTGCTCCTATAGACGGCCGGGCACTGGGCAGCTTTCTAGTGACCTGAGCTGGCCTGGGCACTGGGCTGGAAAGAAAGGCTTACAGGTATTTTTGCCCACAGGTATTTTTGCCCACAGGTATTTCTGCATGCAGTCCATTTGTTTGCTTCCGGAGATTATTCATTATGACGTTTCCCAAATGTTTGGTATATATGGTCGTTTGCTTCATTCTAAACTAACCTAACACAACTTAAACTAACCAAACCAAACCTAAGCTAACCAAACCAAACTTAAACTGACCAAACCAAACCTTAACTAACCTAACCTAATCTAAACTAGCATAACCAAACTAAAACTGACCTAACTAAACATAAACTAACCTAAGCAATCCTAAACTATCCTAACCAAACCCAACCTAACCTAATCAAACCTAAGCTAACCTAACCAAATTAATACTAAGCTTACCAAATCTAAGCTGACTTAACTAAACCTAAACTGACCTAACCATATCTAAACTATCCTAACCAAACCAGATCAAACCTAATCTAACCTGACCAAACCTAAATTAACCTAAACAAACCTGAACTAACCCAACCAAACCAAACCTGGCCAAACTAGATTAACCTAACCAAGCCTAAACTAACCTAAACAAATAAAAAACTAAACAAACCAAATCTAACCAACCAAACCCAAACTAACCTAACCAAACCTAAACTAACTTAACCAAACCTACACTAACCTAACCAAACAGTACCAAACCAAATCCAAGCTAATAACCTAAAGTAACGTAACCAAACCAAATTATAACCAAACTTAAACTAACCTAATCTAAACAAACCTACAGTAACCTAACCTAACAAAGCTTATACCAACCTAATCTAACCTAACCAAGCCAATGATAACCTAGTCAAACATAACAAACTTACCCTTCTCCTAAACTAACTAACTAACCTAACCTAACCTAACCACACATAAATTAACGAAATTATATTTAACTTCAAATATGTGCAGAGCAAACAAATATGAGCGAATGGACTTATGGGTGAAATAACCAACTAAATCTAGAAAAAGTACGCGTGCTTAGGGTCTCTCTCTCTCTCTCTCTCTCTCTCTCTCTCTCTCTCTCTCTCTCTCTCTCTCTCTCTCTCTCTCACACACAGTATAATGCATTCTCACATATTGTCTGCCAATTAACGTGTTATCTTGTTATTTTATCGCAAGAAACTATTTGTGTACTAGTTTTACTATGAGTTTAATAGGTCAATATTGCTTGTACATGGCCAAGCACCTGATAATATGTGCCTAAATATGCTACATTTACTGTTATATTGAAGTGCACTGCATACACGTGTATTGTTTGAATGGCCCCATTCTACGGGGCGATAAATATACAGTAATAATATAATGCCCCCACCACCCTCTACCTCTCTCTCACTCTCGATCTCGCTCTCTCCCTCTCTCTCTGCTTGCCCTCATTACTTACTGTATGACCTCCTTGTTTCTTCCCGCACCTTATTTCTCTTCACGAGATTATATTTACATTATTTACTGTATATACCGGTATTATATATGTATTTACTGTATATACCGGTATTATATATGTATTTACTGTATATACCGGTATTATATATGTATTTACTGTATATACCGGTATTATATACGTATTTACTGTTTATTGTTTAACTTTATTTCATATTTACTTCACTTATTTTTACTTAATACCATATACTTTAGTTTTTTGTATAATACACTTTACTTATTTACATATTATACATATTTACTATCAGCCTCTTGCTCTGTACAGGGGCACAGTGCATCCTTGTATTGAATATTGTTCACATGTGTTGGGAGGATCCTCTCACACAGCACTTCTAGACAAAGTAGAAATTAAAGCCTTTCGAATCATTAACTCCCGTCCACTCACCGATTTTCTGCAATCTATCTCTCTCTTCGCCGCAATGTTGCATCTCTCTCGCAATTATATCGCTACTACAATAATCAGTGTCCCAGTACCTCTCCCAGTGTACACCACCTCCTCTACGTAGGGTACGTAGTACCCGTCTTGCAACACAATCCCTCCCCTACTCTGTGCAACTCTCCAACTCAAGTGTGAAACGATACTCCCAATCTTTCGTCTATTCAACAGCTGAGCCCTGGAACTCTCTCCCTGAATCCATCTTCCCCTCATCCTATGACTTAAATTGCTTCAAACTCCGTGTGTGCAGGCATTTGAGTTTGGCTCCGTCACACTTTCAACTCTGGGGGAGGCACTCGTCACAGGCAGTTTTGCCTTTTGTTTCCTTCATCCATATAGAACAACACATATATAAACACAGTGTACAGTATACAGTATACAGTATACAGTGTACAGTATACAGTATACAGTATACAGTGTACAGTATACAGTATACAGTATACAGTATACAGTATACAGTGTACAGTATACAGTGTACAGTATACAGTATACAGTATACAGTGTACAGTGTACAGTATACAGTGTACAGTATACAGTATACAGTGTACAGTATACAGTATACAGTATACAGTATACAGTGTACAGTATACAGTGTACAGTATACAGTATACAGTGTACAGTATACAGTATACAGTGTACAGTATACAGTATACAGTATACAGTATACAGTGTACAGTATACAGTGTACAGTGTACAGTGTACAGTATACAGTATACAGTATACAGTGTACAGTATACAGTGTACAGTATACAGTATACAGTATACAGTGTACAGTATACAGTGACAGTATACAGTATACAGTATACAGTATACAGTATACAGTGTACAGTATACAGTATACAGTATACAGTGTACAGTATACAGTGTACAGTATACAGTATACAGTGTACAGTATACAGTGTACAGTATACTGTACAGTATACAGTACAGTATACTGTACAGTATACAGTATACTGTACAGGATACAGTATACAGTATACAGTATACAGTATACAGTACAGTCAGTATACTGTACAGTATACAGTATACTGTACAGTATACAGTATACTGTACAGTATACAGTGTACAGTATACTGTACAGTATACAGTGTACAGTATACTGTACAGTATACAGTGTACAGTATACAGTATACAGTGTACAGTATACAGTGTACAGTATACAGTATACAGTGTACAGTATACAGTGTACAGTATACAGTGTACAGTGTACAGAATACAGTGTACAGTATACAGTATACAGTATACAGTGTACAGTATACAGTATACAGTATACAGTGTACAGTATACAGTATACAGTGTACAGTATACAGTGTACAGTATACAGTATACAGTATACAGTATACAGTGTACAGTATACAGTGTACAGTATACAGTATACAGTGTACAGTATACAGTATACAGTGTACAGTATACAGTATACAGTATACAGTGTACAGTATACAGTGTACAGTATACAGTATACAGTGTACAGTATACAGTATACAGTATACAGTGTACAGTATACAGTGTACAGTATACAGTATACAGTATACAGTATACAGTGTACAGTATACAGTATACTGTACAGTATACAGTATACTGTACAGTATACAGTATACAGTATACAGTACAGTATACTGTACAGTATACAGTATACTGTACAGTATACTGTACAGCATACAGTGTACAGTATACAGTATACAGTATACAGTATACAGTACAGTGTACAGTATACAGTGTACAGTATACAGTATACAGTATACAGTGTACAGTGTACAGTATACAGTATACAGTATACAGTGTACAGTATACAGTATACAGTGTACAGTATACAGTATACAGTATACAGTGTACAGTATACAGTGTACATATAGTACAGTATACAGTGTACAGTATACAGTGTACAGTATACAGTGTACAGTATACAGTATACAGTACAGTATACATTACAGTATACAGTACAGTATACAGTGTACAGTGTACAGTATACAGTGTACAGTATACAGTATACAGTGTACAGTATACAGTGTACAGTATACAGTGTACAGTATACAGTGTACAGTATACAGTATACAGTATACAGTGTACAGTATACAGTGTACAGTATACAGTATACAGTGTACAGTATACAGTGTACAGTGTACAGTATACAGTATACAGTATACAGTGTACAGTATACAGTGTACAGTATACAGTATACAGTATACAGTATACAGTGTACAGTGTACAGTATACAGTTTACAGTGTACAGTATACAGTGTACAGTATACAGTATACAGTGTACAGTGTACAGTATACAGTGTACAGTATACAGTATACAGTATACAGTATACAGTATACAGTGTACAGTATACAGTGTACAGTATACAGTATACAGTGTACAGTATACAGTATACAGTGTACAGTATACAGTGTACAGTGTACAGTATACAGTGTACAGTATACAGTATACAGTATACAGTATACAGTACAGTATACAGTATACAGTATACAGTATACAGTATACAGTATACAGTGTACAGTGTACAGTATACAGTGTACAGTATACAGTATACAGTGTACAGTATACAGTGTACAGTATACAGTATACAGTGTACAGTGTACAGTGTACAGTATACAGTGTACAGTATACAGTATACAGTGTACAGTATACAGTATACAGTATACAGTATACAGTGTACAGTATACAGTGTACAGTATACAGTATACAGTATACAGTGTACAGTATACAGTGTACAGTGTACAGTATACAGTATACAGTATACAGTGTACAGTATACAGTGTACAGTATACAGTGTACAGTATACAGTATACAGTATACAGTATACAGTGTACAGTATACAGTGTACAGTATACAGTGTACAGTGTACAGTATACAGTGTACAGTGTACAGTATACAGTGTACAGTATACAGTGTACAGTATATACAGTGTACAGTATACAGTGTACAGTATACAGTGTATACAGTATACAGTACAGTACAGTACAGTACAGTATACAGTGTACAGTATACAGTATACAGTGTACAGTGTACAGTGTACAGTATACAGTGTACAGTATACAGTATACAGTGTACAGTATACAGTATACAGTGTACAGTATACAGTATACAGTGTACAGTATACAGTGTACAGTATACAGTGTACAGTATACAGTATACAGTGTATATACAGTGTACAGTATACAGTATACAGTGTACAGTATACAGTATACAGTGTACAGTATACAGTATACAGTATACAGTGTACAGTATACAGTGTACAGTATACAGTATACAGTGTACAGTATACAGTATACAGTGTACAGTATACTGTACAGTATACAGTACAGTATACTGTACAGTATACTGTACAGTATACAGTATACATTATACTGTACAGTATACAGTATACAGTATACAGTATACAGTGTACAGTATACAGTGTACAGTATACAGTGTACAGTATACAGTATACAGTATACAGTATACAGTATACAGTGTACAGTATACAGTATACAGTATACAGTATACAGTATACAGTGTACAGTATACAGTATACAGTGTACAGTATACAGTATACAGTATACAGTATACAGTATACAGTATACAGTGTACAGTATACAGTATACAGTATACAGTATACAGTGTACAGTATACAGTGTACAGTATACAGTGTACAGTATACAGTGTACAGTATACAGTATACAGTATACAGTATACAGTGTACAGTATACAGTATACAGTGTACAGTATACAGTGTACAGTGTACAGTATACAGTATACAGTGTACAATATACAGTGTACAGTATACAGTGTACAGTATACAGTATACAGTGTACAGTATACAGTATACAGTGTACAGTATACAGTGTACAGTGTACAGTATACAGTATACAGTATACAGTATACAGTGTACAGTATACAGTATACAGTATACAGTGTACAGTATACAGTATACAGTATACAGTGTACAGTATACAGTATACAGTATACAGTATACAGTATACAGTATACAGTATACAGTATACAGTATACAGTGTACAGTATACAGTATACAGTGTACAGTATACAGTATACAGTATACAGTGTACAGTATACAGTATACAGTACAGTGTACAGTGTACAGTATACAGTATACAGTGTACAGTGTACAGTATACAGTGTACAGTATACAGTATACAGTATACAGTGTACAGTATACAGTATACAGTGTACAGTATACAGTATACAGTGTACAGTATACAGTGTATACAGTACAGTATACAGTACAGTATACAGTGTACAGTATACAGTGTACAGTATACAGTGATACAGTGTACAGTATACAGTATACAGTATACAGTGTACTATACAGTATACAGTATACAGTGTACAGTATACAGTGTACAGTATACAGTGTACAGTGTACAGTGTACAGTGTACAGTATACAGTATACAGTGTACAGTATACAGTATACAGTATACAGTGTACAGTGTACAGTATA
This sequence comes from Paralithodes platypus, assembly GCA_032716605.1. Lineage (NCBI taxonomy): Eukaryota > Metazoa > Arthropoda > Malacostraca > Decapoda > Lithodidae > Paralithodes > Paralithodes platypus. The sequence continues at coordinate 2,055,032 of CM064494.1, read as the reverse complement.
CAGTATACAGTATACAGTGTACAGTATACAGTGTACAGTATACAGTGTACAGTATACAGTATACAGTGTACAGTATACAGTGTACAGTGTACAGTATACAGTATACAGTATACAGTGTACAGTGTACAGTATACAGTGTACAGTATACAGTATACAGTATACAGTGTACAGTATACAGTATACAGTATACAGTGTACAGTATACAGTATACAGTGTACAGTATACAGTGTACAGTATACAGTGTACAGTATACAGTGTACAGTGTACAGTGTACAGTATACAGTGTACAGTATACAGTATACAGTATACAGTATACAGTATACAGTATACAGTGTACAGTATACAGTGTACAGTATACAGTGTACAGTATACAGTGTACAGTATACAGTGTACAGTATACAGTATACAGTGTACAGTATACAGTGTACAGTATACAGTGTACAGTGTACAGTGTACAGTGTACAGTATACAGTATACAGTGTACAGTATACAGTGTACAGTATACAGTATACAGTATACAGTGTACAGTATACAGTATACAGTGTACAGTATACAGTGTACAGTATACAGTATACAGTGTACAGTGTACAGTATACAGTATACAGTGTACAGTATACAGTGTACAGTATACAGTGTACAGTATACAGTATACAGTGTACAGTATACAGTGTACAGTATACAGTGTACAGTATACAGTGTACAGTATACAGTGTACAGTATACAGTGTACAGTATACAGTACAGTATACAGTATACAGTATACAGTATACAGTGTACAGTATACAGTATACAGTATACAGTATACAGTGTACAGTATACAGTATACAGTGTACAGTATACAGTGTACAGTATACAGTGTACAGTACAGTATACAGTGTACAGTATACAGTATACAGTGTACAGTATACAGTATACAGTGTACAGTATACAGTGTACAGTGTACAGTATACAGTATACAGTGTACAGTATACAGTGTACAGTATACAGTGTACAGTGTACAGTATACAGTATACAGTACAGTGTACAGTATACAGTATACAGTGTACAGTATACAGTATACAGTGTACAGTATACAGTATACAGTATACAGTGTACAGTATACAGTATACAGTGTACAGTATACAGTGTACAGTATACAGTGTACAGTGTACAGTATACAGTGTACAGTATACAGTGTACAGTGTACAGTATACAGTATACAGTGTACAGTATACAGTATACAGTGTACAGTATACAGTGTACAGTGTACAGTATACAGTCCAGTGTACTGTATACAGTATACAGTATACAGTGTACAGTATACAGTATACAGTGTACAGTGTACAGTGTACAGTATACAGTATACAGTGTACAGTATACAGTGTACAGTGTACAGTATACAGTGTACAGTGTACAGTGTACAGTACAGTATACAGTATACAGTGTACAGTATACAGTGTACAGTGTACAGTATACAGTGTACAGTGTACAGTATACAGTATACAGTGTACAGTATACAGTATACAGTGTACAGTATACAGTATACAGTATACAGTGTACAGTATACAGTGTACAGTATACAGTATACAGTGTACAGTATACAGTATACAGTATACAGTATACAGTGTACAGTATACAGTGTACAGTGTACAGTATACAGTATACAGTGTACAGTGTACAGTATACAGTATACAGTATACAGTGTACAGTGTACAGTATACAGTATACAGTATACAGTGTACAGTGTACAGTATACAGTATACAGTGTACAGTATACAGTATACAGTATACAGTATACAGTGTACAGTATACAGTGTACAGTATACAGTGTACAGTGTACAGTATACAGTATACAGTGTACAGTGTACAGTATACAGTGTACAGTATACAGTATACAGTGTACAGTGTACAGTATACAGTGTACAGTATACAGTATACAGTGTACAGTATACAGTGTACAGTATACAGTATACAGTGTACAGTATACAGTATACAGTGTACAGTATACAGTATACAGTATACAGTGTACAGTGTACAGTATACAGTATACAGTGTACAGTATACAGTATACAGTGTACAGTATACAGTATACAGTATACAGTATACAGTGTACAGTATACAGTGTACAGTATACAGTTTACAGTATACAGTATACAGTATACAGTATAGTTTACAGTATACAGTATACAGTATACAGTATACAGTGTACAGTATACAGTGTACAGTATACAGTATACAGTATACAGTATACAGTGTACAGTATACAGTGTACAGTATACAGTATACAGTGTACAGTATACAGTGTACAGTATACAGTGTACAGTGTACAGTATACAGTATACAGTGTACAGTATACAGTGTACAGTATACAGTATACAGTGTACAGTGTACAGTATACAGTACAGTATACAGTATACAGTATACAGTGTACAGTATACAGTGTACAGTATACAGTATACAGTATACAGTACAGTATACAGTGTACAGTGTACAGTATACAGTATACAGTATACAGTGTACAGTATACAGTATACAGTGTACAGTATACAGTATACAGTGTACAGTATACAGTGTACAGTATACAGTGTACAGTATACAGTGTACAGTATACAGTATACAGTGTACAGTATACAGTATACAGTATACAGTGTACAGTATACAGTGTACAGTACAGTATACAGTGTACAGTATACAGTATACAGTGTACAGTATACAGTATACAGTATACAGTGTACAGTATACAGTATACAGTATACAGTATACAGTGTACAGTATACAGTATACAGTGTACAGTATACAGTATACAGTGTACAGTATACAGTATACTGTACAGTATACAGTGTACAGTATACTGTACAGTATACAGTGTACAGTATACTGTACAGTATACAGTGTACAGTATACAGTGTACAGTGTACAGTATACAGTATACAGTGTACAGTGTACAGTATACAGTATACAGTGTACAGTATACAGTGTACAGTATACAGTGTACAGTATACAGTATACAGTGTACAGTATACAGTGTACAGTGTACAGTATACAGTATACAGTGTACAGTATACAGTATACAGTGTACAGTATACAGTATACAGTGTACAGTATACAGTATACAGTATACAGTATACAGTGTACAGTATACAGTATACAGTATACAGTGTACAGTATACAGTATACAGTGTACAGTATACAGTATACAGTGTACAGTATACAGTATACAGTATACAGTGTACAGTATACAGTGTGCAGTATACAGTATACAGTGTACAGTATACAGTGTACAGTGTACAGTATACAGTATACAGTATACAGTGTACAGTGTACAGTATACAGTGTACAGTATACAGTATACAGTATACAGTATACAGTGTACAGTATACAGTATACAGTGTACAGTATACTGTATACAGTATACAGTATACTGTATACTGTACAGTATACTGTACAGCATACAGTGTACAGTATACTGTACAGCATACAGTATACAGTATACTGTACATCATACAGTGTACAGTATACAGTATACAGTATACAGTATACAGTTTACAGTATACAGTTTACAGTATACAGTATACAGTTTACAGTATACAGTATACAGTTTACAGTATACAGTTTACAGTATACAGTTTACAGTTTACAGTATACAGTATACAGTATACAGTTTACAGTATACAGTATACAGTATACAGTTTACAGTATACAGTTTACAGTATACAGTATACAGTATACAGTATACAGTATACAGTATACAGTTTACAGTTTACAGTATACAGTATACAGTATACAGTATACAGTATACAGTTTACAGTATACAGTATACAGTGTACAGTATACAGTATACAGTGTACAGTATACAGTGTACAGTGTACAGTATACAGTATACAGTGTACAGTATACAGTACATACAGTATACAGTGTACAAACTTCACGACATTGCCCTACATCGCTATCCTCTATCCATAAAATACTACTCTTCCCACTACATATCATACATGTAACACCATACACTAACCTTAAATATGGCAGTACAATTGTTAAGAGCAAACCTGGTGGTCCCTCGGATATCCACCCCCGGCAGGGTTGGGTTATTGACACAGGGCCCTCCCGGTCGTCATCATGCGACTGTGTCAAGAGCATTGCAACGTCCCAAAGCTGCTTGTCAGTACAGCTATTTCTTTAGTAATATAAGGGGACTTCACTCTAACATCAATTCTGTACACCAATTTCTTCAAGCAGAATCCCCTACTCTCCTTTTTTTGACAGAGACTCAAGTAACATCCACATCTGACACATCTAGATTTAATTTTCCAGGTTATCAACTGCTCCAAAATTTCAGACCTAAAGGTGGTGTATGTTGCTTCGCAAAATCTGAAATTGCCCTGGAGGAGGTTACTAGTTTCAATTGTCCCTATTTTGATTATTCTATATACAAATTTATTTCTGCTGGTAAATTTAAATACATATGTTGCATCTACCGTTCCCCAAATACTCCTCCAGAGCAAAGTCTTTTTGATTCTCTGTCCTCACAACTCAGTGTCCTCAACTTAAATGCTTCTTCTGAAATCACTGTGTTGGGTGATTTTAATGTCCATAATGTTGAATGGCTCACTCATTCAGCCAGGACTGATGATGCTGGTCTTGAATGTGAGCTATTTGCAGACTCATTTAATCTCATTCAACTAGTCAACCAACCCACCCGTGTACCAGATAATCCTAATCATAATTCCCACCTACTGGACTTATTTTTAACAACCAATTCAGAAAATTATGATGTTACAGTGAGGTCCCCACTTGGATCTTCTGATCACTGTCTGATACAGGCCACCTGTCTATCACCTACCACACCTTCCCACTCTGAACCTGTTTTGGTGACTAAATGGCATTACGATAGGGCAGACTGGGAGGGTCTTCAAGGTTTCTTTATTGATATTCCCTGGACCTCTTTCTTTTCTAATGATGCACACTCCACCTTGAGCCACATACAAGATTTTGTAAAAATTGGAATGGAAACTTTTATTCCTCATCAAAAGTACAGTAAAAGATCTAATTCACCTAAATGGTTTGACCATAATTGTGCTAGAGTAACTGAACAAAAAGCAATAGCCTACAATGCATACACAAGATCAAAAACACATGAAGCCTTTAATTACTTTAGAAACATCAGAAATCATGCCAAAACTGTATTAAACCTAACTAAATCAAACTTTCTCCATAAGCAGGCAAATAAACTTCTAAATAATCCAAATGATAACAAAATATTTTGGTCTACTCTTAACTCATTCAAATCCAACTTCACTACTGCTTCATCCATTCCACCATTAAAATCTCCGACTGGCAATCTTGTAAGTGACCCACGAGGTAAAGCTAACCTTCTTGCAGATATTTTCTCCACCAACTCAACCTTAGATGAAATAAATCAAGATGTCCCTGTACTTAATTTTAATTCACCTGAAATTCCCTCACTTAAGATCCACACCCAGACATGTCAAAACTATTTTGCAGAATCTCTCAGTAGATAAGGCTCCTGGTCCAGATGAAATTCCTCCAATAGTACTTAAGAATTGCTCCTTGGTGCTCGCTCCTGTATTGGCAAAATTTTTCCGTCTGTGTACTCATACCTCATGCTTCCCAGTACCCTGGAAAGAAGCAAACATCCATCCAGTTCCTAAAAAAGGTGCCTCTTCAGATCCATCAAACTACAGACCAATAGCTATAACTTCCACTCTTGGCAAAGTTTTTGAAATTATATTAAATAATCACATAATTAAGCATCTGGAGAATAATAAATTAATCAGTGATAGGCAATATGGTTTTAGACGATGTCGATCAACTGCAGACATTCTTTGCCTTCTTACGCATCAAATCAACCAAGCTACAGACCAACATGGTGAAACACATACAATAGCACTGGATATATCAAAGGCATTTGATAGAGTCTGGCATCAATCCTTATTGTCAAAGATGTCACACTACGGCCTTGCATCATTAGTTCCACTAATTTCTTCTTATCTTCATAACAGAAAAATACGTGTAATGGTAGATGGCCTTTATTCTCAATTTCACTCAATAAATGCTGGTGTTCCCCAGGGATCAGTTTTGGCCCCAACTCTGTTCCTCATTCATATCAATGATCTCATATCTACCACTCATAATCCAATACATTCCTACGCAGATGACTCAACACTCCACAGTTCCTTCACATTTACCAATTCTTTCACCCAACCCGATCTTATAAATTCAAAAATAAACACTGCAATTTCTCTGAACCAGGACCTTTCTAGAATTAATGAATGGGGACAAGAAAATCTAGTTTCCTTTAATGCACAGAAAACCAAGTACATTCAATTTTCTAACCGACAGAATCTCACTGACTCCCATATATTTTTTAATGATGTAAATATTCCCACTTCCCCTAGTATTGACATTCTCGGTGTAACATTAACTACTAACTTGAGCTGGACACATTATGTTAGAAGCATTGCTAAGAATGCCTCTAAAAAACTGGGACTCCTGTACAGAGTTCGAGAATTTCTTCACTGACGAGCAGTTGGCCGTAATATATAAAAGTCATGTGCGCTCTCAGATGGATTACTGTTCACCTCTGTGGGGTGGAAGTGGAGTGGTTGCATTGAGGCAGTTGGACAAAATTCAAAATAAAGCTATTAGATTAATCAATAATCCTGCAATCACACAGGACCTTCCTACATTAGCCATACGAAGAAACGTTGCATCCCTTGCATTATTCTACAGATATTTTCACAGCAATTGTTCCGAGGAACTTGCTTCAATTGTGCCGCCTCTCCACATCTTTCCCCGTAGAACTAGGGCAGCTGAGAGCGCCCATGAATTTACACTTTCTCCTCCACAATGCAGAACTTCTGCTTATCAGAATTCATTTATCCCCAGAGCTACTACTCTTTGGAATTCACTTCCCTCGAATTGCTTTCCACAAACTTACAATCAACAAATGTTTAAATCCAGTTGTTACAAACATTTTATGAATGGAGGATGCCTTTAGGCACATGGACCTTTTTGTTTTATCTGTGTTTTTCCTTCCTCCGTTCATTGTCTCTTAAAAAAAAAAAAAAAAAAAAGTATACAGTGTACAGTATACAGTATACAGTATACAGTGTACAGTATACAGTATACAGTGTACAGTATACAGTATACAGTGTACAGTATACAGTATACAGTATACAGTGTACAGTATACAGTATACAGTGTACAGTATACAGTATACAGTATACAGTATACAGTGTACAGTGTACAGTATACAGTGTACAGTGTACAGTATACAGTATACAGTATACAGTACAGTACAGTGTACAGTATACAGTGTACAGTGTACAGTATACAGTATACAGTATACAGTATACAGTATACAGTGTACAGTATACAGTATACAGTATACAGTGTACAGTATACAGTATACAGTATACAGTGTACAGTATACAGTATACAGTATACAGTACAGTATACATTATACAGTGTACAGTATACAGTGTACAGTATACAGTGTACAGTATACAGTGTACAGTATACAGTGTACAGTATACAGTGTACAGTATACAGTATACAGTGTACAGTATACAGTATACAGTGTACAGTATACAGTGTACAGTATACAGTGTACAGTATACAGTGTACAGTGTACAGTGTACAGTGTACAGTATACAGTGTACAGTATACAGTATACAGTATACAGTACAGTATACAGTATACAGTATACAGTGTACAGTATACAGTATACAGTATACAGTGTACAGTATACAGTATACAGTGTACAGTATACAGTGTACAGTATACAGTATACAGTATACAGTGTACAGTGTACAGTATACAGTATACAGTATACAGTATACAGTGTACAGTGTACAGTATACAGTGTACAGTATACAGTATACAGTGTACAGTATACAGTGTACAGTGTACAGTATACAGTATACAGTGTACAGTATACAGTGTACAGTATACAGTATACAGTGTACAGTATACAGTATACAGTATACAGTATACAGTGTACAGTATACAGTGTACAGTATACAGTGTACAGTATACAGTATACAGTGTACAGTATACAGTATACAGTATACAGTATACAGTATACAGTGTACAGTGTACAGTATACAGTGTACAGTGTACAGTATACAGTATACAGTATACAGTGTACAGTGTACAGTATACAGTGTACAGTATACAGTGTACAGTGTACAGTATACAGTGTACAGTGTACAGTATACAGTATACAGTATGCAGTATACAGTATACAGTATACAGTATACAGTATAGATCAGAGTACAGTATACAGTATACAGTATAGATCAGAGTACAGTATACAGTATGCAGTATACAGTATACAGTATAGATCAGAGTACAGTATACAGTATACAGTATACAGTATACAGTATACAGTATACAGTATGCAGTATACAGTGTACAGTATACAGTGTACAGTGTACAGTATACAGTATACAGTGTACAGTATACAGTGTACAGTGTACAGTATACAGTATACAGTGTACAGTGTACAGTATACAGTATACAGTGTACAGTGTACAGTATACAGTATACAGTATACAGTGTACAGTGTACAGAATACAGTATACAGTATACAGTGTACAGTGTACAGTATACAGTATACAGTATACAGTATACAGTATACAGTGTACAGTATACAGTATACAGTGTACAGTATACAGTATACAGTGTACAGTATACAGTGTACAGTATACAGTGTACAGTATACAGTGTACAGTATACAGTGTACAGTGTACAGTGTACAGTGTACAGTATACAGTATACAGTATACAGTATACAGTGTACAGTGTACAGTATACAGTATACAGTATACAGTGTACAGTATACAGTGTACAGTATACAGTGTACAGTGTACAGTATACAGTGTACAGTATACAGTATACAGTGTACAGTGTACAGTGTACAGTATACAGTGTACAGTATACAGTGTACAGTATACAGTGTACAGTGTACAGTGTACAGTGTACAGTATACAGTATACAGTATACAGTGTACAGTGTACAGTGTACAGTATACAGTATACAGTATACAGTGTACAGTATACAGTGTACAGTATACAGTGTACAGTGTACAGTATACAGTGTACAGTATACAGTATACAGTGTACAGTGTACAGTATACAGTATACAGTGTACAGTATACAGTATACAGTATACAGTATACAGTGTACAGTGTACAGTATACAGTGTACAGTGTACAGTATACAGTATACAGTGTACAGTATACAGTATACAGTGTACAGTGTACAGTATACAGTGTACAGTATACAGTGTACAGTATACAGTGTACAGTATACAGTGTACAGTGTACAGTGTACAGTATACAGTATACAGTGTACAGTGTACAGTATACAGTATACAGTGTACAGTGTACAGTATACAGTATACAGTGTACAGTGTACAGTATACAGTATACAGTATACAGTATACAGTGTACAGTATACAGTGTGCAGTATACAGTATACAGTGTACAGTATACAGTGTACAGTGTACAGTATACAGTATACAGTGTACAGTGTACAGTATACAGTGTACAGTATACAGTATACAGTGTACAGTATACAGTGTACAGTGTACAGTATACAATGTACAGTATACAGTGTACAGTATACAGTGTACAGTGTACAGTATACAGTGTACAGTGTACAGTATACAGTGTACAGTGTACAGTATACAGTGTACAGTATACAGTGTACAGTATACAGTATACAGTGTACAGTATACAGTGTACAGTGTACAGTATACAGTGTACAGTATACAGTATACAGTGTACAGTGTACAGTATACAGTGTACAGTGTACAGTATACAGTGTACAGTGTACAGTGTACAGTGTACAGTATACAGTGTACAGTATACAGTATACAGTATACAGTATACAGTGTACAGTGTACAGTATACAGTATTAAGTATACTATATTTACGTATTCACGTGTTTACTATATTTCATTTCCTTGCGTATTTACTTATCTACTGGTTTGATGTATCTAATTATTAACTTATGTAATTTACTTGTCATTAATTCATTTATTTATTTATTTGACATGCTGTATTTTACTTTGTGACCAATATATTCCACAAGGGAGGACATTGTACTCCACTTTGTGCTTGTGTGTGTGTGTGTGTGTGTGTTACTCTCACTCAGTTACTTGTTCGTCAAGGGGAATCCACGCAATGCGAGCTAAGCTCATTATTATCGCGCCTCCTTAACTGGGAATGTATTGCGTGAAATGCATGTTAAGTGTTTTATGTACTGTTGGAATGGCTGTGGATGTGTGTGGTCTGTATTTTTAGCCAATTGGCGACATCGGAAACGAAGGCTTAGGGTGGATCTGTATGGTACCATTCTCACTATAGACGGTACCGTCTCGCCCGAAGGCTTAGGTAGCCATCAGCTTAGGTGAACCATAATGATACCCATCTCGCCTTGTACCATTTTTGCCAACCCCAGATGGGACGTCAATGAAAGGAGACCAGCCCAATTTGTCTCCGCCCGGCCGGGGATTGAACCCCCGACCCCTCGTGTGTGAGACGAGAGCTCTACCTACTAGGCTACGGGCTGTGTGTGTGTGTGTGGTGTGTGTGTGTGTATGTGTGTGTGGTGTGTGTGTGTATTTGTTCTCAAAGCATCTCAAAACTTATAAGCTGATTTTAATTAAGTTAGTTATGACTTGGACTTTGTTCCCATTACCAAATGTGGCATTCAATTTTATGCAACCTGGTGATGAGAGGTTAAACATAATATCAACGATGTTTGTCATCTGGTTGACTCCATACACATTTACAATAACACTTTGATGTTTAATGATATAGTAATATGAATATGGAACAGGATATAACACATTAGACTAGACTAGGTAAGGTGAGTTACCTGCCTCAGAACTCGCGAAAAATTATATATAAATATATATATATATATATAATATATATATAAATATATTATATATTATATTATATATAAATATATATATATATATATATATATATATATATATATATATATATATATATATATATATATATATATATATATATATATATATATATATATATATATATACAGTATATCTATCATTATATTATTCCATCTAGGTTGCATATACTAACACTTGCTTGTGGGACACGTGGCGGCCTCTCATTGGTCAAAAAGAGATCAAAGTCGGCGTTCATTGGCTCTTTTTATTCCACTTCAACTGGCCCCTTGCTCTGTTGTATATTATCCCTCATGTGTTTCCTTCTCTTATTCTTCCTATTCTCTTTATCTCCCTCTCTCTTTGGTTTGTATCCATTCGGCCCCATTCAGCCTACTGTTTTAAGACGTTTACCCCCATCCAGGTGTCAATATTTTCCTGGCGATCGGTAGCGAGCCAGTATATATATATATATATATATATATATATATATATATATATATATATATATATTTGTTTTGATAGCAAGCTAAATTTGTACATTTTCGATATAAAAAAAAATCCGGCGAAGCCAGATTTCTCCATACAATGCTGGCTCGCTATCGCTCGCCAGGAAGAAATCGACACCTGGATGGGGTTAACGTCTTAAAACAGTTGGCTGAATGGGGCCGAATGGATGCAAGCCAGGGAAAGAGAGAAAAGGAGAGAAAGATAAAAAAAAAAAAAAAACAGCTGACCCCTAAGGGACTACATGTATATACCCTGCCATGGATCTATTATTGAAAGCATAGGGTTTAAGGAGGCTGCCCATCCGTCTCGCCCTGACTGGGAAGTATAGGATTTTGCTTATGTCACATTACTCGAGTCTAAAAGATACAGAGGGCTAAAAAAAAAAAAAAAACAAAAAAAAAACAACAACAACACAGATATATAATAAATAATAAAGCCATTATATTGAAGCAGAAATATAAGAATGTAACTACCTTTAACTGCAAACTATAGATTCAGTTGTGTACATGGCGGTATCACAATTCTCATTTTTATTCTAGCCATTATTGGACGATTTAGTTAAGGGGAGGCAGTTGTTTTTTCGAGTCCTCATGATATTAGTTATAAAATTTCAAAACATTTGCCCCATTAGTTTGGCCTTTTCAGACCTTTTGCACCAATTATTTGCCAATATTAAGACGTTTCGTGCCATTTAGGCGTCGATATTTTTTTCCTGGCGAGCGATAGCGAGCCTGTATTTGAAGAAAAATCGGCCTTCGGCCGGGACATTTGTCTACCGAAAAATGTACAAATTTATATCGAAGGGGGGTCTTGTGGGTGTTATTTTAAGTTTGATAGAGGTTTAGAGAGCAAACTAAAGCCCCTCCTTAAATCATTGAACCGAACCAGTAAATTATGCTGCACAATACCGTCTGAGCTCCCTTAAGTTTGGTAAAAACAAATATTTGAGGTTTAAGGATTAATTGATATACTGTAGTATGAATCCCTTTAAGGATTAATTGATATACTGTAGTATGAATCCCTTTAAGGATTAATTGATATACTGTAGTATGAATCCCTTTAAGGATTAATTGATATACTGTAGTATGAATCCCTTTAAGGATTAATTGATATACTGTAGTATGAATCCCTTTAAGGATTAATTGATATACTGTAGTATGAATCCCTTTAAGGATTAATTGATATACTGTAGTATGAATCCCTTTAAGGATTAATTGATATACTGTAGTATGAATCCCTTTTATTCCTTTAGATAGTTCTTAATATTATCAAAATTGTCTAAATTTACCTGGAATAATATATACATGAGTGAAGTAGTAAAATAAATACACTGTCAACATTTATAGGTTTATAGACGGTAGGATTTTGTTTTTGTTTGATAGAGTCTAGCATTAATCCTTATTGTCGAATATGCTACATTATGGTCTTGCATCACTAATTTATTCTTATCTTCATAACAGAAACATAGGTGTAATGATAGATGGCCTTTATTCTCTATTTTACTCCTTAAATGCTGGCATTCCTCAGGGATCAGTTTTGGCCCCAACTCTGTTCCTTATTCATATCAATGATCTCCCATCTATCACTCATAACCCAATACATTCCTACACAGACGACTCAACACTCCACAGTTCCTCTACATTTAGCAGTTCTTTCACGCAGCCTGATATTATAAATACCAAATTAATCACTGCAATTTCTCTGAACCAGAACCTAATTAAAACTATTGAATGGGGGAAACAAATATTTTCCTTTAATGCACAGAAAACCAAGTACATATAATCATCTAAAAGACAGAATCTTTCTGGCTCCCACATTATTTTTAATGATGAAATATTCCCACCTCCTGTAGTGACACCTATGAATATGAGAACATGGTTGAAAGTCGAAAGAAATTTAAAGATGCTTTATCAGAATGTAAGAAGGATGAATGTAATGAAAGATCAAGATCGATCGAAGTAAAGTTTGGAAATAAGAATATGAAAGACTTTTGGCAAGAAATAAGGCACCATAACAATCGAATAAAATGGTTTAACGTAATTGATTGAACAGACTCTAAGAATGATATAATAGGTATTTTGAATGAAAAGTTCTTTGCAAATGTCAATAGGGGTGATCATGGCGTGGAGGAATTGGACTTGATACATAGAATAAGAACGATGTGGACAAACAAACGTAAATTTCAATGTCGATAGAACGATTTTTTGTTTTTTTTTGTTTTTTAAGAGACAATGAACGGAGGAAGGAAAAAACACAGATAAAACAAAAAGGTCCATGTGCCTAAAGGCATCCTCCATTCATAAAATGTTTGTAACAACTGGATTTAAACTTTTGTAGATTGTAAGTTTGTGGAAAGCAACTCGAGGGAAGTGAATTCCAAAGAGTAGTAGTTCTAGGGATAAATGAATTTTGATAAGAAGAAGTTCTGCATTGTGGAGGAGAAAGTGTAAATTCATGGGCGCTCTCAGCTGCCCTAGTTCTACGGGGAAAGATGTGGAGAGGCGGCACAATTGAAGCAAGTTCCTCGGAACAATTGCTGTGAAAATATCTGTAGAATAATGCAAGGGATGCAACGTTTCTTCGTATGGATAATGTAGGAAGGTCCTGTGTGATTGCAGGGTTATTGATTAATCTACAGTAATAGCTTTATTTTTAATTTTGTCCAACTACCTCAATGCAACCACTCCACTTCCACTCCACAGAGGTGAACAGTAATCCATCTGAGAACGCACATGACTTTTATATATTACGGCCAACTGCTCGTCAGTGAAGAATTCTCGAACTCTGTACAGGAGTCCCAGTTTTTTAGAGGCATTCTTAGCAATGCTTCTAACATAATGTGTCAGCTCAAGTTAGTAGTTAATGTTACACCGAGAATGTCAATACTAGGGGAAGTGGGAATATTTACATCATTAAAAATATATGGGAGTCAGTGAGATTCTGTGGTTAGAAAATTGAATGTACTTGGTTTTCTGTGCATTAAAGGAAACTAGATTCTTTTGTCCCCATTCATTAATTCTGGAAAGGTCCTGGTTCAGAGAAATTGCAGTGTTTATTTTTGAATTTATAAGATCGGGATGGGTGAAAGAATTGGTAAATGTGAAGGAACTGTGGAGAGTTGAGTCATCTGCGTAGGAATGTATTGGATTATGAGTGGTAGATATGAGATCATTGATATGAATGAGGAACAGTGTTGGGGCCAAAACTGATCCCTGGGGAACACCAGCATTTATCGAGTGAAATTGAGAATAAAGGCCATCTACCATTACACATATTTTTCTGTTATGAAGATAAGAAGAAATTAGTGGAACTAATGATGCAAGGCCGTAGTGTGACATCTTCGACAATAAGGATTGATGCCAGACTCTATCAAATGCCTTTGATATATCCAATGCTATTGTATGTGTTTCACCATGTTGGTCTGTAGCTTGGTTGATTTGATGCGTAAGAAGGCAAAGAATGTCTGCAGTTGATCGACATCGTCTAAAACCATATTGCCTATCACTGATTAATTTATCATTCTCAAGATGCTTAATTATGTGATTATTTAATATAATTTCAAAGACTTTACCAAGAGTGGAAGTTATAGCTATTGGTCTGTAGTTTGATGGATCTGAAGAGGCACCTTTTTTAGGAACTGGTTGGATGTTTGCTTCTTTCCAGGGTACTGGGAAGCATAAGGTATGAGTACACAGACGGAATTTTTTTGCCAATACAGGAGCGAGCACCAAGGAGCAATTCTTAAGTACTACTGGAGGAATTTCATCTGGACCAGGAGCCTTATCTACTGAGAGATTCTGCAAAATAGTTTTGACATGTCTGGTGTGGATCTTAAGTGAGGGAATTTCAGCCGAATTAAAATTAAGTACAGGAACATCTTGATTTATTTCATCTAAGGTTGAGTTGGTGGAGAAAATATCCGCAAGAAGGTTAGCTTTACCTCGTGGGTCACTTACAAGATTGCCAGTCGGAAATTCTAATGGTGGAATGGATGAAGCAGTAGTGAAGTTGGATTTGAATGAGTTAAGAGTAGACCAAAATATTTTGTTATCATTTGGATTATTTAGAAGTTTATTTGCCTGCTTGTGGAGAAAGTTTGATTTAGTTAGGTTTAATACAGTTTTGGCATGATTTCTGATGTTTCTAAAGTAATTAAAGGCTTCATGTGTTTTTGATCTTGTGTATGCATTGTAGGCTATTGCTTTTTGTTCAGTTCAGTTCAGATTGAAATTATTAGTAATAAGGCTAAATGAAGGAATGGGTTGTGATGATATACATTCAATATTGCTCAAACATGGATCTGCTATGTTTTTAGGATATATCTCTCAGTTAATGAATGCTTGTTATAATCACTGCTATCTTCCTGTAGACTTGTTAAAAGGAGAAATTAACCCAATAATCAAAGACCTAAAAGGTAATAAAAGTGATTCTAACAATTATAGACCTAAAAGGTAATATAAGTGATTCTAACAATTATAGACCTAAAAGGTAATATAAGTGATTCTAACAATTATAGACCTAAAAGGTAATAAAAGTGATTCTAACAATTATAGACCTAAAAGGTAATATAAGTGATTCTAACAATTATAGACCTAAAAGGTAATATAAGTGATTCTAACAATTATAGACCTAAAAGGTAATATAAGTGATTCTAACAATTATAGACCTAAAAGGTAATAAAAGTGATTCTAACAATTATAGACCTAAAAGGTAATATAAGTGATTCTAACAATTATAGACCTAAAAGGTAATATAAGTGATTCTAACAATTATAGACCTAAAAGGTAATATAAGTGATTCAAACAATTATAGACCTGTAATGTTGTCTTCATGCATCTTAAAATTGTTTGAATTACATCTATTAGATAAATTAACTGAACAAAGATGGTGTGACTCCAAGCAGTTTGGATTTTGTTGAGGAACTTCTACAACTGATGTTACTCTCATTTTAAAAGAAACGGTTAGAGCATACTGCAAAAACGGTTAGAGCATACTGCAAAAACGGTTAGAGCATACTGCAAAAACGGATAGAGCATACTGCAAAAACGGTTAGAGCATACTGCAAAAACGGTTAGAGCATACTGCAAAAACGGTTAGAGCATACTGCAAAAACGGTTAGAGCATACTGCACAAAAGGAAACAAAGCATATGTGGCTTTTATGGATCCGAGTAAAGCGTTTGATAATGTGAATCACTTTAAGCTAGGTCATATGTTACTGGAGAGGGAGATTCCCCCTGACTTGGTACTCTTATTAATGACTTATCTAAGAAATCAGTGGGCTAGAACTACTTGGCAAGGTGAAAAAGGTGAATATTTTTCTATTGAACAGTTAGACAGGGGGGAATTCTCTCTACACTGCTGTTTAAGTTGTATATTGATAATATTATTAGAGATTTTTCAGATATTCAGGTGGGTTGCCGCCTTGGTTTTCTAAGACTGAATAGTTTGGCCTATGCCGATGATATTGTCCTATTAGCGGATTCAAAATGTAATTTAGAAATATTATGTCAGAAATTTGACGATGAAATAACTAGTCTACAACTAAAGATTAATAGGAATAAATCTAAATGTGTTATATTTGAGCAAAAGCATAACATTCCTAAGAATCAGTTAAATGTAAATATTTTAGGATATGAAGTAGTCAGTACCTACAAGTATCTAGGGCATATGCTACAGAGTATACTTAAAGATCATTATGTTGTAGAAATGAGATTGAAGAGTTTTTATGCTAAGTCAAATGCTAATTCTAGGAGGATTAGCTTTGTTAACTTTAACACGCTATTATTCCTGTTTAATTCATTCTGTTTACCTGATTATGGATTGCAATTATGGAACATGGAGGATATTTTTAATTGTCAAATCTTTAAGGCATTTCGTATAGCATTTTCTAATGCAAATAACAAAAAATTAAAAGTTCCAAGATATACAAGTAGTCACAGTGTGATGAAGAAAAACGGTCAACTTTTACTTAATCATCTGGTTTCATTTATACAAGCCAGGTGCTTTAAACACATATTTAAGAAGACAAAAGTTGTACTTAGTCTATGTCTACCATATTTAAAGAAAGCTTGCTTTATAGAAAAGTTACTGATTACTTTAAAACTATGTATGAAATCGATCTACAAGATAATGATTTAGACATAATAAAATCTAGAATTGCCTGGGTACAGAACCACGAACCAATTACAGGTGGCTCTTAATTAAATAAGGAAATGTTAAAGCTTTTCTCTTGTAATTATATATTTAAGTTGCACTATAATATTAATATTTGTACTTTTAAACTTTTGAATATTTGTATTAATTTTTTTTTTAACCTACGATGGCAATTTGTTTTTAATTTAAAATGGTTATCTTTCTCTGTATTTAACAATATATTTATTGTATAATGTGAAATAAAGATGGATTGATTGATTGATTGATTGATTTTAGTAGTGATATCCTTGGAGTAACATTGAATGCCAGCCTGAGCTGGACACCTTGTGTCCATTGCTAAAAATGCCTCTAGGAAAATGGGACTTCTATACAGAGCTCGATAATTCTTGACCGGCAAGCAGTTAGCATAAAAGCAATGTTCGTTCTCAGATGGAATACTGTTCACCATTGTGGAATGGATGTGGAGTGGTTGCATTGAGGCACTTCAACAGTTGGGCAAAATTCAAAATAAAGATATCAGATTAATCAATAACCCTGTAATCACGCAGGATTTTCATACGAAGAGATGTCGCGTCCCTTGCATTACTCTACACATATTTTCACGGTAAATGTTGTGAGGAACTTGCTTCAATTGTACCACCTCTCCACCTCTCCGCATCTTTCCCCGCAAAACTAGGGCAGCTGGAAATTCCCATGAATTCACAATGTGGAACTTCCGCTTATCAACATTCAATTATCCTCAGAACCCCCACTCTCTGGAATTCACATCCTTGGAGTTGCTTTCCACAAATTAACCTACAACAGTTTAAGTCCAATTGTTACAAACATTTTATGAATGGAGGATGCCTGTACAGTAGGCAGATGGACATTTTTGGTTTTACTTTGTGTTTCCTTTCTCTATTTGTTGTCTCTTTAAAAATATAATAATAGTACAATAAATAATAAAGTGTCCACAATTATATATCGGTAGAAAGGTGGATTAACCCCTTCTGTACCGGTGATGTCTCTTATATTTTATTTCAGCTAGATTTAGGCGATTTTATGTAGCTTAGGAAGGATATATGGTAACTAAAAGGATTAATTGAGATAGTCTATATCTTTTTAAATGGTAGACATCCTTCCTAAACTGAATAAAATCGTCTAATAGCAGCCAAAATAATGTGAAAAAGACGTCGTCGGTATAGAAGGGGTTAATCGAAATAAACCCCCGTAATATAAGGATAGAGAGATATATCACTATCAATATACCTAATAAACCCCCGTAATATAAGGATAGAGAGATATATCACTATCAATATACCTAATTAATGTATATACCATTAATGTATAAACCCCCGTAATATAAGGATAGAGAGATATATCACTATCAATATACCTAATTAATGTATATACCATTTACACAACCTTGATATTTTAGACTGTTATTCCCTTAGCTCAACACTGTGCACTGTAATTGTCTGGTTTTCCACTTGGTCCAGGGCGGAGAGTTGGGACCGAAAAAATATGCATACAATTATAAACCCGGAGGAAAACGGTAGTATTGGTTGTGGGCAACGAAGAATAATAGTACCGTTTGGCAGGCACAGTTATAAACGGTAGTATTGGGTGTGGGCAACGAAGAATAATAGTACCGTTTGGCAGGCACAGTTATAAACGGTAGTATTGGGTGTGGGCAACGAAGAATAATAGTACCGTTTGGCAGGCACAGTTATAAACGGTAGTATTGGTTGTGGGCAACGAAGAATAATAGTACCGTTTGGCAGGCACAGTTATAAACGGTAGTATTGGGTGTGGGCAACGAAGAATAATAGTACCGTTTGGCAGGCACAGTTATAAACGGTAGTATTGGGTGTGGGCAACGAAGAATAATAGTACCGTTTGGCAGGCACAGTTATAAACGGTAGTATTGGGTGTGGGCAACGAAGAATAATAGTACCGTTTGGCAGGCACAGTTATAAACGGTAGTATTGGGTGTGGGCAACGAAGAATAATAGTACCGTTTGGCAGGCACAGTTATAAACGGTAGTATTGGGTGTGGGCAACGAAGAATAATAGTACCGTTTGGCAGGCACAGTTATAACACGGTAGTATTGGGTGTGGGCAACGAAGAATAATAGTACCGTTTGGCAGGCACAGTATAAACGGTAGTATGGGGTGTGGGCAACGAAGAATAATAGTACCGTTTGGCAGGCACAGTTATAAACGGTAGTAAGTTATAAACGGTAGTATTGGGGTGTGGGCAACGAAGAATAATAGTACCGTTTGGCAGGCACAGTTATAAACGTAAGTATTGGGTGTGGCGAACGGACTATAATAGTACCGTTTGGCAGGCACAGTTATAAACGGTAGTATTGGGTGTGGGCAACGAAGAATAATAGTACCGTTTGGCAGGCACAGTTATAAACGGTAGTATTGGGTGTGGGCAACGAAGAATAATAGTACCGTTTGGCAGGCACAGTTATAAACGGTAGTATTGGGTGTGGGCAACGAAGAATAATAGTACCGTTTGGCAGGCACAGTTATAAACGGTAGTATTGGGTGTGGGCAACGAAGAAAATAGTACCGTTTGGCAGGCACAGTTATAAACGGTAGTATTGGGTGTGGGCAACGAAGAATAATAGTACCGTTTGGCAGGCACAGTTATAAACGGTAGTATTGGGTGTGGGCAACGAAGAATAATAGTACCGTTTGGCAGGCACAGTTATAAACGGTAGTATTGGGTGTGGGCAACGAAGAATAATAGTACCGTTTGGCAGGCACAGTTATAAACGGTAGTATTGGGTGTGGGCAACGAAGAATAATAGTACCGTTTGGCAGGCACAGTTATAAACGGTAGTATTGGGTGTGGGCAACGAAGAATAATAGTACCGTTTGGCAGGCACAGTTATAAACGGTAGTATTGGGTGTGGGCAACGAAGAATAATAGTACCGTTTGGCAGGCACAGTTATAAACGGTAGTATTGGGTGTGGGCAACGAAGAATAATAGTACCGTTTGGCAGGCACAGTTATAAACGGTAGTATTGGGTGTGGGCAACGAAGAATAATAGTACCGTTTGGCAGGCACAGTTATAAACGGTAGTATTGGGTGTGGGCAACGAAGAATAATAGTACCGTTTGGCAGGCACAGTTATAAACGGTATTGGGTGTGGGCAACGAAGAATAATAGTACCGTTTGGCAGGCACAGTTATAAACGGTAGTATTGGGTGTGGGCAACGAAGAATAATAGTACCGTTTGGCAGGCACAGTTATAAACGGTAGTATTGGGTGTGGGCAACGAAGAATAATAGTACCGTTTGGCAGGCACAGTTATAAACGGTAGTATTGGGTGTGGGCAACGAAGAATAATAGTACCGTTTGGCAGGCACAGTTATAAACGGTAGTATTGGGTGTGGGCAACGAAGAATAATAGTACCGTTTGGCAGGCACAGTTATAAACGGTAGTATTGGGTGTGGGCAACGAAGAATAATAGGACCGTTTGGCAGGCACAGTTATAAACGGTAGTATTGGGTGTGGGCAACGAAGAATAATAGTACCGTTTGGCAGGCACAGTTATAAACGGTAGTATTGGGTGTGGGCAACGAAGAATAATAGTACCGTTTGGCAGGCACAGTTATAAACGGTAGTATTGGGTGTGGGCAACGAAGAATAATAGTACCGTTTGGCAGGCACAGTTATAAACGGTAGTATTGGGTGTGGGCAACGAAGAATAATAGTACCGTTTGGCAGGCACAGTTATAAACGGTAGTATTGGGTGTGGGCAACGAAGAATAATAGTACCGTTTGGCAGGCACAGTTATAAACGGTAGTATTGGGTGTGGGCAACGAAGAATAATAGTACCGTTTGGCAGGCACAGTTATAAACGGTAGTATTGGGTGTGGGGCAACGAAGAATAATAGTACCGTTTGGCAGGCACAGTTATAAACGGTAGTATTGGGTGTGGGCAACGAAGAATAATAGTACCGTTTGGCAGGCACAGTTATAAACGGTAGTATTGGGTGTGGGCAACGAAGAATAATAGTACCGTTTGGCAGGCACAGTTATAAACGGTAGTATTGGGTGTGGGCAACGAAGAATAATAGTACCGTTTGGCAGGCACAGTTATAAACGGTAGTATTGGGTGTGGGCAACGAAGAATAATAGTACCGTTTGGCAGGCACAGTTATAAACGGTAGTATTGGGTGTGGGCAACGAAGAATAATAGTACCGTTTGGCAGGCACAGTTATAAACGGTAGTATTGGGTGTGGGCAACGAAGAATAATAGTACCGTTTGGCAGGCACAGTTATAAACGGTAGTATTGGGTGTGGGCAACGAAGAATAATAGTACCGTTTGGCAGGCACAGTTATAAACGGTAGTATTGGGTGTGGGCAACGAAGAATAATAGTACCGTTTGGCAGGCACAGTTATAAACGGTAGTATTGGGTGTGGGCAACGAAGAATAATAGTACCGTTTGGCAGGCACAGTTATAAACGGTAGTATTGGGTGTGGCAACGAAGAATAATAGTACCGTTTGGCAGGCACAGTTATAAACGGTAGTATTGGGTGTGGGCAACGAAGAATAATAGTACCGTTTTGGCAGGCACAGTTATAACGGTAGTATTGGGTGTGGGCACGTAATAGTTGGGTTGTGGGCAACGAAGAATAATAGTACCGTTTGGCAGGCACAGTTATAAACGGTAGTATTGGGTGTGGGCAACGAAGAATAATAGCACCGTTTGGCAGGCACAGTTATAAACGGTAGTATTGGGTGTGGGCAACGAAGAATAATAGTACCGTTTGGCAGGCACAGTTATAAACGGTAGTATTGGGTGTGGGCAACGAAGAATAATAGTACCGTTGGCAGGCACAGTTATAAACGGTAGTATTGGGTGTGGGCAACGAAGAATAATAGTACCGTTTGGCAGGCACAGTTATAAACGGTAGTATTGGGTGTGGGCAACGAAGAATAATAGTACCGTTTGGCAGGCACAGTTATAAACGGTAGTATTGGGTGTGGGCAACGAAGAATAATAGTACCGTTTGGCAGGCACAGTTATAAACGGTAGTATTGGGTGTGGGCAACGAAGAATAATAGTACCGTTTGGCAGGCACAGTTATAAACGGTAGTATTGGGTGTGGGCAACGAAGAATAATAGTACCGTTTGGCAGGCACAGTTATAAACGGTAGTATTGGGTGTGGGCAACGAAGAATAATAGTACCGTTTGGCAGGCACAGTTATAAACGGTAGTATTGGGTGTGGGCAACGAAGAATAATAGTACCGTTTGGCAGGCACAGTTATAAACGGTAGTATTGGGTGTGGGCAACGAAGAATAATAGTACCGTTTGGCAGGCACAGTTATAAACGGTAGTATTGGGTGTGGGCAACGAAGAATAATAGTACCGTTTGGCAGGCACAGTTATAAACGGTAGTATTGGGTGTGGGCAACGAAGAATAATAGTACCGTTTGGCAGGCACAGTTATAAACGGTAGTATTGGGTGTGGGCAACGAAGAATAATAGTACCGTTTGGCAGGCACAGTTATAAACGGTAGTATTGGGTGTGGGCAACAAAGAATAATAGTACCGTTTGGCAGGCACAGTTATAAACGGTAGTATTGGGTGTGGGCAACGAAGAATAATAGTACCGTTTGGCAGGCACAGTTATAAACGGTAGTATTGGGTGTGGGCAACGAAGAATAATAGTACCGTTTGGCAGGCACAGTTATAAACGGTAGTATTGGGTGTGGGCAACGAAGAATAATAGTACCGTTTGGCAGGCACAGTTATAAACGGTAGTATTGGGTGTGGGCAACGAAGAATAATAGTACCGTTTGGCAGGCACAGTTATAAACGGTAGTATTGGGTGTGGGCAACGAAGAATAATAGTACCGTTTGGCAGGCACAGTTATAAACGGTAGTATTGGGTGTGGGCAACGAAGAATAATAGTACCGTTTGGCAGGCACAGTTATAAACGGTAGTATTGGGTGTGGGCAACGAAGAATAATAGTACCGTTTGGCAGGCACAGTTATAAACGGTAGTATTGGGTGTGGGCAACGAAGAATAATAGTACCGTTTGGCAGGCACAGTTATAAACGGTAGTATTGGGTGTGGGCAACGAAGAATAATAGTACCGTTGGCAGGCACAGTTATAAACGGTAGTATTGGGTGTGGGCAACGAAGAATAATAGTACCGTTTGGCAGGCACAGTTATAAACGGTAGTATTGGGTGTGGGCAACGAAGAATAATAGTACCGTTTGGCAGGCACAGTTATAAACGGTAGTATTGGGTGTGGGCAACGAAGAATAATAGTACCGTTTGGCAGGCACAGTTATAAACGGTAGTATTGGGTGTGGGCAACGAAGAATAATAGTACCGTTTGGCAGGCACAGTTATAAACGGTAGTATTGGGTGTGGGCAACGAAGAATAATAGTACCGTTTGGCAGGCACAGTTATAAACGGTAGTATTGGGTGTGGGCAACGAAGAATAATAGTACCGTTTGGCAGGCACAGTTATAAACGGTAGTATTGGGTGTGGGCAACGAAGAATAATAGTACCGTTTGGCAGGCACAGTTATAAACGGTAGTATTGGGTGTGGGCAACGAAGAATAATAGTACCGTTTGGCAGGCACAGTTATAAACGGTAGTATTGGTTGTGGGCAACGAAGAATAATAGTACCGTTTGGCAGGCACAGTTATAAACGGTAGTATTGGTTGTGGGCAACGAAGAATAATAGTACCGTTTGGCAGGCACAGTTATAAACGGTAGTATTGGGTGTGGGCAACGAAGAATAATAGTACCGTTTGGCAGGCACAGTTATAAACGGTAGTATTGGTTGTGGGCAACGAAGAATAATAGTACCGTTTGGCAGGCACAGTTATAAACGGTAGTATTGGGTGTGGGCAACGAAGAATAATAGTACCGTTTGGCAGGCACAGTTATAAACGGTAGTATTGGTTGTGGGCAACGAAGAATAATAGTACCGTTTGGCAGGCACAGTTATAACAATGTAACATTTTGAATAACGTTTATCCTTATCATCCAGGTGTCGATTTCTTCCTGGCGAGCGATAGCGAGCCAGCATTGTATGGAGAAATCCGGCTTCGCCGGAGAAGTTTTTCTATCGAAAAGTGTACAAATTTAGCTTGCTGTCAAAACAATAATATATATATGCTGGCTCGCTACCGCTCGCCAGGAAAATATTGACACCTGGATGGGGGTAAACGTCTTAAAACAGTAGGCTGAATGGATACAAACCAAAGAGAGAGGGAGAGAAAGAACACAAAAAGTGAGGTGGGCTCCCTTAAACCATGATGAACAAATTATTGGAATACATTAGTTAGTGCTCACCGTCTTGATATCATTGTTCAAGCAATCCTGACCAAGACTGTACATTCTTTGGCTTAATATGCACATCTTATGTTGTACGCGGTAACTTCAATGTGTCTGTATGTCTACCTGTAGGATTTATAGAAGGAAATGATACTGCATTTAACTCATTTTACTTATTTGTTTATTTATTTATTATGCTTACTTAACACATTCAGTAACAGTGGGCGGGTGCCCAACCCCGAAAGGAGTTGAAATAGGGGAGCTATCCCCCCGCCAAAGGCGGCTTTCTAGGGCCTTTCCTAGCTGATGCCGAGAGGATTGGGTTCTAGTCATGTGGTGATGGGCTGGTCTATCCGAGTGAGAACTGAGCGATCTCTGCCATACCCATAGCTTACTCTGACTGTTCCTTTTACTTATATATCTTCTAGATCTCAAGTGGCGGCGTCTTTTCCGTGGATTGACCTCCCTACTACCAACCTAGAAGTTGGCAGATTGGGAGCCAAAGTGTCACATTTTTCCCTTACCCCTCAACTTTCCCTTCATAATTGTTGAGGGGCACAGGGCCTTGGGTGGGGCTTTGGTTTCCCGGGCGTTTCCGCACCCTCCTCAGCTCCCTGCCTTGGAGTGGCTTCGGTCACCCGGGCTTTATTAGTGGTAAGCAGGGAGGATTTTTTGGGGGCGCTCGTTTATGGCCTTGCTCGAGACCTTGGGGCTGTTCGGCCAGACAGCCTGGGGAACAACAACAACAACAACAGTGACATCCTTTAATCATATTCTGGCAACTATTAGACCATTGTATTCAGCTTAGGAAAGACATCTACCAACTATTATTATTATTAATAATAGTATTATTATTAGTAGATGCTATAGATGCTAATGTACAACACAGCAGTGTCTCATCATTTGCAGACGACACAAAACTAAGTCTAGGAATAACCACAATAGAAGACAAAGAAATCTTGCAAGCGGACATAAACGCTGTATTTCGGTGGACCAAAGATAACAACATGCAATTTAACGATGAGAAATTTCACCTGATAAGGTATGGAGGAAATGAAAAGGTTAAAGAAACCACAACCTACTTAACAGAGTCACTCCTGCCAATCCCACGAAAATCAGAGGTTAAAGATCTTGGGGTAATAATGTCAGAAAACATGTCTTTCAAAGAACATAATCAGGCCAAGTCAGTAGCGGCGAGGAAACTTGTACGTTGGATACTGCGCACTTTCAAGACACAAGAAGAACGGCCAATGATAACACTTTTCAAATCGCTGGTGATCCCACGACTGGAGTATTGCAGTGTGCTAACATCTCCACACAAGGCCGGGGAAATATATGAAATAGAGAGTGTTCAAAGAAGCTTCACGTCCCACATCAGCTCGGTAAAACATCTTCATTACTGGGATCGGCTGAAGGCTCTTAACTTATATTCACTGGAGCGAAGAAGAGAGAGATACTTGATCATTTACACATGGAAAGTTATCGGGGGTCTAGTGCCAAACCTCCACACCACAATATCATGGAACTGGAGCGACAGAGGGGGTAGGAAATGTAACATCCCACCCCACAAGTCTAGGGGAGCTCTGGGCACACTGAGGGACTCTTGGTTGACAAACAGGTGACCAAGCCTCTTCAACAAAATGCCAGAGAACGTGAGAAACCTGATGGACGTGCCAACGGAAGTATTCAAGAAAGCCTTGGACAACCATCTCAAGTCGGTGCCTGATCAGCCATACTTCGCGGGGGTGAGAGCTGCCTCCTCGAATAGCCTGCTGCATCAAGCACTGTCAGCAAACATACTCGGGGGCAGCAACTCTCGCCGAGGCCACTGAGGGACGGCCGAAACAACTCCAGGTAGACTCCAGGTAGCAGGTAGTAGTAGTAGCAGCAACATTTTTAGTAGTAGCCTACTGTACTAGTACATTAAGGGAGGTCACCTGCTGTTTTTGTATCTTTCTCTCCTTTTCTCTCTTTCTCTGGCTTTTATCCATTCGGCCTCATTCAGCCAACTGTTTTAAGACGTTTATCCCCATCCAGGTTGATTTCTTCCTGGCGAGCGATTGTATGGAGAAATCCGGCTTCGCCGGAGAAATTCTTCTATCGAAAAATGTACAATTTTAGCTTGCTGTCAAAACAAAAATATATATATGTTGGCTCTCTACCGCTCGCCAGGAAAATATTGACACCTGGATGGGGGTAAACGTCTTAAAATAGTAGGCTGAATGGGGCCGAATGGATACAAGCCAGGGAAAGAGAGAAAAGGAGAGAAAGATACAAAAAAGCCGGTGACACCCCTTAAACAAATGACCATAGTAGTTCGATAGTGTATCATAATATTATTATGCCTCCACTTATTTTCCAGAAATTCCTGACCGCGATTGTACAGTAATTGTCAAATGTTGGGTTATTTTCCGCATGCATTTTATAGATACTTTTTAGAGAGAAATATATGGAGGTCAAAGCCCCCATCACGCATTGGAATGGCAATATATGGAGGTCAAAGCCCCCATCACGCATTGGAATGGCAATATATGGAGGTCAAAGCCCCCATCACGCATTGGAATGGCAATCATCTTCAAACTAGCACTTGTTTGCGAAGTAATTGACGATCTGGAAGGTAGGAAGTTGAATAGCGAGAGGATTATTTATTTATTTATTTATTTATTTTTTTTTGGGGGGGATGGATGTTGGGGGGCTTCATTTACTGTTAGCTAAAACATTAAAAGGATGCTTAACAACATATCAGGGTTAAGGCCCCCACCCGCCTTAAATCCGTACAATCATCAACACTTGCGTAATAATAGTTAACGGCTAACCAAAATTAGTACTCTGAATATCGTGATATTAGAAATAAACTCTCGTGGTCAGTATCAGGGACAACCAAGTGTTAATGGGATCTATTCGTTTATCAAATAACAGTGTTGATTTAGTTTCGTCAAAATCCATTCATTTGACCCACAGATATTTTGTGAAAACTAGGATTTCCTGTTTTGAGGGATTTTCAGCATCCCGGGATTCTGAGACAAATCAGGATATTTCCCGGGATCCCGGGATTTCCCGTATTAGGTAATATTCTCAATAACTAATGCTATATGCTAACCCAACATCCGTTGTTTATTGTAGTATAGTTGTTGTTGTTGTTGTCGTTCCCTAGGCTGCCTGGCCGAACAGCCCCGAGTCCCTAAAGAAATATCTGTAGATTATTTGATAGGTAATTGAGTTGATGCATTATTACAGTGAAACAAAGTTCTCTTTTTTTAAATTCCAAATCCAAACTGAAGGTCTAAAAAAAGGCACATTATATGATTAAAGGACCAACATTTAAATGATTGTGTGAGCAAAATAAGTAGTAGTATTTGAGTTGGAATAGCATTCAAAGTTAGCTTTTATGTATAAGTAGTAGTATTTGAGTTGGAATAGCATTCAAAGTTAGCTTTTATGTATAAACAAATAAAAATCTTACACGTTGTGCAATTTGGAATACATACACCAATTAAGCCTAAGAAATACACTTGGATGACCTGTGAAAGGTAATAGAATAAAATAATTGTGCACATAAGTCACACACAGTCATATACACACTAAATGTTGTTCAATAATTCTTCGAGAAGCACAAAGTTATTTTTGAAATGTATATAATGTAAATTAGAGATAAGAATAACAATATAAATCCCGGGATTTGAATACAATTCCTGGGAAAAAATACATGACCATTTAAGGCCGAGATCCCAGGATCCCGGGAAGGAAACCCTAGTGAAAACACAGACAGAGGGACAGGAGGGAATATATATCCTAATACTCCATAAATACGGCGGTGCATAGGGTAACATTAACAAAATTACTACTATAACTACTACTACTTTTTTTATTTTTTTTATTATTCAGTTACTACTAGTACTACTACTATTACTACTACTACCAATAATAATAATAATCTATCTATCTATTGCCTGATGCTGTGATCCCTGTAGGGGTGGCAACCACAAACGAAACGCCCCCAATCACCTCTGTCCCCAGTCAGTCGACGCCCCTCCTCCCAACCAGCACCGCCTTCACTCATATACTTCTTCACTCCATCCTTCCACCTCTCTCTCGGTGCACCTCTCCCTCTCTGTCCTTCCACCTCGCTCTCTTACACCCTCTTAGTCATTCTCTCGCATCCCATACGTTCCATATGGCCGAACCATCTCAAGGTGGTCCTTTTCACACTTTCCAGCACATCTACATCCACACCACACCTCTCTCGTACTTCCTCATTCGTCTGTCGATCCCTCCATGTAACTCTGCACGCACTTCTCAAGTAACTCATTTCCACCCCTCTCACTCTTGGTTTGAGTCTCTTCACCAACGTCCATGCTTCGCTCCCGTAAGTCAATGTCGGGATTACATATTATAAAAATAATAATAATAATAAATATTATAATTCTTTCTTAACACGCTAGGCCCTTTCATATCTATAATGTGGGACAATTCTTTTATGTACGCCCAAAAGTAGAAGTTTCTAGCCTGGGTGGGTGGGCATAGCAGTGTAATTTAGGGATTAACCCTTAAAAAGCGGCTCACCACATAAGTCGAGTTAAATAAAGCTGGACTATGTGGCGGCGCTCGACATAACTCGAGTGGCAATTTCAGCACGTAATGTTGCTGAGAGAGAGAGACAAGTGGTGGCAGGAGAGTAGCGAGTGTATGACTGCTCCAGACCACCGCGGCGAACCTACTGACATGAATCTCACCTCCTTCCTACCTCTCTCACTCGCTATATACGGAATTGTATCGGGAAAGTGGCTAATTACATGCTTTTTGCACTCGCGTTGCACGGTTATTGCAAGAAAACTAGCCATCATAAAAGGATCGTTATGGTGTCATTCGAAAGCTCTGTTTATGCCCTTTCAGGGATAGATACTTGTTTTACGTTCTGGGTCTTATTTAGGCATGAAAATGATCACGTAAACAGCCCTATTTTGGCTAAAAACACCCCGCTGGGCGGTACATATAAATAAACTGCATAGGCCGCTCGTAAAGGGTTAAGAAGGTTGTGCTATGGAAAACGCTTGCATGACGTTAGTACCCGCTACTTAAGGGGACACAAAGACCTGTTATTGGTGAATCACCCATGCTGTGTGGACACTTGCTTCCCTCATGTAGTCACTATTATGAAAATGTCTAGTTTCTGTGGTGTTTCAGGCTTTTCCAATAACTATGCCTGATGCCTATCACATGCATCTAGACCTATTCAGATGTATACATCGACGGTATATGGACAGAGATCACCGTCTCCCAGTAGGTCCACATTAATTCTTATGTACTTTTCGTTACTTT
This sequence comes from Paralithodes platypus, assembly GCA_032716605.1. Classification (NCBI taxonomy): domain Eukaryota; kingdom Metazoa; phylum Arthropoda; class Malacostraca; order Decapoda; family Lithodidae; genus Paralithodes; species Paralithodes platypus. The sequence continues at coordinate 2,024,804 of CM064494.1, read as the reverse complement.
CCATTACTGGCCTCGGCGAAAGCTACTCCCCCTGAGTACGTTTGCTGCCAGTGCTTAATGCACCAGGCTATTTGAAGGAGCAGCTTCTTCCCCCACGAAGCATGGCTGATCAGGCACCGACTTGAGATGGTTGTCCAAGGTTCTTTTGTAGCCTTACGTTGGCACATCCACCATGTTTCTCATGTTTTCTGGCATTTTGTTGAAGAGACTTGGACCCATATTTGTCAACCAGGAGTCCCTCAGTGTGCCCAGAGTTCCCCTACATTTTTGGGGTGGGATACTGTCTATTACCTCGATTCAATCCATTCTCTTTTTTATTAATTTTGTATTTGAAAACCTGTTGCATTGATTAACCTATGTAAGCTTGTTTTATATATCAAACACACTCCTTTTAGAACTTAGTCTATATACATATCTTTGTATTGTTAACAATCTTTACCAATGTTATATAAACCTTGTACACCAAAGCTTTTGCTTCTGTTCTATTTTAAGTCTCCCCGCTCAGTTACCCCGGGAACGACGCCAAGACTCTTAAGAAGTTTTACTGGGCGAAGGCGACGGGACTCTTAAGATCCAAGGCCTAAAAAAAGCCTTTTAAAATACCCCAGTGGCACTCAAAACAAAGGAATATGTGATAAAGTGAGATAATTCCCCTCCATACATTCTATCACTCCTCTACATGTGTCCAAACCCCCCCCCCCCTTCAATTATCACCTATGTTTCCTCCTATTCACTTGTTTATCGGTTTATTTTCCGTGCCAATATCCCCCACCCGGTTTCTAGGTCAAAGAGGAGACATATAGAGATCGTGGCAAGAGAGAGACTTCAATAGCAAGACATCAGTGTCGATCGATAAGTGGGAGGGGGAGAGTGTCTGCAGTGCCGGCTCTCCTCTCATGAATGAACCGGTCGGCAATACATCATCTTTTTCACCCCCCAAATACTATTCCCACTTGTGTTATTGCTGTTACATGTTAATATCTTCATATTAAACGAAATAGGCGCATATAAATAAAAAATAACAATATTTATCAGTTAATGACGATTTTCGTCTGTAATTTATCAAAATATCTTCGCCTGGTGGGCACTTTCAAATACCATAGGTTCGCCGTTTAAAGGTTAAAAACTATCGTTCATTTGGATAAGTAATACGGCCTTGGGGTCTTCTGGTGCCTGGTCCATTATCTTATATATGTATATACACAGTATTTTTCTGTAACTGTCTTTTTTTTTTTTTTTTTTTTTTTTTTTTTTTTTTATGGGTTGAAGGGCCGGAGGATCCGAAGACCCCTTTTCACCCTGCCGCGTAACCTATTTTACTGTCAGGCAAAACAGAGGCAAGGGGTGTGAAGAGATTGCCCAAACGATCTCCACCAGCCGAGAGTCGAAGTCGGTCCTCCCGGTTAGAAACCGAGCGCTCTACCAATGTCGCTACTGGTCACCCCCCCAAACTGTCTTTCATAATTTTCCCTTTCTATCCCCAATAGGCTCAAAAAGACCAAAGCAAATTGACTTTTCCCTGACCTGGTTATTGTTATAACTATATTTATATTCCCATTGACTCTTAATTGAATCTCATTACTTCCACCATAGAACATTTAACCACAGAGCAAGAGAGAGAGAGAATGAGTGAAAGTGAGATAGAACAAGAGTAAGAGTGAATTAGGGTGTGGTTGGATGGAGTAAGTGAGAGTGAGGGCATAATATATATATAGTGGACTTGGGCTATTGGGGTGGCAGAGAGAGAGAGAGAGAGCGAGGGGGGTAAATGGTGGTAGTAGTGGTAGTAGAAAGGAGTGTAATGCAAGTGATGAACGGAATGGTAGCAGTGGTGGTTTGCTGAGGGGTGGGGGGGGGGGGTAGATGAACGATCCTTGTGAATATACTTACGGATATAATGATACAACATGGAAACAAGTCACAAAACTCATTATTTTTATTGTTCTCCGTCATTATATCCTAGTGTTAATTGCCATTTCACTATTTTTATTACCGAGTTGCGGTGACCTAGGATGACCTGAAGGAAAATGTCTATGATGCCGCCGTCAAAATCTTTGAGAAGAGTATCCCACCAAAAAACGGCTTGTTTGCTGCTTCATGTGATTGGAATACCATCACTGGACTAAAAATACAGTGACATTACAACAATACAATGTCACCCAACTCAAGGCGAAATGTGGCACAGCATTATGCAAGGTGGTGCACAAAACCTATTGGTTACAGCTTTATTCTGATAAAGGTGGCCTTTGACACCAGTGACATTAGATGGACATACGATATGCAATGAAACCATCCATTATCAAATATTTGACACTCCATCTGTGCCTTTATGTCTAATTTCCTTTCTGGCTGTTCCATAGCTGCGGTTACGGACGGCCATCCCTCACTTACTCAACATATCAACTCCGGTGTTCCACAGGGTTCTCTCCTGTCTCCGGTTCTCTTTCTAAAAATCCATTAATGATCTTCTCAACTGTACCTCTGGACCTATCTACTGTTATGCTGAGGACTCTACCTTACACTATTCAACTAGTTTCCCACAACGGCCCACCCATGGAATTACCAAAACTCACACCTAACTTCTGATCTATCAACTCTTTCCGATTGGGACAGAAATTGTTGTTACTTTCAATGCTTCCAAAACCCATTTCTCCATCTATCTACCCGTTATCATCTTCGACACCAATAGCCATTACTCTTCAACAAAACACAAATCAACCCTTCATCTTCTCCCAGTATTCTTGGTGTTTATTTTTTTTCTCCTGACCATTCTTGGATAGCTAGCTTCTCAGAAGTTAGGTGTATTCAACTGTCTACGTGGGTTCTTCACCTTCGCACAGCTTCTTGCTATGTACAGGGGCACAGTGCACTCATCTATTGAGAAGTGTTCGCATGTGTTGGGAGGTTCCACCCATACCGCACTTCTCGAAAGGGTAGAGTCAAAAGCATATAGTCTCATTAACTCATTTCCTCTTACTAATTCCCTACAATCTCTCTCTACACGCCATAATGTTGCATCTATCTTACTCTTCTACTGCTATTACAATAATCAGTGTTTTTCAGAGTGTTCTCAGTGGATACCTCCTCCCTTACGGAGAGTGGGGGCACCCACCTTTCAACAAACTCCCACTCCTATTCTGTCCAACTCTCTAACTAATTTTTCCAGTCTTTATTCTACTCAACAAGTAAGCTTTGGAACTCTGTCCATCAATCTGTCTTTTCCTCATCCTACGACTTAAACTGCTTCAAGCTCTGTGTGCCCAGGCAATTTTACTCTAACGTACCTTGAATTTGGCTCTCTCATCACTCTTTTTAAATTTGGGAAAGACACTTGTTGCAGGCAGCTTTGCCTTCTGTCTCCTTCCTAAGCATAAGAAATAAGAAAAAAACAAAACCTCTAAGAACGTTCAGACTCTAAGTAATCGCAGCAGACAGATAGAAAGATGGCAGGAACACAACTGTAAGCTATGTTCCACCCAGAACATGGTGCCTTGATCACACAGATGGCAGGAACACAACTGTAAGCTATGTTCCACCCAGAACATGGTGCCTTGATCACACTGCCCCAGATGGCAGGAACACAACTGTAAGCTATGTTCCACCCAGAACATGGTGCCTTGATCACACTGCCCCAGATGGCAGGAACACAACTGTAAGCTATGTTCCACCCAGAACATGGTGCCTTGATCACACAGATGGCAGGAACACAACTGTAAGCTATGTTCCACCCAGAACATGGTGCCTTGATCACACTGATGGCAGGAACACAACTGTAAGCTATGTTCCACCCAGAACATGGTGCCTTGATCACACAGATGGCAGGAACACAACTGTAAGCTATGTTCCACCCAGAACATGGTGCCTTGATCACACAGATGGCAGGAACACAACTGTAAGCTATGTTCCACCCAGAACATGGTGCCTTGATCACACTGCCCCAGTTCCCCACTGCCAAGGAGCTGAACTAGCCATGTTCAATTGAAGATCTATAAAATTAAATCAAAAGCATGTCAAATGAGAAATCACATGGCTTGGACGACATCCCATCTGAAGTCATTAAAATGGCAAAGGATGCTCTCCTAACTCAGCTTTATGAACTACTGCTACTTATCTGGTAAGAAGGAGAAGTTCCCAAAACCATGGGGGTTGCTATTATCATGACTCTGTACAAGAACCAGGGGGACCATGGAGACTGCAATATCTATTGTAATTATCTCCTTGTTAAGCACTGTGGGGAAGGCATTTGCCAAGATCGACCTGGAACATCTACAAGTCCTTGCTGAATGTAATTATCCTGAAGAACAAATTGGCTTCAATACCAACAGATCGACCATGGAACTTATCTTTTATATTCATCAGCTGTAAGAGAAGCATCAGAAGCAGGGATGCTATCTCTACTTGGCATAGTGAGCAGGGAAGGTCTATTCATATATCTCCTCAGCCTTATTCGGTTCTTCCATGACAACATGGAAGCTGCTATTCATTTCGGTTAAGAAACATTTATAAAGTTTAAAGTGCACATCAGTGTTATACCAGGATATGTTCTTGCACCAACACACTTTTCAATTTCTTTTTTCTATGCCTGATACACATATTTCCAGAAGACCTGGATGTGAGTATTTACATTCATGCACGTTCCACCGGTCGTCTCTTTAGCTTCCACCATATACATTTCAAATCCAAAGTGACCTGGAAGATATTCAGACAGTTCCTATATCGAAATGATCCTGGTTTTATTGCCCACTCTGAGGCTGCCTTCGAAACTCAATGAAGCACCTGGTTTGCTATCCACATAGGATTTTTGGAGTAACATGGAGAGACATATTTTCTCTAATCATGACATCCTCACACATTTAATTCCACTGATGGTAAAATCCCTTTTTGAGCCAGAGGCGACTTTGTTGGCTGAGTCATATCAGATACATGGAACAAGGCCACCTCCCAAAGAACATGTTCTACTCTAAGATGGCAACTGGTAGAAAGTGCACATTTGTCTACTGCTTCAGCCCTTCTCAATCTATGTTAACAACTGGAAGAAACTTGAAGGTGACCAGGGGAAAGGGAAGTATTCTTCATGATGGTGTCACATCAAGTAACCATCATAGACATGAAGCCCACCAGGAGTAAAAAGATCACGCTCATCCAGTCCTGTCAATTTTTGTGTGCGTGAAGTGTGGATTGTGGCTCGAGGCTTGCCTTGCTATGTCACACAGTGAAGTCCACAAAATAAATGACAGACCACCATTGTCAGCCATTACAAATATTGGCCAAAGAATGGGCAGAGTTAAGCAACGCAATATGGCGTTATTTTTTAAGAAAACATATTAAAAGATGAATATTTATGTTTTTTCTTTGTCGGTTTTCAAATATTATCTAATTTGATGCAAAAGAGGTTCATCTCTTCAATCTAAAAGAGAGAGAAAGAGGGGGGGGGGGGGGGGGGGGGGGTAGCAAAGCATGGGCTATGAATTTACTTTTTGTTCAATAGTTTGGAGTACCGAACAATTGGATACTCGTTATTCAGTTTCGATTGAGTGGATAATAGCGTGACGTAACCATTCGAAGCTAAAGTAAGTTACACCTTGAATAGCGCTTGTAATGATAATTCGTTACGAGAATATATAATTCCAAAGAACGTAATTATACCCTGCGGTCGTAAATACTCAAACCCAGGTATTGGTCTGAATTTACCTTATTCCGAGGTGGGAACCATTAATATGACGGAATACAATACATGAGCTTGAAGGTTTATAAAATAAAGTTGGAGTTTATGATTAACTGTCGAATTATTCCAACCCCTGTAGTATAAGATAATTAGATTATCCAACAATATGAATAATAATAATTATTATTTATTTATATTATCATTATTATTATTATTATCAATATTAGAAGAAGAAGAAAAATACTTTGGGGATGCATTTGGATTGGACACTTAAGGAAGCTTATTATCAAACATTATTCACAGTATATCATACAGGGTGAGGGCTGGTCTTATCTAGAGTGAGGTTTGGCAACCTCTACCTAACCTTAACCGTTTCTATCCGTCTCTTGTGATGTCTTACTTTTCCTTCTGGGGGCAAGGGGGCTAGGAATCCTCCCCCCCCCCCCCCCCTTGTAAAATTCACCTACTAGATGAGACAGAGTAAGGGGCGAGGGAATGTGAAAGTGGTCCTGGACCCAGAGAATTGGAACTTTATATGTTGTTTCTATTCAGATTCTGTCTCGAGTCGGCCACCCGCAGCTATGGGGTATGTGCCTAAGTATATACATACATACATACATATAATAACACTAGCAGGGGTACCCGGCGTTGCCCGGGTAATCACCATAATCACCATCACTACTACCACCACTACTACTACCATAAATACTACTACTACCATAATCACCGGCCTCGACCTCCCTGTGCCTCATTAAACGGCGACCTCGATTTCGGCCGCTAAATGACCTCCGATTTTGGATCTGACCTCATCCGTACCCCCATTTTGGGCGGCTGCGACCAACTTTCGTTTCATACACCTTTTCGATCGGAGGCCTCCTTCTGCCCCAAACGGCCATTTTTTTTTTCATTTTTTTTTCAATTTCGGCCTCGAAACGACCTCTGATCGTGGCCTCGCCCCCTCTATGACCTGACCCAGATCAATTGACACCAACATGAAAAGTTTCAGCTCCCCAGGTCCAAAACTGCGGCCGCCTATAAAGAACACACAGACAGACAGACAATCGAAAATATATATAGATTTGTGTTGGCCACTGACAAATCTCGGCTACTATACTGTATAGTATGCTTGCTCTCTCTCTCTCTCTCTCTCTCTCTCTCTCTCTCTCTCTCTCTCTCTCTCTCTCTCTCTCTGTATCAAAATATCAATACATTATATAGCTCAGTTATTTTGTATTTATATATTTGTTATAGATTTTGTGTTATACTCCGAGTCCGGGCTCGAAAAACCGACAGTCAGGACCAGTGTCCATGCCTCAATCTATTACAACACAGCACGATAAAACCGACAGTCAGGACCAGTGTCCATGCCTCAATCTATTACAACACGGCACGATAAAACCGACAGTCAGGACCAGTGTCCATGCCTCAATCTATTACAACACGGCGTGATAAAACCGACAGTCAGGACCAGTGTCCATGCCTCAATCTATTACAACACGGCGCGATAAAACCGACAGTCAGGACCAGTGTCCATGCCTCAATCTATTACAACACGGCGCGATAAAACCGACAGTCAGGACCAGTGTCCATGCCTCAATCTATTACAACACGGCACGATAAAACCGACAGTCAGGACCAGTGTCCATGCCTCAATCTATTACAACACGGCGCGATAAAACCGACAGTCAGGACCAGTGTCCATGCCTCAATCTATTACAACACGGCGCGATAAAACCGACAGTCAGGACCAGTGTCCATGCCTCAATCTATTACAACACGGCGCGATAAAACCGACAGTCAGGACCAGTGTCCATGCCTCAATCAATTACAACACGGCGCGATAAAACCGACAGTCAGGACCAGTGTCCATGCCTCAATCTATTACAACACGGCGCGTTAAAACCGACAGTCAGGACCAGTGTCCATGCCTCAATCTATTACAACACGGCGCGATAAAACCGACAGTCAGGACCAGTGTCCATGCCTCAATCTATTACAACACGGCGCGATAAAACCGACAGTCAGGACCAGTGTCCATGCCTCAATCTATTACAACACGGCGCGATAAAACCGACAGTCAGGACCAGTGTCCATGCCTCAATCTATTACAACACGGCGCGATAAAACCGACAGTCAGGACCAGTGTCCATGCCTCAATCTATTACAACACGGCGCGATAAAACCGACAGTCAGGACCAGTGTCCATGCCTCAATCTATTACAAACACGGCGCGATAAAACCGACAGTCAGGACCAGTGTCCATGCCTCAATCTATTACAACACGGCGCGATAAAACCGACAGTCAGGACCAGTGTCCATGCCTCAATCTATTACAACACAGCGCGATAAAACCGACAGTCAGGACCAGTGTCCATGCCTCAATCTATTACAACACGGCGCGATAAAACCGACAGTCAGGACCAGTGTCCATGCCTCAATCTATTACAACACGGCGCGATAAAACCGACAGTCAGGACCAGTGTCCATGCCTCAATCTATTACAACACGGCGCGATAAAACCGACAGTCAGGACCAGTGTCCATGCCTCAATCTATTACAACACGGCGCGATAAAACCGACAGTCAGGACCAGTGTCCATGCCTCAATCTATTACAACACGGCGCGATAAAACCGACAGTCAGGACCAGTGTCCATGCCTCAATCTATTACAACACGGCGCGATAAAACCGACAGTCAGGACCAGTGTCCATGCCTCAATCTATTACAACACGGCGCGATAAAACCGACAGTCAGGACCAGTGTCCATTCCTCAATCTATTACAACACGGCGCGATAAAACCGACAGTCAGGACCAGTGTCCATGCCTCAATCTATTACAACACGGCGCGATAAAACCGACAGTCAGGACCAGTGTCCATTCCTCAATCTATTACAACACGGCGCGATAAAACCGACAGTCAGGACCAGTGTCCATGCCTCAATCTATTACAACACGGCGCAATAAAAGATAATTTACCTTTTCAAAGTGGGAGTATAAAAACATATAGTAGCTCACATGTATTTTCGAGATATTCTTGACATTAACATTGATATGTATACTCACTCTGGATGGGACGTCTGCTTATGTCAGAGCCCGAAACTTGATGCCGCTGTCAAAAATAAACCAGACCTGCCCATCTTAACCTTATTAGTATGGTCTCGTGTTTCTTTACTTTATTCTGACTATGGTTAAACGATTATAGTAAATTTAAGAGGCATGTGTGAGAGTAAAGTGGAATGTCGAGAGTCCGTGACACAGACCTACGTGAACCGATTGCCGTAGCCGCTATGCCTCTACATTCGCGCTTAATTCACGAATGTTTCGATGTATTTTTACTTAATTTTAATGCATTGGGTTAAGTTAGGTGTTAGGTTAGTTAATTCAATACTATTAAGTAAATATAAATAGAAGTTTGATCGAAATAGAATCGTGAATAGGCGTGAATGTCAAGGCATCGCGGCTGCGGCCATGGCCTCCCTCAGTCATTGGAGTTTACTCATGTTTATATTGCATTCTCAAGTAACAATAACAATAATGTAAACATGTAATAAATGGGAAATTACTATTTTCATAGGTAGAAACACAAACAAAACAATGTGCAATGCACCTCGACACAGATCCGTATATCCTTACATTGGCAAAGTTTATGGGTGTTAATAGTGCATCTTAAAGTAAATAGTATGCCTCAAATCGTGATAACAAGAATTTAACCCTTGTCTGGCGGGGGTGGACTTAAGTCGGGCTAGAGAAGAAAGGACTATGTGGCGGGGACCGACTTAAGGCGGTGTGCAATTCTGAGCAATATTTGGCTCTGAGAGAGAGACGAGCGGTGGGAGGAGCGTAGGTCGGCTCTGACCGTTCGGCACGGCTCTCGCGCCAGCACTGGGCCCTACTCCACACACACCCACACTCACTGCCTCGCTACACAGGGAATTATGTAAGGAAATTACCGTATTTTAGCGATTTGGCCTTCGGTTGCACGATCATTGCAAGAGAACGTGTGGTCGTAGAAGGATGGTTCTGGTGTCATTGGAAAGCTCAATTATCGCCCTTTCAGGAATACATAATTTATTACACTCTGGCTCTTGTTTATGCATGAAAAAGAGCACGGAAACAAGCTCGTTTAGGGTAAAACCCCCCACTTGGCAGGTAGTAGAAGTTACCGACCTAGACGCTCGTGGAGTGTTAAACAATTAATTTATTGAAGATTATGACTTTTCACGGCTCTGTGTAAAGACCTGTGTGTTGGTGGCCATGTTTCTTGGGCCTAGCAGACGACGTCTAGCAAACGAAGGTGGCATCGCGGATTGGAGAGGGTTAGCCCATCCAGAGAGTATTACTATGGGTTTCAGAGGCCGTGTTACATTGTTTTTCGGGAATAACTTATGAACAAACAGTTGGATCAGTATGATATGTTGCCACTTGTTTCACACCAACCCTATTATCGTCTTTATAGTCAAGTTATCTGTCACTATTAAATATAAATATACAAAAATAAATATTTTGTATATATGTATATTTGATAGTGACAGATAACTTGAATATAAAGACAATAATCGGGTTGGGTGGTAGCTGATAACTACCATGTTTGATGGAGGAGCAATAATGGTTTGGTGGTTTCACAGGTACGCTACGGTACGCTACGGTAGCTTCGTCCGTTTCCTAGTCATTCAGGTGTGACTTTAACCTCATGACACAGGGACAAGTGGCTTAATTATCCACTTTTGGTAATGCACAATATTGACCAAAAATAGGGTACGGTGTGAAACAAGTTGTGGCAAAATATCATACTGATCCAACTGTTTGTTCATAAGCTATTCCCGAAAAACGATGTAACACGGCCTCTGAAACCCATAGTAGATATATATGGACATTAATGACTCTCGTGTTTGGCTGGGCGAGAAATATATTAAATCACTTAAACCCAAGTGCGTGGGCGTATTTGTAAAACATCCCTGTATGGTACGTACCTTGGAATATGGAGCCTATGACTTGTGTATGAATTTACAAACATTCTCCAAGTAGGATTTCCCGTCTCCTTAATATATATAGGAAAAGGTTAACTATCCTTTATCATGCCGTGGTGTATTGGATTAAAGCATGGACACTCGTCCTTACTGTCAGTGGTTCTAGTACGGCTTGGAGTATAAAACATTTAGTAGTTCACGTGTATTTGTGAGACATACTTGATATTAATTATAGATTATTAAAAAAAAATCAGTTCAACTTCATGTGACGATAATAATACTCGACATTATAAAATATTCATATGTGTAAAAGGATATAGCCTAATATACAAAATACTAAAACGTCACAGAATTAGCGAGGATAATCACATGATCGATAAGTTCTATACGCGAGTTTCAATGGAAACAATAAGGAAGTCATTAATTATTGGGAGTAAATATGTACTATTATCCACGCATGAATAACATTACCTTATTTTATGTGTCATTTATGATTAAAGCCACTGTCACACGAGCGCTTTTTCCGTCAACTTTCCATGAGCAAGTTTGTTCTGGTGATATTTAGGGATATTTGTGCATTGGAATCGGAAACTAGATCGAAGGTAGATTATGTTAGCTAGTTTAATTCTTATGGAACTTGTATTTTGAAGCCACCAGACAACAATTGCCCGTAAAAATTGACGCTCGTGTGACACCGCCTTAAGTTCTGTATTTTCCTCAAGTACGGTAGTTATTCTGGAACCTACTGAGTGGATCTACAAGACATGTGCTCTATTTGACTCAAGTACGGTAGTTATTCTGGACCTACTGAGTAGATCTACAAGACATGTGCTCTATTTGACTCAAGTACGGTAGTTATTCTGGAACCTACTGAGTGGATCTACAAGACATGTGCTCTATTTGACTCAAGTACGGTAGTTATTCTGGAACCTACTGAGTGGATCTATAAGACATGTGCTCTATTTGACTCATTCGTTCGTTTGTTTATGTATGTATTATGTCACTAAACGTAAGTAATTCAATATCAATCACTCAATTCCAATAACAAATTTCCAAGGGCTTTATCATATTTCCGCATTGTCTATGTAACTCTCGGTTCATCGTTCTGTGTAATAACCTTCTGTATAAAGCTTGTGTATGTGTGCGAATCAGTACGATAATCAATATTTTCTTATCTTTTCCCAATAAAATATATCCCAACTAGTACTTTGTTTACCATATTTTGCTATTACAATAAACTTAAATGGGTTTTGGGAAAATTACACACTAGAAAATTGAGAGACAAAAAGTGCTTTGTAATTTATCGGAATATATTCACTCCTAGATACCTGAAAATACAATTAACCTCTTAAATTCTTGATTTCATTTTGGTTTCCATTAACAAAGTTTATTCAGCTTGGGAAGCACATGTAAAACTCAAAAAGTTACTAGGAACTGTATAAGCCCTTTAACCCCTTTAATTCCGAGACATTCTTTCTAAGCTGAGTAAAACATTATGGGGATTGATCATATTGGAAGGGTATAAACATTATGGGGGTTGATCATATTGGAAGGGTATAAACATTATGGGGGTTGATCATATTGGAAGGGTATAAACATTATGGGGATTGATCATATTGGAAGGGTATAAACATTATGGGGGATTGATCATATTGGAAGGGTATAAACATTATGGGGGATTGATCATATTGGAAGGGTATAAACATTATGGGGGATTGATCATATTGGAAGGGTATAAACATTATGGGGGATTGATCATATTGGAAGGGTATAAACATTATGGGGGATTGATCATATTGGAAGGGTATAAACATTATGGGGGATTGATCATATTGGAAGGGTATAAACATTATGGGGGATTGATCATATTGGAAGGGTATAAACATTATGGGGGATTGATCATATTGGAAGGGTATAAACATTATGGGGGATTGATCATATTGGAAGGGTATAAACATTATGGGGGATTGATCATATTGGAAGGGTATAAACATTATGGGGGATTGATCATATTGGAAGGGTATAAACATTATGGGGGATTGATCATATTGGAAGGGTATAAACATTATGGGGGATTGATCATATTGGAAGGGTATAAACATTATGGGGGATTGATCATATTGGAAGGGTATAAACATTATGGGGGATTGATCATATTGGAAGGGTATAAACATTATGGGGGATTGATCATATTGGAAGGGTATAAACATTATGGGGGATTGATCATATTGGAAGGGTATAAACATTATGGGGGATTGATCATATTGGAAGGGTATAAACATTATGGGGGATTGATCATATTGGAAGGGTATAAACATTATGGGGGATTGATCATATTGGAAGGGTATAAACATTATGGGGGATTGATCATATTGGAAGGGTATAAAGCAATTACAGAGACAGAAAGGGCTATTTATGGCCATATGTAACAGTTTTGGATGATCTATAATATAATACACAAACAAGATAGATATGAAAGATAAAGAGGATCATGCAGTATTACGGGTGAGTGGGGTAGAGATATAGAGAGAATGGATAAAAAATAACATCTTTAGAGGAGCACTTTATTGACAACGTTTCACAGATAGCTTCTTCAGATCAGTGACCTGAAGAAGCTATCTGCGAAACGTTGTCAATAAAGTGCTCCTCAGATGTTTTTTTTTGTTTATCCATTCAGTCTACTTTTCAACTACTGCTCAACAGAGAGAGAGAGAGAGAGAGAGTTAGGGGAAGGGGGGTCAAGGGAGGAAATTAATTGGGGAGTGCGGGATTCCGGCATTTTGTGCAAAGATGCCAACATTACCGACTACTCCTCTACCTTGGAGAGTGAAGAGAGAGAGAGAGAGTAATCTGTGACATTTCTTATGGAGCTAGCTGTACAGTCTGAACGAGTGTATGTGGAGAGAGAGGGGGGGGGGGAGTTTAGCAGGTCAGTGGGGTAGAGGTGTGGTGCTTAGAATGAGTTGAGGGTGGGGTGCAGAAAGTGGAGAATGTGTAATGGTTGAGGGTGGGCTAAAGGGATAGAGGAGAGTGCATCATGGTGGAAAGTGTGTCATGGTGGAGAATGTGTTATGGTGGAGAGTGTGTCATGGTGGTGGGTGTGTCATGGTGGTGGGTGTGTCATGGTGGTGGGAGTGTCATGGTAGTGGGAGTGTCATGGTAGTGGGAGTGTCATGGTAGTGGGAGTGTCATGGTAGTGGGAGTGTCATGGTAGTGGGAGTGTCATGGTAATGGGAGTGTCATGGTAGTGGGAGTGTCATGGTAGTGGGATTGTCATGGTGGTGGGAGTGTCATGGTAGTGGGAGTGTCATAGTGGGAGTGTCATGGTGGTGGGAGTGTCATGGTAGTGGGTGTGTCATGGTGGTGGGAGTGTCATGGTGGTGGGAGTGTCATGGTGGTGGGAGTGTCATGGTAGTGGGAGTGTCATGGTAGTGGGTGTGTCATGGTGGTGGGAGTGTCATGGTAGTGGGAGTGTCACGGTGGTGGGAGTATCATGGTGGTGGGTGTGTCATGGTGGTGGGAGTGTCATGGTGGTGGGTGTGTCATGGTAGTGGGAGTGTCATGGTAGTGGGAGTGTCACGGTGGTGGGAGTATCATGCTGGTGGGTGTGTCATGGTGGTGGGAGTGTCATGAAGGTAGGAGTGTCATGGTGGTGGGAGTGTCATGGTAGTGGGTGTGTTATGGTGGTGGATGTGTCATGGTGGTGGGAGTGACATGATATTGGGTGGGGTTATGGTGGTGGGTGGAGTATGGGAAAAGTCAAGGTTGAGAGCGTGGAGGGGGCTTCATGATCGAGAGTTGATTATGGGGAGAGTTGAGGGTGAAGTGTGGACAGTGGGAGAGGTGGAGGGGATGTCTAGAAGAAGGTTGGCGTTATGGTGAAAAGCCGGAGGATAGGGTGGAGGTTGTGGCGAAGTAGGGTACAGAGGAGGTTGAGGGTGTGACGAAGTGGAGGGTGTGGCTAGGTGGAGAGCAGGTGAGAGGATAGGTGAAGGTGGTTCCTGCAGATTAATGAGGTGGATAGGTGGGTGTGTCTGGGGTGAGTCAGGCTGGGTGGGTTAAAGAGTTTTTGTCGAATGGGGTGGATACAGAACGTGTCTGGTGTTATGGGAAAGTGCATTAGTTGTGGCTATTTAAAGGGGGTTGTATTTTGTATACAACTTTTCTGTAAATTGCCTGAGGGCCTGAGGGTCTGAGGGTCATTTTTTCAATCAGGGATTTTCAGGATTGCTCCAACAAAACATATTTAGATACTTCATTTTTGTTTATTATTCTTTTTTTTTCTATGTGGATGAGGAAGACAAAAGTCAAAACTACCTGTGACGAGTGCCTCCCCCAGATTTGAAAGAGTGACAGGGCCATAATCAAGGAAGGGTCGAGACAAAATGCCTGAACACACGGAGTTTGAAGATATTTAAGTCATAGGATGAGGGAAAGATGGATTCAGGGAGAGAGTTCCAGACTTTTGCTGTTGAATAGAAGAAAGATTGATAGTATCGTTTCACTCTAGAGTTGGAGAGTTGCACAAAGTATGGGTGGGATTGTGTTGCAAGACAGGTACTACGTACCCTACGTAGAGGAGGTGGAATACACTGAGAGAGCTCTTAGGAACACTGAATATTGTAGTAGCGATAGAATAGCGAGAGAGATGTAACATTGCGGCAAAGAGAGATTGCAGAGAGTCGGGGAGTGGTCGGGAGCTTTTCTCTCTACTTTGTCTAGAAGTGCTGTGTGAGAGGATCCTCCCCACAGATGTGAACAATACTCAATACAAGACCGCCCTTCGCCCCTATACAGAGCAAGAAGCTGTGCAGGGGTAAAGAACCCTTTGAGGTGGTTGAGAACTCCCAGCTTCTGGGAGGCCGCCTTAGCAAGACTGATAATATGGTCCTTCCAAGAGAGAGCAGAAGAGAAAGAGACACCGAGAATATTGAGAGAAGATGAAGGGTTGATTTTTGTATTTTTGAAGTATAAGGGACAGTCCTCTGGGAGTTCACGACGGGTAGATAGATGGAGAATTTGGGTTTTGGAAGTATTAAAAACAACAAGCTTTTCTCTGCCCCAAATGGAAATGGTAGTTAGATCAATAGATAAGTATTGCATGGCTTCATTACGTTTGTTTTTGAGGGATTTTTGCTGGGGCGTTTTGGAAAACTAATTGAATAGTGTAAGGTAGAGTTGTCTGCATATGAATGGATAGGACTGGAGGTACAAGACATTTGAGAAAATCATTTATGAAAATTAGAAATAGAACTGGAGATAGGACAGAACCCTGAGGAACACCAGAGTTGATAGGATGAGGAAGTGAACGATGGTCGTCCACAACTGCAGCTATGGAACGGCCAGAAAGGAAATTAGAGACAAAGGCACAGATGGAGGGATAGAAACCGAAGGAGGGTAGTTTAGAAATTAAAGATTTGTGCCAGACTTTATCGAAGGCCTTTGATATGTCTAGCGTAATAGAAAAGGTCTCAACAAAGTTCCGAAAGGAGGATCACCAGTAGAGCGACCCTTAAGAAAACCATACTGGCGATCTGAGACCAGATTATAAGAAGATAAATGCTTAAGAAATTTGGAGGTAAGAATAGTTTCAAAAACTTTAGAGATACAAGAGATTAGAGCAATTGGTCAATAGTTGGAGGGTTGAGAGTGGTCACCCTTCCTTGGGGCAGGTTGAATGAGAGCAAATTTCCAGCAAGAAGGGAAGACGTTAGAGGAGAGACAGAGACAAAAGAGATTGCCTAGGCAGCGGTCAGCACGGAAGCACAATTTTTTTAGCACAACAGGGGGAACACCACCCGGACCGTACGCCTTCTTAGTATTAAGCCCAGAGAGGGTAGAAAATACATCTTTAGAAGAGATTAGGATATTAGGCATATGTAGGAGAGAGGAGGATGGAGAGGGAGGAATAGCACCGGAAACATCCAAGGTGGAGTTTAACTAGCGAAAGTTTGAGCGAAGAGTTCAGCTTTGTCAGAGGAAGAAGTGATGGTTGTGCCATCAGAGTGGAAAATGGGAGGGAAAGACGAGGAAGAAAAATTGTTGGGAGAGGTTTTTGGCTAGATGCAAGAAAGCTTGGGAAGAGCTAGAGTTGGATAGTTCAGTGCATTTATTATTGATGAAAGAGTGTTTGGCAAGTTGTAGGACAGATTTGGCTTGATTCCAGGCAGAAAAATAGGAAGAATGAAATTCTTGAGTTTTAAGGAGTCGGTACCGTTTGAATACTTCCTCCTTATTGCAGACAGGCATAGAGCAAGCGTGAGTAAACCAAGATTTGTTTGTATTAGTCCGAGAGAAAGAAAATGGAGTGTATGCCTCCATGCCCAATAGGATTACTTCAGTAATGAGTTCAGCACCCTCCAAGGGTCTCCGGTCAAGGAAGCAAAAATAATTCCATGGGAAATCAAAGAAGTACTGTCGGAGAGCCTCCCAGGCGGCAGCGCCAAAGTACCACAAACGCCGCAGGCTGGGAGGATCGGGTGGCCATACTGAAGAGAAAGGACAGGTGACAGAGATAAGTTTATGGTCGGAGGAGCCCAAAGGAGAGAAAAGATTGACAGTATAATAAGAAGGGTTGGAGGTTAGAAATAAGTCAAGAATGTTGGGCCGATCTCCGAAGCAATCCGGGATACAGGTGAATTGCTGAACCAACTGCTCTAGGTCATTTAGGATAGAAAAGACGTAGGCTTGTTCACCAGGTTGGTCAGTAGTGTGAGAGGAGAGCCATTGGCGGTGGTGAACGTTGAAATCTCCTAAGATGGAGATTTCTGAGAATTGAGAAATGGATAGAATGTGTTCCACTTTAGAGTTTAGATAGTCAAAGAATTTGGGAAAGTCGGTAGAGTTAGGGGAAAGATATAGACAGCACAGAAATATTTAGTATGAGAATGACAGGATAGTTTAAGCCATAAAGTTGAAAATTCAGAAGAGTCAAAATTGGGAACACGAGAGCAAGTGAGATAGTTATGCACGAATGCACAACATCCACCTTTGGCTTTGAAACTTGGATAAAGAAAGTAGGAGGATACAGAGAAGGGCTGCTGGCAGTTGCTTCAGACACCTGAGTTTCATTGAGGAACAAAAGGTCAGGTTTGTAGGAGGAGAGATGGTGTTCTACAGAGGGAAAATTAGAAGAAAGGCCACGAATGTTGGAAAAGTTGATAATAAGAGTAACAGGCCGTGGTCCAGAGCATTAAGAGGGGTCGTCAGGGGAAGGTCGAAAGGAGGGTGTGGGTGCATTTATGGCCCCCTCCCTCCCTGGGGACTCCGAGGCTGGGCGTATGCTCATCATAGTTTAAAAAAAAAAAAAAAAAATGTGGAAGAAGGAAGTGTGGTGTGCATGTTTAGTGTAGTGAAGTAGATAGGATGATTAGTTGTTTGTGAGAGTGAGCTGATTACTTTCAGTGTAAGTGAGGCCAAACAAATGAAACAGGAGTTCCAGCAACTCCTTATCAAATGTTGAGATAACTTGGCCTGAAGAAGCTATCTACGAAACGTTGTCAATAAAGTGCTCCTCCTCATATGGTGTTTATATTCGTCCTTATCAAATGCCTATAGCCTCTCCTGGGTATAGCCCTGTTCGATTGGTACCTATACAATCTCCCCCTATTAATCACGGCTATTAATGCATTGATTTTCTGTATGAATGAAAGAGACAAAAGGCAAAGCTGCCTGTAACAAGTGTCTCCCCAAAATTTGAAAGGGTGACCGAGAGCCAAATTTACGGTACCTTGGAGTCATAATGTCTGGACACACTGAGCTTAAAGCAGTTTAATCATAGGATGAGGGAAACGCAGATTGAGGGAGAGAGTTAAAAAGTTTACTTGTTGAGTAGAAGAAAGGCTGGGAAAATTGGTTCACTCCTGGGTTAGAGAATGAGACAAGATAGAGGTGGGAGTGCGTTGAAAGACCGGTGCCCCCCTCTCTTCGTAAGGAAGGAGGTATACACTGAGAAAGCTCTGAAGAACACTTACTATTGTAATAACACTAGAAGAGTGAGAGGGATGCAACAGTGTGGCATACAGTATATATTTTTATTTTGTCCTAAGTTGCCGTAGTCTCTCTCCAGTGCCTCCGGGTGTTTTGTGTGGATTGATCTTGATGGTGTTTCTGCACCCTGGTTGGAGACTTCGGCATCTCATATAATAATAATAATAATAATAATAATAATGTAGAGAGAGAGTGTAGGGAATTGGTGAAGAGGAAGTGAGTTGATGAGACAAAATACTTTTTACTCAACCCTTTCGAGAAGTGAGGTATGGGTGGAACTTCCTCACACATGCGAACAATACTTGGTACATGGGTGCACTGTGTCCCTATACAGAGCAAGAAACTGTACCTGGGGTAAAGAATCCACGGAGACAGTAGAGCCGTGTGAAGCTGTTCTAGCAAGAGTGGTAGTATGATCTTTCCAAGAAGGGTCAGACAAACAAACACCAAGAATACCGACAGATAATGAAGGGTTGATTTTAGTATTGTAGAGGTATAAGGGATAGATCGTGATGGGTAGATAGATGGAGAAATTGGGTTTTGGAAGCATTGAAAGTAACAAGATTTTCTCTGCCCCAATTGGACATAGTTAATAAATCAGAAGATAGGAATGCTAAGGTCTCATCATGTGAGTTATAGAGTGATTGAATACTGGGTCGTTGTGGAAAGATAGTTGAATAGTGTATGGTAGAGTCATCAGCATCAAACTCAAGAATCTTGTGCTTTTTATGTTTCTACCCGGAATCAGGCCAAATCTGTTCTCCGACTCGCCAAAAACTCTTTCATCAATAATAAATGTTCTGAACTTTCCAACTGTAGCTCTTCCCAAGCTTTATGCCATCTAGCTATAAACTTCTCCAATAATTTGTACTCAAAATTTTTCTTTCAATCGGACACTCTGCCTAGGCAAACTCTTTCATCTCTTTCTTTCCTCTAACATCTTTCCTTCTTGCTGGAAGTTTGCTCTTATTCAACCTATCCAAAAGAAGGGTGACCGCTCTCAACCCTCCAAATATCAAACAATTGCTCTCATTTCTTGCATCTCTAAAGTGTTTTAACTATTCTTAATTAAAATTGTTATGAGCATTTGTCTTCCCATAATCTACTTTCAGATTACCTGTATGGTTTCCCTAACTTCCACTCTACGTACTTATCTTACTAACTCTTGGTCATCCTCCCTTCAGGACTTCGGTAGGACTTTTCTATTGCGCTAGACATATCGAAAGCCTTCGATAGGGTGTGGCACAAATCTCTAATTTGAATTTCCAAACTACCATCCTTCAGTTTCTATCCCTCCATCTGTGCCTTTGTCTCTAATTTCCCTTCTGGACGCTACATAGCTGCAGTTGTGGACGGCCATCGCTCACTTCCTCAACTTATCAACTCTGGTGTTCCTCAGGGTTTTGTCCTGTCTACTGTTCTCTTTCAAATTTTCACTAATGATCTCCTGAACTGTACCTCTAGCCCTCTCCACTCATATGCTGATGACTACCTTACACTATTCAATTACCTTTCCACAACGACCCAGCATGCATTCACTCCATAACTCGCATGATGAGGCCTTGGCATTCCTATCTTCTGATCAATCAACTATTTCCGATTGGGGCACAGAAAATAGTGTTACTTTCAATGCTTCCAATACCCAATTCCTCCATATATCTCCCCATCACGATCTTCCACATGACTATCCCTTATACTTCAACGATACACAAATCAACCCTTCGTCTTCTGTCTGTAGTCTTGGCATTTCTTTTTCTCCTAACCTTTCTTGGAAAGATCATATTACCACTCTTACTAAAATAGCTTCCCATAAGTTAGGTGTGCTCAACCATCTTCGTGGGTTCTTCACCCCCGCACATCTTGCTCTGTATAGGGGCACAGTGCGCCCATGTATCGAGTATTGTTCGCAATGTGTGGGCAGGCTCCACCTATACC
Organism: Paralithodes platypus; assembly: GCA_032716605.1. Lineage (NCBI taxonomy): Eukaryota > Metazoa > Arthropoda > Malacostraca > Decapoda > Lithodidae > Paralithodes > Paralithodes platypus. The sequence goes on along the minus strand of CM064494.1, from coordinate 2,004,247 downwards.
GCACTTCTTGAAAGGGTAAAGTCAAAAGTATGTCATCTCATCAACTCACTTTCTCTTACTACTACCCTACAATCTCTTTCTACACGCCGCAATGTTGCATCTCTCTCACTCTTCTATTGCTATTACAATAATCAGTGTTCTTCAGAGCTTTCTCAGTGTATACCTCCTCCTCCCAGTCTTTCTTCTACTCAATAAGTAAGCTTTGGAACTCTCTCCCCAAGTCTGTCTTTCCCTCATCTTATGACTTATACTGCTTTAAACTCTGTGTGTCCAGATATTTTTATTCTAACGTACCTTGAATTTTGCTCTGTCACTCTTTCAACTTTGGGGAGACACTTGTTACAGGCAGCTTTGCCTTTTATCTTCTTCATTCACATAGAAAACAAACAAAAAACGATTCCTCCCGGGATTCAAACTCAGGATACCACATACAGAACTTACACACTCTAGCCATTACACAATCACGAAAGTTATATATCAAAACCTATTATAACTTAAATTTTTAATTAGGCCTACTGCCATAGCAAGTCTGATGATTTCCGAATTATTTTCTTGTTTATTTAGTTGATATCAATGTTTACTGTGATTAGTCGATGTTTACTGTGATTAGTCGATGTTTACTGTGATTAGTCGATGTTTACTGTGATTAGTCGATGTTTACTGTGATTAGTCGATGTTTTGTGGCCTTTTCTATGGTAATAATCTAAATTAGTCTTTCCTCTATCTTTGGCGGTCGAGTGGAGTGCTCACGTGCGAATCTGCTTGACCTGGGTTCAATCCCAGCCAAAGCGAACATTTAGTGGGTGTGGTAGTACGTCCTAGCGTGGTTCACATGCTCGCACCCAGTCGGGGGATACCTCAACGAAGTATACAGACTAAGAACACACATAACAAAGCCACTCCAACAGCTTCCTCTCTCCAACACCCCTTCTCCCCTCTCTACACTCTTCAGAAAATAGGAAAAGTAGAAAGTAGCTACTATGTGCCGTTGTAAAGGCTTATTCCTCAATACCTTCACCTGACCTGACACAAATATTGTGGATGATAACTGATCATGAATTTTAAAAATTGGCCCCGGCGCCATATTCAGAGTCGGGAGTATAATTATGCTTTATTATTATTTTCATATAAAAACAAAACTATTGATGATAAACACATTCTGGTGACACCGTTGGAAGGCGCGTGAACATTTCTTTTCATTTCATGTAACACAAAATGTTGCTCAGCATATAACGAAATTAAGAAGAGGTAAACTCGGAAGCATGTTCTATTATCTATCGCTTTTGGCCGTCATAATTTGATATTTTGAATGTTTTTTGTTTTTTTCAATTTAGTATGGGTTTTCAATTTAGTATGGGTTTTCAATTTAGTATGGGTTTTCAATTTAGTATGGGTTTTCAATTTAGTATGGGTTTTCAATTTAGTATGGGTTTTCAATTTAGTATGGGTTTTCAATTTAGTATGGGTTTTCAATTTAGTATGGGTTTTCAATTTAGTATGGGTTTTCAATTTAGTATGGGTTTTCAATTTAGTATGGGTTTTCAATTTAGTATGGGATTTGCTCTTTCTTTTGATATAATACTTTGCATGTTAAGGTGATCATTGTGGATTAACACAGCGATAACATTATGTGTATCATCGCGCGGCAGACATGAGGGTGAACTATAATAGAAACTTTATAATACATTTGTTCTGAGCATCGGAGGGTTATAAAGAGTTGAAATATATGAATCAGGAAATGTCTCTCCCAACCTATAATGCTTTACTACGGTCCCTACGATAATCTTCTGTACAATTCTGGTCTCTAGCAAGATTATAAAGCCTACTCCATCTATTAGAAGACTGATCTATTAAGGCCGATTGAGCTCTCGGTCTCTTTATGTTGAATTATGATGACTACGAGGCCAACTCATTGCATTTATTTAATACTAAAATACCTAATGGGAATTGACAATCTGATTTTTTGTTGAAACGTAGCCTCAATATGAATACAATACGCAACCGTAGCTGGAAGTTAAAATAAAAACAGTTTTTATTAGATTTTGCGGAAACATATTCACATGTAAGACATGCTCTACCTGAAACATGCTTCCTTTGAAAGTTGCAAGAAGTTCTTCAGTAGAACAGTTTAAAAATAGAGCAGTTAAGTATTTTGAACACTTAGTAATGAGAGTACTGCACTATACTGCACTGCACTGCACTATACTGCACTGCACTGCACTATACTGCACTGCACTGCACTATATTTTTCGCCAAGAGTAAAATGGACCACAAGGTCTTTGAGATTCTAATAATTCCTTGTAACTCCATGTCGTTCTTTCATTCCGGTTCTACACGACAGAAGTTGGAGAGAGTGGAGGAGGAGGAGGTATGGTGGAACGCTGAGGAACGCCTAGTCCACTTAACTCCCTCCACCACACCACAGTGGATCGCTTCCCACGCTTAGGGAGCAGGGGGAGAGGGAGGAGGAGGTGACGTGACTTGGATCTGGTAATTGGAGGTGAGAAAAGGGTATATCGGGTAGGGGAGTGGTGATGATGATACCTATAACTATAATGGTAGTGGTAGTAGTAGTGATACTTATACCTCCATGGTGATGGTAGTGGTAATGATACTTATTTAGAATATGGGTGGGACTGTGTTGAAAGGTGGGTGCCTCGCACTCGCCGCAAGGGAGGGGGTATTCACTGAGAGAGCTCTGATTGTTGTAATAGCGATAGGAGAGTGAAAGAGATGCAACATTGCGGCGTGTAGAAAGAGATTGTAGGGAACTAGTAAGAAGAAGTGAGTTGATGAGGTGTAATGCTTTAAGGCCGCGTCATACAGAACTCGAATCCACCAGAACCCACCGGAATGAATTCAAAAATTCAAATTTTAGCCACTTCTTCCCAATTCTGGTCTATTTTTGTACGTGTTCTGGTTAGATTCTTGTCTATTCTTGTGTTTCGAGTGATGTTCTAGTCGTCACTCGATTGATTGAGTGAGTGAGCAAAAAGTTAGTGCATGCGTTAACTTTCTACGATTTATCGAGTGAAAAAATCGTTAAAAATTATCGAGTTACATTCTAGTCGTATCCTGGTCGCATTTGAGTCGCATTAGAGTCGCATTCTACCTATTCTGGTCATGTTCTGATGTAATTTTTATAGTCGATGCCGACTCGATTTACTTGAATGTAACTCGATGCCACTCGATAATGACCGGAAGTCAACTGGATGACAAGTTTATTATTCCACTTTAAAATTGAATGTAATGGAATGAGAGTTGAATATAACCCGAATTAAGAAGAATACAACTGGATGCCGACTAGAATATGACTGGTAGATGACTGCATACTTGCTTGATGTATCGAGTGTACACTGGATGTCGACTCGAACATGACTAGAAGTACTAGAATACAAGTGGAATCCAACTAGAAGGTAACTGGAATACAACCAGAATATAACTCGACTAGCACGGTGCGGCCCCAAATATATAACGGATTGAAAAAAAAATAATAATAATAATAAATAAAATAAAATAAAATATAAAATCGGCCCTATACGAGGCCATTGTATTTCAAGTAGTACCTGGAATCAAACTTACTCATCTAACTCTCCACACCTTAACTCCGGCTTCCCCTCAGTTGTGTCTACCAATGACAAGTGTTCTTCCTTCACCCCAGCTGTGTGAGTTAAGGGGGTAGGGTTACTTCTTGGTCTATTTTTTATTTAGCCTATATATATTTTTTTGTTTTTACTTTCTTCGCTAGACATCCATCAAAGCTTAAAAAACACACTCAATTCGAGATTAATTTGTACATTTTTCGGTAGAAAAGTGTCCCAGCCGATGGCCAGTTTCTCCTAAAGTTACAGGCTCGCTATCGCTCGCCAGGAAATAAACCTATGCCTAAATGGCACGAAAGGTCTTAATATTAACAAAGAAATAGGATTTTTTTTTTTATAACCGCCAAACTAATGGAATGAACGTCATAACATCTCAAAAACTAATGGGGCTAAACATGAGGGAGAAGGGGGTCCAGAAAAACCCTATCTCCACCCCCCCCCCCCCAGTCCCCTCGTGTACGTGTATGTGTGTATGTGATTGAAAGTGCTTATGTTGCCGTGGTGAGTGCCCTGTTACTACTGGTGTGCCTGTGAACCAATCCTCCCTTTATATACTCAAAGGTTCCTCATCGAGTCACCTTCTGCCTATTCGAGTCACGTTCCACTTACGTTCGAGTTACGTTCAACTTAGTTCCACTTACGTTCGACTTAACTTCATGTAATTCTGGTCATGATATACTGACATTCCGGTCTCATTCTGGTCATTCGAGTTGCATTCGACTTTGGATCGAATAGTCTTCTTTCCACATCCGGTTTCCTTCGAGTCACTTACTGGTTAACATCGACTCATATTTGGGTTACATTCGAGTCCATCGAATTACGTTCGATTTACATTCCGGTCATTGACGGGTCGCATTCTACTCTGAAGTCACACTCGATTAAGGCCGCGTAATTCTCGTCAATTCCGGTGAAAAGTTCGATTCCAGTGGGTTCTGGTGGATTCGAGTTCTGTATGACGCGGCCTTTAGACTCTACTCTTTCGATAAGTGCGGTATGGATGGAACCTCCCCACACATGGAAACAATACTCGCTACATGGGCGCGCTGTGCCCCTAATCCTCCTATACAGAGCAAGAAGCTCTGTGGGGGCAAGAACCTATGGAGACGGTTGAGCACATCCAACTTTTGGAAAGCGGTTTTAGCAAGAGTGGTAATATAATCTTTCCAAGAGAGGTTGGATGAAAAAGATACACCAAGAATATTGAGAGAAGATGAAGGGTTGATTAGTGTATTGTTGAAGAATAATTGATAGTCATGTGGAAATTTGCAACGGTTAGTTAAATGGAGAAATTGGGTCTTGGAGGCAATCAGTAATATTTGATAGATCGGAAGGTAGGCGCTCTATGGCCCTTTTACCCGAGTTTTGGGGTGATTGCATGCTGGGTTGATGTGCATTTTTTGTGTAATAGTGTAAGGTAGAGTCATCAGCATATGAGTGGATAGGACTAGAGGTACAGTTGAGGAGATCATTAATAAATATTAGAAAGATAATTGGAAACAGGATAGAAACCTGAGGAACTGGAAGGAAATTAGAGACAAAGGCACAGATAGAGGGATAGAAACCGAAGGAGGGTAGTTTGGAAATTAAGAGATTTCTGCCAGACTCTGTCGAAGGCTTTTGATATGTCTAGCGCAATAGAAAAAGTCTCTCTGAATTCCTGAAAGGAGGATGACCAAGAGTTAGTAAGATAAGCAAGAAGATCACCAGTAGAGTGGCCCTTAAGGAAATCATACTGGCGATCTGAAAGTAGATTATGGAATGATAAATGCTTAAGGAATTTTAAGTTAAGAATAGTTAAACAAATTTTAGAGATGAAATAAATGAGAGAATTGGTCGATAGTTGGAGGGTTGAGAGTCGTTACCCTTCTTTGGGACAAGTTCAATAAGAGCAAACTTCCAGCAAGAAGGAAAGACAGAGACGAAAGCGTTTGCCTAGGCAAGGAGTCAGCAAGGAAGAACAGTTTTTGAGTACAACAGGAGGAACACCATCCGCCCAGAGAGGGCAGACAGTACATCCTTAGGAGATTTTATGATATTAGGTATAAGTAAATGCGAGAGGGGTGGAGAGGGAGGAATAACACCAGAATCATCCAAGGTGGAGATTTTAGCGAAAGCTGGAGCAAAGAGTTCAGCTTTGTCAGAGGAAGAATTGACGGTAGTGCTGTCAGAGTGGAAAAGAGGAGGGAAAGACGAGGAAGTAATATTGTTGGAGAGGTTCTTGGCTAGATGCTAGAAAGCTTGGGAAGAGCTAGAGTTGGAAAATTCAGATTTTGTTTTTGTTTTATGAAAGTGTTTTGGCTATTCGAAGAACTTATTTGGCTTGATTCCAGGCAGAAACATAAAGAAACATAAATTACGAGATTCTTGAGTTTGAAGGCGACAAAGGCGATTAATCCACTATTCTAACAGTCCCTCTTTAATTGAATAAAATCATCTGGAGGTTGGTATAATACACCGATGGCACCATCTGATGGAAAGGGTTAAATCATCTGGAGGTTGGTATAATACACCGATGGCACCATCTGATGGAAAGGGTTAAATCAGGGTAGTGCTCAGTATAATTTGTGTCTGATAATTGTATGCTACTGTTTCCCTTGTATGAGAGAGAGAGAGAGATAGAGAGGGAGAGGGAGGGGGAGAGAGAGAGAGAGAGGGAGGGAGAGGGAGGGAGAGAGAGAGAGAGGGAGAGAGAGAGAATTACGCCGAATGGTTGAATTGGGTCAAGTCGTGAATTGTGCCGAGTGCTCATCAATTAGGTTGAGGGGTCAAATTGAGTTGATCGATTGATTTCAGGCAGAGAGATCAAATGGAGTCGAGTGGTTAAATTGGGCTGTGGCAGTTAAATTAGTCTGAACGGTCAAATTAAGTGTTTGCTTAGATCAAGCGATTAAATTGGTTTGAATAATCGAATTGGGCCCAGCAGTTGAATTGGCTTTGAGTTTATAGGTACCTTTTTTCTGTAGTCACTAAGTTCCTTTTAATTTAATTCATACATGTTAGGAGATGATAACTCTTTGATTAAATGTTAAGGTCAAGTCCCATTACCCCTAATTGGAGCGGAGCAATTAAATTTTGACCGATTGATCGAATTGGTCAATAATACGTTAGAATCCGCCGAGCGCAGTCACGAAATTCCATTCTCTTCAGTTTGATAAATTCAACAAATAATAGCATGTTCAATTTCGGGTGTTCAGTTTTCTACAACCCCAGTTGAGGGCATCCAATAATCATCAAATGTTTGGGTGTGAACTCTTTAGGTATCCAGCATGATTCACATTAAGTACCGTGAAGTGAAAATCGGAAGAAAAAATATATATATATACAGTATATACAGTATATACAGTATATACAGTATATACAGTATATACAGTATATACAGTATATCAGTAAGTTTAGGGTGATTTTTTTCTAGGAGTGAGGGTAATGCCATCAGATGTTGACAAAAGTAAATCGTTTCTATTTTGGTACCAAATAAAAGTACTGACTAAGTTTCATAAATATCCGTCAATTAGTAAATTAGAATCCTGCAGACAAACAGATAGACAGAGAGACCGACACACTGCGAAGATCACATAATTTCCGCAAAATTAGCTTGAATTATGCGTATTTGAAGCTGAATTTAAGAACCTACATTATGCAAATCTGAAACTGAAAGGAGCTCATTTGAAGCTTAAATAAGGGTCACTTTCGAAGTTTTAATCAACAGGTTTGAGCTATGATGGAAATATTTAAGGCTAAAATGGACAGGTTTGAGGTAAAAAGGACACATGTAAAGCTAAGAGGAAACATTGGAAGCTAAAATGAACAGTTTTGCAGGTATAAAGGACAGGTTTGACGCTGGGTGAGTCAGCTATAAGCTACAGTCAACAAGGGAACGGGAGGGGGGTCAAAGGACGGGTGGAGAGAGAGAGAGAGAGAGAGAGAGAGAGAGAGAGAGAGAGAGATAGAATACAAGATAAAGCAGGAGAGAAAACGAGACGAGAAAAATAAAAAGAGAAAAACAGAACAAGAAGAATTGCCGTAGTAAATCAGAATGAAAATTGAGAAAAAAGAGAAAAAAGACGAGAAGAAAAAAAAGGGAATAAGGAAAACATGCTCAAAATAGAAGAAAAGGAAAGAAAACAAGGAGAAAGTTAAGGAAAAAAGGAATATAGATAATTATATAAATCATTATAAGGCCGTTCCATAGCTGCGGTTGTGGACAGCCATCACTCACTTCCTCAACCTAACCACTCCGGTGTTCCTCAGAGTTCTGTCCGATCTACAGTTCTCTTTTCAATATTAATTAATGATCATAACTGTAGGTCTACCTCTAGTGCTATCCACTCATACACTGATGACTCTCCCTTACACTATTCAACAAGTTTTGCACAATGACCCACCATGCAATTACTCCCAAACTCACATAATGAGGCCATAGCATGCCTATCTTCAGATCTATCAATTATTCCGATTAGGGCAGAGAGAATCTTGTTACTTTCAATGCTTCCAAAACCATATTTCTCCATCTATCTACCCGTCACAATCTTCCACATGACTATCCCATACTGTTCAACAGCACCCAAATCAACCTTTCATCTTCTCTCAACATTCTTGCCATTTATTTTTCATCTGAATCTGACTTCTTGGAAAGATCATATTACCAGACTTGCTAAAACAGTTTCCCAGAAGATAGGTGTGCTCAATCATTCTTCACCCCTGCACAGCTTCTTGCTCTGTACAGAGGCACAGTGCGTCCAATTATCGAGTATTGTTCGCATGAATATAAACACCATATGATGAGGAACACTTTATTGACGTCTTGCAGATAGCTTCTTCAGGTCTCTGAAGAGTGGCCTGAAGAAGCTATCTGCGAAACGTTGTCAATAAAGTGCTCCTTCTCATATGGTGTTTATAATTGAAATGCTGGGTGTGAATAGAATTCATGGTCTCCTGAAAACTCCCCAGGCCCACATAGGGTCAACCTTTTCCTGGTGCCTGGCGCAGGGCTCGAACCTCTGAAGGGAGTTTAACCCTCCTAAAAACCCACAGGTTTTGAGATGCCTTGGGTGGGGTTCGAACCCTGGTTAGTGACCATGGCCATCACCACCAGACCCGCGCGCTAACCCACTGTACTACCACGGACGTACTATTAGTCCGATGTGTAAGAACCAGGTGATAGTCTCGTGGTGATTCACGTGATGAGTTTATTGGACTTCCCATCCACGACTATTTTACACTATACCTGACGTCAACTCGGGTAGTACGGTACATTATTGGGGTTGCGGGATATTTTCGAAGGCATTACAATAATAATTCTGCCAACTTGTCAAAGTTATTTCAATATTGTTCGCACGTGTGGGGAGGTTCCACCAATGCCATACTTCTCGAAAGGGTTGAGTCAAAAGCATTTTGTCTCATCAATTCACTTCCTTTTACCAATTCCCTACAATCTCTCTCTGACTCCAACATACCATGAGTATCTCTCTCTCTTTTAACTTTAGGGGGGACACTTGTTACAGTTAGCTTTACCTTTTGTTTCCTGTATACACATAGAAAAAAGAAACAGAACTAGGAGAATATAACAATATTCAAGAAAAAATAAATGCATAAACAAGAGCAAAAACAAGACCACGCATGAATAGGTAAAAATCGATCCGAAAATAAGAAGACAAGAAGAAAATAAAACAGAGAAAGATAAAAGAGGAGAGAAAATACAATTACGCAAGATAAGGTAAGAAGAGAGAAGAATATACTGTAGAGTGAGGTAAAGGTAAACAGAGAAGAGGAAATACAGTTAATAAGAGAGAAAGGTAAGATGAAATACAACACAATAACAGAGAGAGAGAGCAATTAAAAGGAGAGAAAGATAAGGAGAAAATACAATAACACAAGAAAAGGTAGGAAGAAAGAAGAATAAAGAGAGTGAGATAGAGATAAAGAGACGAAATAAAGACAAAGACAAATATAGGAAAAGAAAAGAATACACACAAGAGCACAAGAGCAAAAGAGAAGAGAAAACAAGGATAAATAAATTGAGGGGTTACTGATGATAAAATTAAAAAAGATCATTCAATGAAGCCCTTTAGGATTATGACGCGTTTTAGCAGTTTATTCTTGCTATTAAGGGGAGGCAGACCGTTTTTCTGGACCCCCTTCTCCCTAATGTTTAGCCCCACTAGTTTTGAGATTACAAGACGTTTGGCCCATTAGTCTGGCGATTTTAACAACTTTCGCCACATTTCGTTGTCAATGTTAAGACTTTTCGAGCCATTTAGGTGCGATTATTTCCTGGCGAGCGATAGCGAGCCTGCAATTTTAAGAGGAACCGGCCTTCGGCCGGGACATTTTTCTACCGAAAAATTTACAAATTTATCTTGAAGGGGGGTCTAGGGGGTGTTTTTCCAAGCTTGATGGAGGTCTAAGGAGGAAACTAAAAAAATATGAATAAATTAATTAATAGACCAAACAAATGCCAGCCTCCCTTTAATGTTACTGACCTTCTACCATATACTATCACCGTTACTGTGCTACCAGTATCGAATCTACTCAATGCTACTACTTCTATCTACTACCATTACTATGAGTCAATCTTTCCTTCATCTTATGACTTTGACTGCTTTAAACTTCGTGTTTCCAGGCATTTTGACCCTAACGTACCTTGAATTTGGCCCTCTGTCACTCTTTTGGCTTTGGGGGAGACACTCGTTACAGGCAGCCTGCCTTTTGTCTCCTTCATACACATAGGAATAAAAAATACGTCCATTACTACACCACCAAGACATTCTACCATTATCTATTTCCTACCATTTCAAGCGTGCTAACCCAATATTAATACAAGTTCTACTACGCAGCCAGTACTACCATACTTCAATACTAGTATGACATAATTACTACCATACCACCATAACTAATTTGCAATCACTCCTACCATACATCCTACTGGTATAACCACCATACCATGCAACCATTACCATCATGCTCCAATGCTACCATAACTGCCCAATTACGATCAAGTCTACCATACAACATACTGTAATTACCATGCATCCATTGCAATCACATTCAGTGTCACCATAATACCATAAGTTGTAATTTACTACCATGCAACTTACAACCATTCCCACCATACCACCAATCATACCTTGATCATATTCAAGGCCCCAGTATTACCAACATTTCGCCATGCAGCCTACTACAAATGACCTGTTGCGAGGTTCGAGCTATAAGGAAGTTGGATCTGTAGACCTTATATAATTAACAAAATTACCAGTTATAGTTCAGATGTAGTGCAAATTTATATACATAAAATGATATTCAGTAAAGTTTCTATCCATCACAGACCCGCATCAATTTTATATTTATACTAAATATCGATGATTACAGCTCAACTCCTTATAGCCTGAAACTCACAAGTGGGCAATTACTATTACCAGTACTATCATGCTGCGATACCACCATGTTTTATTACTATTACAAAGGAGTACAAAGGAAATCAAGCAACAACAGATCTAGTGACCCTTCTAGGCTGCTTGTCCTCCAAAACACTGAGGATCAAGTGTCCAAACAGTGGTTTAGAGTGGGTAAGGGAACATTGGAAAGGGAACTACTGCCCTGCCACTAACGTGGCAGGACTAGGAAGTTAGTAGGGGACATATGGGTTAGTAACTGAGGGGAGGATAAAATAAAGTTATTAATTTACAAACGCAGTCAGTCGCGGATTTGCCGGTTTACCGGTACTATCATGCTGCGATACCACCATGTTTTATTACTATTACCGGTACTATCATGCTGCGATACCACCATGTTTTATTACTATTACCGGTACTATCATGCTGCGATACCACCATGTTTTATTACTATTACGGTACTATCATGCTGCGATACCACCATGTTTTATTACTATTACCGGTACTATCATGCTGCGATACCACCATGTTTTATTACTATTACCGGTACTATCATGCTGCGATACCACCATGTTTTATTACTATTACCGGTACTATCATGCTGCGATACCACCATGTTTTATTACTATTACCGGTACTATCATGCTGCGATACCACCATGTTTTATTTCTATGTGCATGAAGGACACAAAAGGCAATGCTGCCTTTAATAAAAGTGTCCCCCCAAAAAAATTAAAAGAGTGACAGGGAGCCAAATTGAAGGTACGGTAGAATAAAAATGTCTGGACACTCGGAGCTTGAAGCAGTTGAAGTCATAGGATGAGGGAAAGACAGATTGAGGGAGAGAGTTCCAGAGTTTACTTGTTGAATAGAAGAAAGACTGGGAAAATTGGTTCACTTTTGAGTTAGAGAGTTGTCCATAATAGGGGAGGGGTAGGAATGTGTTGAAAGCCGGGGGCTTTCCCAATTTCAAGAATTGGACGACGACATGTCCTGATCTACAAATCTTGCTGTGTCTTGAAAAAATGACCACGAACTCGACTTGGTACGGTATGCCTTCCGAAGCGCTATGAATAGATACGAATAGCTTACGACAGACCTACGACACAAGAACCACAAGCTAGACAAGCTATGAAGCGCTACGACAACTGTCAAAATATAAAAAATACACTGGCTACGATTGGCTATGAACATCTACTAAAGCGATATGACACACCTATGAACACCTAAGACCTATATAAGAACCGCTACGAATAGCTACGAAAAGTTACAACATGACAAGAACTTCAACTTTTGAGCACTATACAAAGAGCAGCAGAAACCTTTCCAAATCAGTGTGACCTGTTCCACAGACCCAACAGTATTTAACTCTATATCTGAACAATGGCCATACAACCATATTCGGTCAGGGCCCAGGAACTAGAATGATTTTATTTGGAAATTGACATACAGTTGCAGTTGGTAAAGTTGGACCTAGACCTAAGCATTGCCAAATCATGTGCGAAAAAGAAAAAACATCAGCGAAGGAGGAATGATTGGATCAAGCCTTGGCTACTGTGTCGGGCCACCTTTGGGATATATGAAAACATTAGGCAAGAACTAGCCAGGGATGACAGAACCAGCTTCCGTAATTAAATGGGGATGGACCCGAACATGTTCAAGGAGGTTCATCAGAGGGTTGGGCCGCACATTGAAAAGCAAGACATGTTCTTTCAGAAGTCGCTCGAGCCAGGCTTGAGGATGGCGATAACAATACGATATTTGGCAACAGGAGACAGCTACAAGAGCCTTCAGTAATGTTTCCGAGTAGCCGCAACACTGTTTCAAAGATAATACCCGAGACCTGTGAAGCAATAATAGAAGAGTTCCTTGGGGAGGTTGTCATGCCCGAAAATACCAGAACAGTGGAAGGAAGTGGCAACCCTTTACTCAAAGAGATGGTATTTCCATCAGAGTGTTGGTGCGTTGGATGGCAAGCATGTGGCAATCAGATGCCCTCCGAATGGCGGCTAGCTATGCTGAAACTACAAGGGCTTCCACTCAATAGTCCTCATGGCCTTGGTCGATACTGACAAGAAGTTCCTGTATGTTGATGTCAGTGCCCAGGGTTGTTGTTCAGATGGAGGAGTGTTTTCTACAACTGTATTCAGGGAGGCATAGAGGATAATTGTGTTGGGTCTATTTGAACCAGAACCGCTTCCAAAGGACGATAAACCTATCCCCTACTTCCTAATAGGGGATGACGCATTCCCACTTAGACCCGAAGTAAGACTATACCTGAACACATATTCAACTACAGACTTTCATGAGTTGTGGAAAATTCATTTAGAATTATATCAAGCAGGTACAGATATGCTTAGCAACATTGTTACGAGGTTGCCATCTTATGTTGCCTACTCCGATTTTTAGCTCGATTGGTGCCTACAATCTCCCCACATATTACATATGTTCTTAATGATTTATATAGAATATCCTGACCATTCACAACTTTACACAATATGTTTTTCTTTGCATGTCATACTAAAAATGATACTGCTAGCAGTGATACTTTTGTTTTGACGACGGTCGTGTGTACGCCAGCAATAATTTTTGTCTTTTACTTCTTTAGCAAGTGCTGTGTTTATTTTATTATTTGATGTATAAATTGTACTGTTCGTCGCATGGTCTTGCAATAATTTATGTATTCGTATTGATTTCTGCCATGTCTTAGGTTGTTTGTAGCGCATTCTATCCAATTTTTTTTTTTTTTTAATATGTTAGTGAGGGTGTAGTGTGTCGAAGGTTGCCGGCAGCCATTTTTTCTTCATAAATGCGCCACGACAAGTTACGAATATTGAAGTATGTCTTAGGCATGTCACAACTGTTAGTAGCTGTTCTTGGATTGTTGGAACAAGCCTTCACGTTTTTTTCCTGAGACAAATAGCTACAACAATCTTCGTCACACCTACAGCAAGCTATGACGTCCTAAGAACAGCTAAGAACCGCCTACTAATCACCTACGACACATTTTCAGGTCGTTGCCTGCCAAGAACTTTGTCAATTTTGTTTAATATGCTAAAAAATATTGGCGCGCTATACAAACCACCACGACATTGTACGACACTTTACGCCACAAAGAATATTCTTGAACGGTCACCGGAATAGACCAAGAATAGGCCACGAACACCAGATCGAGGCATATTGGCATCCAATTCTTAAAGATGGGAAAGCATCTTAAGAGAGAAAGTATACACTGAGAGAGCTCGGAAGAACTCTGATGGTTGTAATAGTGGTAGAAGAGCAAGAGAAATGCAACATTGCGATGTGTAGCGAGAGAATGTACTGAATTAGTAAGGGGTGGTATGTTGAGGAGACAAAATGCTTTTGACTGTACCCTTACGAGAAGTGGGTGGAATCTCCAAACACATGCGAACACGTATTCGATAAATGGACAGACTGTGTTCTTGTACACACCAAGAAGTACTACAGGGGTAAAGAACCCACAGAGACGGTTGAACACACCTAACATCTGGGAAGCTGTTTTAGCAAGAGTTGTGATATTTCATAAAATTTATTTTAGTAACCGTTGTTTCCACATAGCGATTTTGATAAGTTATTTTGACTTATATTGTCTTTGTCCCAGTTTTGGTTTGTTTAGTTTGCAAGTTTTACATTTTAATGGTCTTTCCAAGAAAGATCAGCAGAAAAAGAGACACCAAGAATTCGTAAGAAGTGTTGATTTGTGTGTTGCTGAATAGTAAGGGATAGTCGTGTGGAAGATTGGGACTGGTATTTTTGTTGAGTAATGTAAGGTAGAGTCGTCAGCATATGAGTGGATAGGACAAGATGTACAATTGAGATAATCATTTATAAATATTAGAAATAGAACTGGCGATAGGACAAAGGCCTGAGGAAAACTGGAGTTGATAGGTTGAGGAAGTGAGCGATGGCCGTTCACTACCACAGCTGTGGGACGGCTAGATAGGAAATTCGAGATAAAGGCACAGATAGACAGAATCCGAAGGAGGGTAGTTTGGAAATAAGTTATGTGTGCCAGAATCTTTTGAGGGCTTTCGATATGTCAAGCGCAATAGAAAAGGTCTCACTGAAGTCCCGAAAGGAGGATGACCAAGATTGAATCCCTTCTTCCTTGGTGCATATCCTATCAGCCCATTACATTTCGTGTACCGGTAACTCTCTTGATCGCCTCCTAAATCATATCACTTCTCCCTTGGTACATATCCTATCTGCCTACCATATTTCTTGAAAATTGGTTCATAACTGTGTGTGATATCTTGCTTACAGATAAACAGAGGCAACAACATAACATCCATCCAACTTCGTTGGCGGAGGTAATTAAGTATCGAGATATCAGCTGCTAAGGGATTAACCTTTTCACCAAGAGAAACTGACCTACTACTGTACTATCTTACTAATTAACTACCCCTTCTACCAAGCCTCCAACTACCACTCCACCATTGCTACCATGCTACTCCATTACTGTTACCCAGGGCCCCCTTAACCTACCATGTTCAACTTCTGTAGGGTATAATTTGACTTCTGGTATAGAGTTTGGCTCCTTCTTACTGATAATTGTCTTTAGCTTTAGGTCATTCGTATTTATTAATTTACTGTTCATCTTTTTAATCATTATATAGTGCAATCCATGGACCAGTGTGAAACTCGGCACTAATGAAGAAAGCTACTGGAGGTAATTTACATAGCATTTACATGATGTTTTTTGTATTCATGGGAATATTTAATGCTTAGTAGTCATTTGATGGAGTTTAGACTATAATAAATATCCACCTTCCCTCATAAAATGTTCAGATTTGTTTTGTTTACGTTCTCTTGTTTGTGTCTGTGTCTTTCCTCACTTAATAAAATCACCCAACGATAACCATAATGCAAGTAAAATATAAAAAAACGTGCTGAAGGTGTTGAAGAAGACCGGGGTGAGAGAGGGAGAACAGGTATGCACAGAATATGACCATACAGGTACTAGGAAAAAAAGGAGGTAAGGCTAAGTTAGGTCTGGGTGTTGGTAAGATGGGTTGGCCTCCCTGGTGTTGGCCTTATAGGGCTGAAGGTAGGGAGGTTAAGGGAAAGGTGGATTTACACAAGCGCTTATTCCCTCAACATCTATCGGCAACTCTTGTCTAGTCAGTCTAGTTTCCAATACTAATGCAAAGGATTACAGAAATATGCTGGAAAATATTTGACCATCGAACATAATGATAACAATTCTCGTGTGATACCATTTTAAGGTAAGGATATGGGTGGAGGAGTGGTAAATGGAGGGTGGGGGAGGTACCATGGGAAAGTTGGTGACTTGGATGGATGGGTATATATTGGTGGAGGGGTGGAGCACTGGATAACGTGGCGAGTTGTGGATCATAGAAATGTCAGGAGAAATTACACCAACATGAGCGACAAAGTTTTTGTTATTAGGATACGACATTTTCGACTCTGTCTGGAGTCCTCTTCAAGTGTGATGTTTTCTCCATTCGGGCATTTCACGGCACGGCACTGTAAATTATCTTCTCATAAGATCGTCAGTTTGAATATACGTCAAACACCAGCAGTTTACTTAGGTAATCTGAACGTTCCTTTAGTTGTTACCCCTATAGGCCTATCTCAGAGTTGAATGAGTCTATCCCTCCCTTATACTCTGCTCCTCCTCAAGCCTCATCCCTATTTCTCCTCTTCTCATGAATAGAACATACCTCTCCTCTTCCTCCTCCATCCACTATTTATACCCCTCCTTCTGCCTCTAACCACTAGATATACACCTCTTGCCCTCCCATTTGTCCCAATCTACTAAGTATACTCCCCACTCTCTCTCTTCACTATATGCAAGTATGCCCCTCGTTCCCCTGCTCCCTCCATAAAATATACCCCTCCGCCAGCCCTGTGACCCTAAGCACTAAGTATACACACTCCCTCATACGATTATATCTGAGCATAGCTCTACATTTCCTTCTCCACCATCACTATATCTGAGCATAGCTCTACATTTCCTTCTCCACCATCACTAGATAATACCCCATCCCTCCACCTATCTCAACTTTTCCTATCTCATTTATATATATCCCCTATCCTGTCTCAAACGACGAAGGTTATCCCATACTTCTCTCCATCATATCAGAGCATAGCTCTCCTTAACTTCTTCCCCCACAAGATTTACCTATCCCCCTACCTCGTGTCCCTAAACCATTTAGCATAATACCTTTTACATTCTCCATTACGGTATATAGCCGTCTGGCTGGTTCAATTGATAACGTCCCTGCCTGTTAACCTGCAGACTCGGGTTCGATCCTCGATCAGGTTGATGACAATTTTTTCCGAGATATAGCCAACGGTTACCGTCTCCCCTTGAGCAAGGGAGATGGGTAATAGTCTTGGGCATTACATAAGAGTTCCTAGCGCTATTGAATCTCCTCTAAGGGAGAGAGAAATGGCGCTTAATAAATTATGAGATTATATTTGTTATATATCAAGCCTATCTTTCCCCTTTCCTCCCCCCATCCTGTCCCCCAAAGTACTTTGTAAGTATATTCCCTCTATTATATCTAAGCATTCCCCTCCATCTCCTTCCCTCTTCTATACCCTCTCTTTCCACCCTAACTTCCTCCCTCCTCTTTTCTTCCCTCTTTCATACCTGCCTCCCCCCCCCCCCTCCCTTCCTCTTTCCGTTTTCTTTTCTTTCTTCCCTCCTTCATACCTTCCTCTTCCCCCCTCATCACTTCCTCCCACCTCACCCCTTCTTCTCCTCCCTTCCTCATACCCCCCCCCCTCCCTAAGCGCTTCTCTGACTGTTCCCATGACGTTTGGTTCAGGGTTAGCGAGGTTAATGTGAGAGTCCCGTGCTGCCCCGCCCTACCCCCCCCCCCCCCCCTTCCATCATTCAACCTTCCTCCAATCCCCCTTCCCACTATCAAACCCTTCTCCCTCTGAGCCATCTTCTAATCGTCCTCCATACTTCACCACATTCCATCTTCCCCTCTCCAAACTCCCGCTTCCCTTCCATTTTAATTTGCTGGGGCAAATCTGGTAATTGGCTAGTTCTACTAACAGGAAGATAACATTATTTACTATATAGCTACAAACACAAAAGCAAGATATTAAATAGGTACAGAACATCACTTTTGTTTATACAAAAATGGAATAAAAAGTCACACAATAAAGTTACAATAATACACAGAATATACTGTATATATACACAATCTACACTGCTGGTTGAAACAAACTTTTACTTGAGTTATAGCTAGAAGGGAGCGCGTGTGGTTTATAGCCGCATGCTCTAGAATGCAAGCTGTAGACGTGCGTGAATGTATTTATGCAATTATTTATTAATGCGGGTTCGTAGATTCAGCAAACTTTAGTTTTTGTTAGACACGATTATATATAGCACTTTATTACACATGGAAATGGTGAAATACTGTTTTGATTATTTATGTTTTGACGAAGTTAGTCTATACTGTATAGTTATCACAAGTTCACGTTTTCTCTTTACTATAATTCCTAGATCAAGTTAATCATAAAAGAAAATTAATTATAATGGAATCACTAAAATAGAGGTGTACGCGAGCGAGTGTTGGCATGTTTTCGCAATTAACTATCTACTACTTAACTCCCAACGAGCGGGCTGTCTTGTTATCACCGTAGCACCTGGCGGGTATATTTACAGATAATGAGCTTCATTCCATGCTCTTTTCCATGCATAAGCAAGAGCCAGAGCGTAATACAATTATATATCTGTGAAAGGGCGATAATAAAGCTTTCCAATGACACCTGAACCATCCTTGTACGACCACGGGTTCTCGTGCAACGATCGTGCAACCGGAGGTGAAAATACCCTTAAATGAGATATTTTTGCTGAATTTATCCTTGTTGAGAGCATTAGGGAGGCAGGGACGAGATACAGTAGGCCTCAGTGACGGCCACGTAGCAGTGGCGAGCGGTCCGAAGTCGCCTATCGTTAACGCTCGGTTTCTCTCTCATAGCTCATAATGGCCTCAAAATGGCACCCGTCATATGATGGGCGCCGCAGGGGTGGCCAATATTCTCTCTCCCATCATATATGACGAACACCGCGAGTTGAGGGTTAATCTTCTAAATTATGCCGAAGCTGGAATGCTCGATCATAATAAGAAAATTAACTAGTGAAACACAAGGATAGGAATATCTGTTTTGTTCTCCCTGAAGGGGAACAATACTAAAAAGCAAAAAGGGAATCTAACAATTAGAGACACACTATGCATAATTATACGTTAATGATTTCCCTAGTGTCAGAGGGGAACTCAGTTATTTTTCTTTTGGGTGGTGTACTGGGTATAGATTTCTACACTTGTCTTTCTTGAGTGTCTGGTTGGGCCTGAACCTCTTGCTAGAACTTGCCGTCTTCTGTGTTTCTCTGCTTAAAGGCTAGGTCTCGGACCACTAGCTGTACAGTACTTGGTTTAGTACCACATGGGAAAGGGTAGAGGGGAGTCTTGACTGCTGTTGATCTAGTCTATGACCTAGAGAGTGAGCATCGAGCCTCACTATTTCACTATCTTGCACTGGTGTTGGTATCGAATGCAATGGGTCTGTCTTTTGACCAGACTTACTAGTGTCTAACTTAACAGTTGACATGAGCACTTTTTACCATCAGTCTTCAGACCTGAGGGGATAGTTTCAAACATAGCAAGATTACCAACAACTCTTGGTAATCTTGCTACGTTGCACTACCAGTCTTTGGACCTGGTGCCTAGTATTGAACTTAGTATTCCCAATCTCGTAACTAGGATTGTTCCAGTCTTCAGATCTGGAGGCGCAAGTATCGAACCTAGTTGGCTTATTTTTGCCAGGTTGAGTGACAGTCTTTCCTAGTTCTGCGTATGCTGGTTTGAATCCTGTGCGAGCTAGAAGGGCACAATCTGATGTTGTTGTTCAGGCGGCCACCGACGGCATTCTTGTTTTTCGTTTGGCCGTATGGGGGAGTCTGCGCACTTAAAGGGTGCACTAGTCCACTCTCCTTGGTCTTTATATTTCCTTGTGGCGTGGTACTGGTGGAGGTCTGTACTGCTGCATTTTGCATCGTGGGCATAAAACATTCCCAACTCTCGTTCATCCCTCCCCCCCCCTCACTCTCATTCCTCCAATCCCTGTTCCCTCTCCTCAGCCCACCCTCACATACACACATTCTTAACCTCTTCATAGGTTTTAACTAATTCCTATGTAACTAATCTCGTACTCCAATCATACAATATCTCGTTCCATACATAAAATCATGGGTACTAACACTTGTATGCGACTTTACAAATAGACTACAAGTTTTAAGGAACTAATGTGATATCAAGTACTTTTTCACTCTGTTCCTTAATCTTCAATTAACATAGAACTGGCAAACTATTTGTATATGTTTAAGAATAAGGGTGATATACTGAACACCCTTAAGAACCTGGCTTAAATATGCTCTAATCACATCTGATTCATCCCCAAAATTCAATACTTATGATGTTTTTTGTTTCATTCAATATGGTTTTAGTATGGTAGTAGTAGTAGGCGGAGTAGTTGGAGTAAGCACAAGCCCCAAAACTCTGGGGAACGTTGTCCCTGAAAGAGGTTGTATATCTGTGTGCATGTGTGCGTGTATAGGAGTGTTGTGATTGTGCTAGATCCACCGGCCTGAAACTACACCTGGACTGGCCTTCAAACTTTCCTGCGTGTGGCTGCCACCAGAGGGCCAGCAGCCATATTGGATCACTAAAGTATCGGAATATATCTCATAAGAACATTGATGGGTCATGGGTATCATTCTCATAAATTATCACAAGGTGTGATACTTGCAGCAGGAACATTTGTCAGCCAGAGTGGACAGAAGGGTGCTGAGCTGGTATGGTCATGTTGAACGAATGGGAGATGAAAGGCTTACAAAGAGAATATGTGAGTCAGGTACAAGGGGAGATAGAAGGGCAGGAAGACCCCCATTGAGATGGAGAGACTGTGTAAGAAAGGCTTTGGATGATAGAGGAATGACTATAGATCAGGCAGGGGAAGTGGTGGTGGACAGGAGTGAATGGAGAATGCTTGTGTTGAGTGAACACGTGGTCATTTGGAGTGAGGGGTCGGGCGCAAGTTGGACTAGATAATAGTCCATCAGGCGCCTGGCCCGGGGAGACGATTAATATGAAGGGTGAGCCTGGAAGTGTGGTGGGAGGGCTTGTGGCTTTGGCTCCGCTGCATGTCTGCCTGCCGAGATCGGAACCTCTCCGGGTGGTCGGGGGCCGGGGGAGTGCTGGAGCGACCTTGGTGACCCTGGTCTCTGGGTCTTCTCCTGGGTGACCTGGATGTGTGTAAGTTTGTGCTTTTTATCAGTGTTTATTTGTTGTTTTATGTTGTTTTTGTGTTTTCCCTGTTCTTGCTCTGTCTTGATTCGGCTACCCCCAAATATGGGGATTGGGCCTGAGCATATAGATAGATAGATAGATAGTGATACTTGCGCCGATAGGCATGCTAGAATAAATGCCTATTCAAATTATTGCATCCTCATACTAAGTGTAGTGTAGTAGTAGTAAGGTTAGTAACAAGGGTGTATAATTGAGGGGCTTGGGTCAAGGGCGACCTTGGGCAACTATTTCTCCGTAAATTATGTGTTAAAGATTAGTTATACACCAGAGTGAACGATTGCACATGTATCTCGATATAAAGCATCTTGGAATATTTGGTTATTACGTATTATATTTGAAAAGGGGTTAATGATGGAGTATGCAACAGGCTGCTTTGGGGTGAACGGTCCGAGTGTTCCCTAAACTGACTGCACACCAGCTTTAGTGGGCATGTGTTCTGAATCGTATTTCAAAGATTTAATGCATTATGCTTACAGTATATGCATTTGTTCCTTGTTAAATAAGTTCTATTAATTTATTTATATTTATGATATAACATTTTTCACCACATTAAAACATTGAATCAGCCATGAGTTATCAAGTAATAAGTATGGGTCCTGGGGGCTATATTGAAACTGTGGGGGCAGTGTTTGGCGGCGAGAGAAGACAAATACTGGTGTCGTGAAATATTCGTCCCTTTGATATTTCTCCATGGTAAAGCAGCCACAATGCGGCCTATGCTTCTACATTCGTGCCTAATCACAATTCTATTTCAATGAATTGGATTAACTAACCTAATGCAATAAAATTAAGTAAAAACACATCCAAGTAGAATCGTGATTAGCCACGAATGTAGAGGCATAGTGGCTGCGGCCATGGGCTCCCTACGCCTTGTTGTTTATGTGCTCCAATATGGCCACTGGCCCCTTAGAGCGCAGGGGAGAAGGTCAGTCCAGATAATGTTTCAGGTCAATGGCTAGATTGAAGTATTACCAATAGATCTAGTGGTAAATTAGCTAAATTGGCAACTCTGTAAGGTCCTCTTAAATCCCACCCTCCTCCCCAGTGACCAAAATAAGTCTTTCAGACAGTGTTTACATGGGAGTTGCTGTTGGTCCCCGGGCGTGCAGAAGTCCCCGGTGTTTTGGCACAATCTACTGCTTTATTTGGGGAAACTCTCATCGGCCCTGGTGATCATCTGCTGCGTTGGTGGTTCTACTCCCTCTCCCCCCGGCTTCATCCCCTTCCTTCATGCTGCCCAGCTTCACCTTCGTCGTCCTCTGCTCATCCATCTGTGATGGCCTCTCCGTCCTGCGCCATCCTTGTTTTCCTCTGGTTGGTGGGGTCCAGCGCCTCCTTGGAGCTATGACCTGTGGCTTGCCCGCTGTAGGGACATGGCCCCAACCATGATTGGCACTGGACCTGGCACAATCTTTGAGTTTCTTCGGGGTTCCTTTGTTGGCCCCATTTTCTCTGTCGGTGCCCTGGGCCACCTTCGGGCTCTTGGGGTTGTGTTCGGTTCCCCGTCCTCGTTTCTTCTCTTCGTCACGTATCTTCTTCCTGCCAGGTGTCATCATTCATCGTTTCACCTTCCCATTCCATACTTCGTGCCCTTGGAGTGTTGCTGCCCCTCTGCAACCCCTCTTGGTTCCCCGAAATTTGAGCCTCCTTCCTGGGAGGCCGCTGCGATCTGACCTAGACCGTGACAGTCTTAATTGGGCCTGCCCACACAGCCCTTCAATTAAGAATCAAGATCAGTATTTACATTTTTCAAGGGTACCTTGATAATGTAAAGTCTCAGAAACCTAGCATATATACGCCGTCTTGACTCTTGTACTGGTACTGTATCCCATAATACGTCATTATCTGTACTTTTTATTATTAACCTTATGCTACTTATATTATTATATTATTACGTCTTTCTCTATTACTGCCCTCTCATTTCTTACTAACTTAGAGGTCGGAAATGGATGGAAAGAAGGAGAGGATAGGAGTACGAAGAGACGCAAGGAAAGAGTAGGAGAAAATTATGGGAAGTAGAATAGGAATAGGCAATGGTAGAGAGGAATTGATAGGAAAAATTATAATTTAAAATCTGCAAAATAAACAAAACAGGAACAACACAATACAAAGACAAAAGAACTTATCAAAATCACTATGTGGAAATAACGATTTAACGATATAATGACCACATGTATAAGGTAGCTAAGACAATGACGATGTAAATATTCGTTTAGTAATTCCGTCTATCATTCCCTATTTCTATCCTTCTCTTCATACCTCTATCCAATTATTCTCTCCCTCCACTATTTCACATTCCTATCCTATTGTCTCCTCCATTTTCTCGACCCCTACCTCTATCTACTATTTCTACTACCCTATATTCTCCCTACGTATCTGTTCATTATCCAAGCCATATACCCTTCTGTCCATGACCGTAGCCCCGTACACCCTTGCCCCAAATGTCAGACACCTCCCCTATATAACGTTGTTATTCTCAAGTACAAAGATCTTCATTTATATTCATACAGGCATTTGCATTTCATTAAGACAGGGCCTTCATACACATGCACGCTGGAACGCACACACACACATATACACGTACACGGGTCGCTGTGGTCCAGTGGTTTTAGGCGCTGTATTTCGCACTGACCGCGTGGGGCCGGGGCAAGGGTTCGAGCCACCATCAGAATCCTAAAGTTTGTATTGTGGTTCCTTCCTAACCAAACTGCTATCAGCCTGTGTTAGCCTACATAATTATCTTCTCACCAATACAAAGTGCATCTGCATATGTACTTGGTGGGAGGCCAGGCACCTCACGGTCGCCAAAGGTCGCACGTGACCTCGTAGTTAAGGTAGAATAAGTATAGTACTGTACCTAGGTTTAAGAAATACTGTAGATTTTCAGCCTCATGGCTGCAATGAACAATAAACCGACAATTATTAGTATTATGGTAGCACATACATACATACACACTCACGGACACACTCGCACAGGCACACACGCCTATATACAAATGCACGCGCGCGCTCACACATACACGCGTCTCTTTCCATATACTGTACCATACATAAACCTACATGAAAATACAATGACTGACTCTCTCTCTCTCTCTCTCTCCTACACACGTATTTATCAGTGCCCGTGTTTAAGGTCAGCAGTAAGACATAGAATACAGTCTCTGGCTCTGTCTTGTGGCTTTGTCTTTCTTACCTCACGGACACACACAGATAAGACGATACGGTATGCACGAAAAACACCCACCCTCTCTCTCTCTCTCTCACACACACACACGAAGAGAATGCTATATATATTCTAGTTCTCTCTCTCTCTCTCTCTCTCTCTCTCTCTCTCTCTCTCTCTCTCTCTCTCTCTCTCTCTCTAACAAGCATAGGCTACACAAGATAATTCCATATATAGCTTATCTCTCTCAATCATATACAGTATATCCGGCCAACAACCCACCCACACAACCCTCTCTCCACCTTCCACAGGTATACATTGTTATGATTGTCGGAGTCAACAACAGGTTCTTAAGTTGACCAATGTTGGCTTTTAAGATTGTAAATGATCTCATTTATTGGTAGAGTGAAGTACTGACTCCAAAACGTAGAACAACATAATATATTTAACAAAATATATAAACTTGAGATTTTTTTTTTTTTTCTTGTTCAATTTGCAAACGAAACTGAAATATGATCAAGGTTCACCTTGGTTGTATTAATGATGATCAAGGTTCACCTTGGTTGTATTAATGATGATCATGGTTCACCTTGGTTGTATTAATGATGATCATGGTTCACCTAATGATGATCATGGTTCACCTTGGTTGTATTAATGATGATCATGGTTCACCTTGGTTGTATTAATGATGATCATGGTTCACCTTGGTTGTATTAATGATGATCATGGTTCACCTTGGTTGTATTAATGATGATCATGGTTCACCTTGGTTGTATTAATGATGATCATGGTTCACCTTGGTTGTATTAATGATGATCATGATTATACAGTAAATTGGTCACAAAAACCACGTGACACTGATTTGTACACGAAGGGATAGTAAGATACACAATAGTTGTCCAGAGTCAGCTCTGGAGTGAACTGCCGAACAAAAGGAAGACTAAAGCCGGTATCACACGAGCGCTATTTCCCTCAACAATTATCCTCAACACTGGTCTGGCAGCTTATGAGGCCAACATTTACAATATTTCGGTTACCTAAATTCATCTACCAACAGTTTAGTTTCCGATACCAGTGCAAAATAGTCCAGAAATGTTGCCAGACATATGTTGATCATCGAATGTTGACTATAAAAGCTCTCGTGTGATACCGGCTTAACTGGAGTTTGAGTTTAGCATAACAGAATGAAGCAGTGAAACTTGAAATAAGACATGTGAACAGCCTAGCCTAATGAGATTGTGAATTCATAGTATTGAAGTCAGAAAGGAAACTAATTGGACTGACGAACATCCAAATGAACCTTGAAACAGTGTAGAACAAAATGAACCTTGAAACAGTGTAGAACAAAATGAACCTTGAAACAGTGTAGAACAAAATGAACCTTGAAACAGTGTAGAACAAAATGAACCTTGAAACAGTGTAGAACAAAATGAACCTTGAAACAGTGTAGAACAAAATGAACCTTGAAACAGTGTAGAACAAAATGAAGCATTACAAAATGCTATTAACCGGTGAACCCCAAACTTAAACCAAACTGTATTTGTACAAACATTTAAACACAATATATAAGAAACCTCACTATATAATAATAGATGTGTGACAACATCCTTCCACCTATATAATAAACCTCACTATATAATAAACCTCACTATATAATAATAGATGTGTGACAACATCCTTCCACCTATATAATAAACCTCACTATATAATAAACCTCACTATATAATAATAGATGTGTGACAACATCCTTCCACCTATATAATAAACCTCACTATATATAATAGATGTGTGACAACATCCTTCCTATATAATAAACCTCACTATATATAATAGATGTGTGACAACATCCTTCCACCTATATAATAAACCTCACTATATAATAATAGATGTGTGACAACATCTTCCAAATAATAAACCTCACTATATAATAATAGATGTGTGACAACATCCTTCCACCTATATAATAAACCTCACTATATAATAATAGATGTGTGACAACATCCTTCCACCTATATAATAAACCTCACTATATAATAAACCTCACTATATAATAATAGATGTGTGACAACATCCTTCCACCTATATAATAAACCTCACTATATAATAATAGATGTGTGACAACATCCTTCCACCTATATAATAAACCTCACTATATAATAATAGATGTGTGACAACATCCTTCCACCTATATAAACCTCACTATATAATAATAGATGTGTGACAACATCCTTCCACCTATATAATAAACCTCACTATATAATAATAGATGTGTGACAACATCCTTCCACCTATATAATAAACCTCACTATATAATAAACCTCACTATATAATAATAGATGTGTGACAACATCCTTCCACCTATATAATAAACCTCACTATATATAATAGATGTGTGACAACATCCTTCCACCTATATAATAAACCTCACTATATAATAATAGATGTGTGACAACATCCTTCCACCTATATAATAAACCTCACTATATAATAATAGATGTGTGACAACATCCTTCCACCTATATAAAACCTCACTATATAATAAACCTCACTATATAATAATAGATGTGTGACAACATCCTTCCACCTATATAATAAACCTCACTATATAATAAACCTCACTATATAATAATAGATGTGTGACAACATCCTTCCACCTATATACACACACACACACCACAAAAGCCAACATACAGACAGGCACAACCTTTCCCTTCAGCTCTCACATACACAAACACACTTACTCCCACACACCAAACAACGCACACACTCATACATACATAATAAAGAACATTCCACCCACAGTCTCTCCTACCTACCCACACCGACGCACTTACACACGCTAATGTAAACCCTTTCTGTAATATAGGCGTTTTCTCCATTTAATTTTGTTAACACTAGACGACTTTATATAGCTTAAGTCACGGTAGCCGAGCACGCTTAGTCACTGTACAGGGTGTGCTAGCTCTGGTGTCGGGGGTTCTATCCCACCCGCCAGCAGGGAAAGTTTC
This sequence comes from Paralithodes platypus, assembly GCA_032716605.1. Lineage (NCBI taxonomy): Eukaryota > Metazoa > Arthropoda > Malacostraca > Decapoda > Lithodidae > Paralithodes > Paralithodes platypus. The sequence continues at coordinate 1,976,714 of CM064494.1, read as the reverse complement.
TCTCAAAATGTTCCCTGTCCATGAAGGCTAGGTCTGGACGGACCAGTCTCGGGGGATCCCCAATTTCCCTGCTCACGTCCTACTCCCTCGGGGGTATATAGGCTTTCTCTTAGTAGATAGGATCAATATGTTTATCCCTTAGTATAAGATCTAGGTTAAGTCTGTATGTTCAGCCTCTTTGGCTGCCGACTCGAAATAAACCGATTATTATTATTATTATTTATTATTATCTATCAATGGAAGGGGCAAATTCGATCCCAATCAACCCTTTAATTCCCTCAGGTCCTTCCTAATCTTAATAAACTCGTCTATTAAGAGCCCAAATGAAATTAGGGAGTGCATCATGGTATACTGAAAGGGTTAACCAGAATACATACAAATAACGTGATCGCAGTGAAGAGGATAAGTAAGAAGTTGGTACAGTCACTTATAACTATTCAGGGGCATTTTTGTGTATTAAAATATGCAAATATGACCATCGAGACTAGTCAACAGAATACTTGTAGCTTAGCGTAAGAATGTGGCGACCCCATCGCCCATCACCTTTGTGGCGCAGATAGCTCATGGAGGTTGGAACTGGGAATCCCACTTTCAGAATTTACTCTTACTAATGGATCAGCAAGCCTCGGAGCTGAGCCCTGTGCCTGCTGTGTTCCCAGTACAGTAAGATAGGCACGTATGGCTGTGTGGTATGTAAAACAATAAACAATCAGAACAAAATATAATGGAAGTACCGGTAGTGAATGTATTAATGAAAAGAAATATGGATGTTCTTGGCATTTGTGACACAAAAATTAAAGGAAATGAGGTAGAACAGTAAACAGTATAGGAACGCTAAAAGCAGTAACAAGAAATAGGGTGGTCAGTATGGAAGTGAAGAAGTCCTTGCATGACAGTGTGGTAATCCCGACACTGACTTACGGAAGCGAAGCATGGACGTTGGTTGAGAGACTCAGACCAAGAGTGAGAGCAGTGGAAATGAATTACTTAAGGAGTGCGTGCGGAGTTACATGAAGGGATAGACAGACTAATGAGGAAGTAAGAAGGAGGTGTGGTGTGGAGGTAGATGTGCTGGAAAGTGTGAAAAGGAACAACTTGAGATGGTTCGGCCATATGGAACGTATGGAAAGCGAGAGAATGACTAAGAGGGTGTACAAGAGCGAGGTGGAGGGACAGAGGGGGAGAGGTAGACCGAATATGAGGTGGAAGGATGGAGTGAGGAACTACATGAACGAAGGCGGTGCTGGTTGGGGGGAGGGGCGTCGACTGACTGGGGACAGAGGTGCATGGGGGCGGTTCGTTCGTGGCCACCCCTTCGGGGATCACGGCGTCAGGCAATAGATAGATAGATAGATAGGTAGAACAGTGGAATGGGAATGGTGTGAAGTGTGTAAGGGCGGGAATGGGAATGGTGTGAAGTGTGTAAGGGCGGGAATGGTGTGAAGTGTGTAAGGGCGGGAATGGTGTGAAGTGTGTAAGGGCGGGAATGGTGTGAAGTGTGTAAGGGCGGGAATGGTGTGAAGTGTGTAAGGGCGGGAATGGTATGAAGTGTGTAAGGGCGGGAATGGTGTGAAGTGTGTAAGGGCGGGAATGGGAATGGTGTGAAGTGTGTAAGGGCGGGAATGGTGTGAAGTGTGTAAGGGCGGGAATGGTGTGAAGTGTGTAAGGGCGGGAATGGTGTGAAGTGTGTAAGGGCGGGAATGGGAATGGTGTGAAGTGTGTAAGGGCGGGAATGGTGTGAAGTGTGTAAGGGCGGGAATGGTGTGAAGTGTGTAAGGGCGGGAATGGTGTGAAGTGTGTAAGGGCGGGAATGGTGTGAAGTGTGTAAGGGCGGGAATGGTGTGAAGTGTGTAAGGGCGGGAATGGTGTGAAGTGTGTAAGGGCGGGAATGGTGTGAAGTGTGTAAGGCGGGAATGGTGTGAAGTGTGTAAGGGCGGGAATGGTGTGAAGTGTGTAAGGGCGGGAATGGTGTGAAGTGTGTAAGGGCGGGAATGGTGTGAAGTGTGTAAGGGCGGGAATGGTGTGAAGTGTGTAAGGGCGGGAATGGTGTGAAGTGTGTAAGGGCGGGAATGAATGTAAATTAATTGGGTAACAAGGGAGTAGGTCTGCTAATGAACGAGGAATGAAGTAGAGTAAATTAATGGCTATATATATATATGAACTTAAGTTGCATGTTTGTAAAAGATTAAGTTTGAAAAGGTCGAAAATGGTGGTAGTGATAACATATGCACCTTGTGACAAATGTGACATGGATGAGAAAGACAAGATTCTAGAACACTCTGAATTAAGTGATTGACAGAATGCCAGTGAGCAATATAATGTTTTTTTATGGGTGACTTGAATGGAAGATTTGTCATAGGTCCTGAAAATTACATCAAGGGTGGTTACGGTGTACCAGTCGAAAATTATAATGGTAAAGGACTGAAGGATATTTATAATAAAAGAATATTGTGTATATAAAAAAAAATAAAAAATACAAAAACGTGCATAAAAATATAGAAAGAAAGGATGTCAGAAGCTTGATTGATTATGTGTTCGTAGAAAGAGGAATGTTTGGTGATGTTAGTGACACAATAGCAGTGACAGATTTGAGCGGAGGACTGTCTGATCAAATTATTGTGTTATGCAAGGTGAGGCTGGGAGGAGCAGGGAAGAAATTTAAGAGAAGTAAATGTAATGCTGAAAGAATAAAAATGGAAAGAATGAAAAAATATGATGTAGCATAAGAATATAAGCAATGTGTGGAAGATGAATTAAGTGCATATGACATGGATGGAATGGAGATTGAAAGTGTGTGGAAAATATATAAAGAGTTATAGCCTGCCTGGTGAAGAATGCTAAGGATGTAATAATATGGTGTGTGTAAGATCACGGATGGAAAGAAAGGGACAGCATGATGGGATGAAAAAGTTAAAAATGCTGTGAAAGATAAAAGAATATGGCTTGTGTGGATGTATAATACGAATTGTGAAGAAAGTAAATGGGAGTACAGTCGCGCTAATAAGTCATGTCCCAGCTGTCATTACGTTTGGCTTGCTCTGTGCTGTATTAATGTCTGTCAGCTGTTGAATAGGGTGGGTAAGTGTAAATATTGTGCATACCAATTATTGATCAAAACATAATTGGTGCCGAGACATCACTTATTCGCGCGACTGTACAAAGAGAGCAACAGCATGGTAAAGAAACTGGTTAAGGAAAACACAGAAAGTAAATGATGATTCGGGAAAGAGAATTAATGAAAACTTTGCGGAGAATGAGAAATTATTTGAGAAAGAAGTGTGTAAATGTACAGTAGGAAAGAATGTGGTCAGGAATGTGAGCATGTGAAAGATGGAAGAGGAAATATAATTACAGAAGAAGAGCAGATAAGGAAGAGACGAAAGGAATATTTTGAAAGATTAATGAATGGAACAGGGCAATTGTCAATGAAAGAGGTTTGTTAGATATGCCACGTGAGAGACATGTAGAAAGAGGGGATATATTGAGAGTGGAAGGCTAGAGAATAAAGTACAGAAATAGAAGAATAGAAAAGCTGCTGGTGTGGATGAAATACAGTGTAAAGTTACAAGGAATGGAGATGAGAGACCAATGGAATGGTTATGGAAATTGTGTACATAAGCCTCGATAAATGGAGTGGCGCTAGTGAATTAGAAGAGAGGAATAATAACTACACTGTATAAATGTAAAGGTGAACACAACAAATGTATGTGTCACAGAAGTATTAGCCTGCTGACTGTGGCTGGCAAGGTATATGCTAGAATAATGATTGACAGAGTGAAAGAGATTACCGATGGAAAAGGGCGGTTTTCGAAGTGGTAGAGAATGTGTGGATCCGATTTTTGCAGTGAGACAGATGATACATAAGGGATGTGAGAAAGATCAGAGGGTATACATGACAGTCTGGATGGAAAGAGAGAGATTGTGTAGTGCCTATACTCTGTTTCTTTTCAGCTGACGATAAATTGAATTCCTTGGCAGCTAATTTATCGATACATAATGGGAAAATATGAAACAACTATGTCTCTGCATCATAGTAAGACCAAGTATAGATAATTACCACCATATTTCACTACAAAATCTTTATAATAACTGATAAAATTATCTTGAGGGGAACTTTCCGTTTTACCATCAGTTAAAAAGAAACAGACTATAGTGCCTACACTCATTGCAGAGGAGTGTGTAAAACACGATCTGTAGAGCTATTTACAACTTTAGAGTTCTGAACTTCTTCAAATTTAATTTTCATTCATGGTTGCGTGTTGTATTCCTATTGAAGTTAAACATTTCGTTGTAATTCATGAAGCAAACCCTGTCTGAGCCATTTCGATGTAATGGTATTGGTCATTACACCATTTTCTGTGTGTACATAGTCGGATTTTGATCATTACAGCATTTTATACAGTAATTCAGTTATAAGAGCAATTTAATGTATCTGAGAGTGGAAGCTATAAATGTAGAAGTAGGCTTTGTATGTAAATCAATTTGTCTCTCTCTACATTCCACTTTCACTAAAAGGAGGAAATGCTAGACACCCCTAGCACTCACCATTGCCCTGTGGTAATTACCTAGGCCGATTTGGAGACTCTTCCAAAACGCAACAAAAACCATATCATCGTGTAGGATATGCAAGCGCGCATCTAACCATATACAATATATATAAATACCCAAAAGATGCGTGGTTGAGGTGTTACGGTGGTCCATAGTTGAAAATGTACAAAGGAGTACAAAGGAGTACAAAGGAAATCAAGCAACAACAGATCTAGTGACCCTTCTAGGTTGCTTGTCCTCCAAAACACTGAGGATCAAGTGTCCAAACAGTGGTTTAGAGTGGGTAAGGGAACATTGGAAAGGGAAATACTGCCCTGGAACTAATGTCCGTGGCAGGATTAGGAAGTTAGTAGGGGACAGATGGGTTAGTAACTGAGGGGGGGATAAAATAAAGTTATTCATTTACAAACGCAGTCAGTCGCGGGTTTGATGCGAGATATTTGTCTAGGCGGAGTTTAAATGAATCAACGGTGATGCAGTCTATAACGTTTCGGGGAAGCCCATTCCACAAGTTGACAACTCGATTGAAGAAGAAATTCTTAGATTCGTGTGAGTTAAAAGATTTACCAATAATTTTGCAACCGTTTCCCCCGTGTAATTAGATTGGTCGATAGTGAAGTACTTACTACAGTTCATATTGTCGATGCCTTTGATGATTTTGAACACTTGAATTAAGTCACCTCTTAATCTGCGCTGGGTTAAAGGAAATAGATTTAATTCTCTAAGACGCTCTTCGTATGGTTTGTTCTTTAGGCTAGTTATCATTTTGGTAACTCTACGTTGAACTCGTTCTAGCTTGTTTATATCTTTTTGGTAATAAGGGCACCAGGATTGAACGCAGTATTCCAGAAGAGGGCGGACTAATGAATTGTAAAGGGTTAGGATAACTTCTTTGGATTTATGCTCAAATGACCTGCCTATAAAGCCAATTATTTTGTTTGCCTTCTTAACAACTTCTGAACATTGTTGACTCGGTTTTAGGTTACTCGATATTGTTACTCCCAGATCGGTTTCTCTGTTTACATTCTTAAGCTGAGTGCCATTCATCGAATAGTTTGCTTTCTCATTTAGGTATCCGATATGTAGTACTTTACATTTATCCGCATTGAAACTCATTTGCCAAATTTGGGCCCAACATGACAATTTATCTAGATTGTGTTGCATATCGTCAACTTGTTCTTTTGAGAGTACGCTATTTGCAATTTTTGTATCGTCAGCAAATTTTGAGATTGTACAGGTGAGACCCTCATCTATGTCGTTGATGTAAATTAGAAAGAGAATTGGTCCTAGTACCGATCCCTGGGGTACCCCGCTACTTGCATTGGTCCATTGTGATGCCTTACCGTTTATGACTACTCTTTGCTTTCTGTCGCTGAGCCAATTTTCTATCCATTTCAACACACCGTCTTGTATTCCATGCGCTTTTAGTTTTAGCAGTAAACGTTTGTGGGGAACTTTGTCAAAGGCCTTTTGAAAATCAAGGTATATAATATCTACAGCTTTACTCTCATCGTAGAGGTTGAGGATATCGTGGAAGAAGTCTAAGAGGTTTGTTAAACAGGAACGTTTTTTACGAAAGCCGTGTTGAGTATCTTTAAGTATGTTATTTTCCTCTAAGTGATTTACGAGTCTGTCTCGTATGACCGTTTCTAGCATTTTTACATACAACTGAGGTTAAGCTAATTGGACGATAGTTACTGGGTAGGGATTTGCTGCCTTTTTTGAATATCGGTGTTACGTTGGCTAGCTTCCACTGATCGGGCATAGTTCCAGACTGCAAGGATTTATTGAATAGTAATGTCAGTGGTTTAGAGAGCTCATCCTTAGCTTCCTTTAGAACTCTAGGCGAGATTGTATCAGGTCCAGGCGTTTATTTACCTTGAGTTTATCTAAACAATTCAATACTTCTCTCTCTGTAACGGTGATATTGCTTAGAACATCTGAATTATCAATCTGAATCGGCGATGGTGTAGGGATATCACTGAGGTCTTCTGTTGTAAAAACTGATGCAAAGAAGGTATTGAGGGCATTACTCATTTGTTCTTCGTCTTTGGTGTATTCTCCATTTTCATCGACTAACGGTCCAACAGTTGAAGTAACAACTTTTTTCTTTCTGATATAACTATAGAATTCTTTCGGGTTTGTTTTACTTTGATTCGCAATATGTAACTCTAAGGTCTTTTTACTTTGCTTAATTAACTTTTTGGCTTTGCGTCGTAGCTCTACAAATTTCAGCCGTTCTTCGTCATTTTGTGAGGATTTTAATCTATCATTAGCAAATTTTTTAGCAAGCAGGCAGTTTGAAATATCTTTATTCCACCATTTGGGCTTATTATTATGGCCTGGACGCCGAGTTTTGATGGTATGCAGTCTTGCACTGCTTTTAGGTAAGTGGCTTCGAATAACTTCCAAGATGTATTTATGTCGTTATTGTGAATTAAAAAGCTCCAGTCAGTTTCTTTAAACATAGCTCTAAGTTTATGGAAGTTTGCTTTCTTGAAATTAGGGACTTTTTCGATGCTACTATTTGGTTCGTTACTAGTAAACTTTAAAGTGAAAGTTATCGTACGATGGTCGCTGTTACTGAATTCATCACCAACATTCAAATTCTCTATTAATTCTTCTTTTGTTGCAAGTACAATGTCAAGAACGTTATTACCACGGGTCGGCGTTCCAACAAATTGATAAAGCGAACTCTCTTGCAAGTTCGTATACAAGTCATGTCCGGAGTGTGAAGTAAGAGTATCGCCCCACTTGGTCACAGGTAAATTAAAGTCGCCAAAAATTACGGTATCTTGTGAGTTACTTACATCTGCAATTTGTTCGTAATTTCTCGGTCAGTTTGCACTGATTGAGCTGGAGGTCGGTATATTAATGCAAGTCTTATTTTTGTACCTTTATTATTCTATTAGCACAAAAGATGCGTCGACGTTCACAATTTGAGGTTTTGACAAGAGGGTAGGGTTAAGACTTTCTTTGATATAAAGTAAAACGCCACCTCCATTTCGATTTATTCGGCTTTTCTCAAACATTACATAACCGGGAAGTGAATACTCTGCTAAAAAGTCTCTATCTTCTGTATTGAGCCAAGATTCTGTTATGTGATGCTAAATCGGCAACGAGCGGCTGTGCGTATGAAAGTATTGATCGGGTGGAGGGAGGAGTAGGGTAGAGGCAAGATGGGAGGCAGTAAATGTCATTGGATTTTCACCTCTATAACCCTGACAGTCACAATTGTTGTTTTAGTTATTTGGAGTGTTTGTTGACGTGTTTGACATCTCTTCTTTCGAGAGGAGCGTCGCAGCCCACCAGTAAAACCTCTCGAGAGGATTGTTGCAGACGCTGGGTTAAGCAACACAATCCCACCCCTTCTCTGTGCAACTCTCCGATCCAAGAGTGAAACGTATTCTCAGTCTTTTTTTTGTTCAACAGCTGAGCTCTGGAACTCCCTCCCAGAATCAGTCTTTCCCTCATCCTATGACATAAATTACTTCAAACTCAGTGTGTCCAGGCATTTTAGCTCGAACGTCCCTTGATTTTGGCCCTGTCACTCTTTCAACTCTGGGGGAGGCACTCGTTACAGGCAGTTCTGCCTTTTGTCTCCCTCAATCACATAGAAAAGAAAAAAAAGCATCTCAAAGTCCATTCCAGTGAGATTTTCAAGAAAAATATGTACTGTATGCTATAGTACAATACACTCATTGCAAAGTAAGCAAAATGCTGGTCGCGCTTCTTTGAGAGAGAGAGAGAGGCTTGACTTGACTTTTATTAATTATTTACGCCCCTTAGTTTTTACGTGAGCAAACAATATAGCATGGTTCAATATATTTCAGTGATACAGATATCACCTCCTGGGGATAGGGGCCCATGCACTGGCTGCAGTGGATAAAGAATACTTGGCAGTCTAAGGAAAGGAAAGTTCCGAACAACAAGCATCCTCATGGGCTCCGGCGACCATGGAGGAGAGCCAGCTGGTTTGGGGAAGGGCCTGCGACCCAACCCCACAAAAACCAAAGCAGTCACCACACACAATGTAGGAAAATATATTTAAGTAGTTTAAGGGGTCAGAGCTATTATCTGCGAGTGTACATTCCTGAACAAAAATAGCTGCACACCCATTTCTAGCAACTGCATACCCAGACGAAACAACACATTGCTTAAGTATTTGTTAGCTGTTTCAGAACTATCATTAAATGTTTAATGATGTAAATGGGTGCATACTTATTTTGGCTCACGACTGTACTTGTAAGTCCCCAAGGAGTGTGGAGTAAGTTCATGTACTATATTGCAAAATCACTTACCGGTAATCACTTGCATAATACGAACAATAATAGTGACTTCTTGCCATAAAACGCTCTCTTGGGTATTGTACAGAACAACTACTCCTCGATTACGGGATTCCTGCCCAGCTTATAAAGAAAGCGGGGATCGGCATACTACAAGTGTGTCATGTTATCTACAGAAGCGCAGATTTTTTTATATCAAAAGAGCGGCCGAAGTTTGTATCATAAGCTCAATTTTCACTCACTCTTCTATTAGCCAGACGTTAACGTCTGTTGCTCTGCTCACCACATTGAGGTGGAAGTAGGAGTTTATAGTCAGATATTTTTTGGCCATAGCATCCATGCTGGTCACACACAGTTACATGTATACTCTTGCCATGAAACAGAAACCCAAAGATTTCATTTTCACACAGGGATGGCCCGAGGGGTATGTGATTGTGGGGTGGATGGATCTGAATAATTTCTGCAAACTTTATTAAGCAAAACTAGGGAATTCGGGGAACCAAGAAAGAAGACTGAAAATGTTGCGTGGAATTTAGAGAAGATTTTTAACCTTTAAAGCACGATAGGCCTCACAGAAGTATCTGTATAGCATATGCGATAGGCCTCACGGAAGACAGCCCATGAAAATATAACCCAAAAAAGCCCCACTGGCACTCTTATGGAAGCAATATGTGATTAGGTAGTATAATCACTTCAGTACTTCCTTCCTCTCCCCTATAATTATTAGGTAGTATAATCACTTCAGTACTTCCTTCCTCTCCCCTATAATTATTAGGTAGTATAATCACTTCAGTACTTCCTCTCCCCTATAATTATTAGGTAGTATAATCACTTCAGTACTTCCTTCCTCTCCCCTATAATTATTAGGTAGTATAATCACTTCAGTACTTCCTTCCTCTCCCCTATAATTATTAGGTAGTATAATCACTTCAGTACTTCCTTCCTCTCCCCTATAATTATTAGGTAGTATAATCACTTCAGTACTTCCTTCCTCTCCCCTATAATTATTAGGTAGTATAATCACTTCAGTACTTCCTTCCTCTCCCCTATATTAGGTAGTATAATCACTTCAGTACTTCCTTCCTCTCCCCTATAATTATTAGGTAGTATAATCACTTCAGTACTTCCTCTCCCCTATATTAGGTAGTATAATCACTTCAGTACTTCCTTCCTCTCCCCTATATTAGGTAGTATAATCACTTTAGTACTTCCTTCCTCTCCCCTATATTAGGTAGTATAATCACTTCAGTACTTCCTTCCTCTCCCCTATGTGTCCCAACCTACCCCTCCTTCCCCACTCTTTCTCCCCCCACTTCCCCCCTCCTCAATTATTGGCTATTATTCCTCATATTTTTGTGATTCCTCCCTTTCCCCACACAAAATATAGTGAGTAACACTCCCTCACACTCCTTCCATTTCTCATCCGCGGAAGAGAGCTGCAGGGCCAGTGTGTCTCAAGCACTCTTAGCAAGCAGACGTATGTTGCACGCTATCTCTCGCTACAAATATATGTTTTTCACTAGATATTTGCTGTTTACACATATTTTCTGGTCTTCACTGTTCATATGTTCATCATATAAGTAAAATATACGCACATGGAGAAGAAATAATGCTTTATATGGTATATATAACATATTATGTCAGAATCAGTTATTTTCCGCATACGCGGCACTTTTAAATACCTCAATTACGCCTTCCTCGTGTTTCACTCAATACTGAATAGGTACTTTTTTCAATGATACGGCCAAACTATTCCACTAATTTCTATGTATTTGGTACCAAAACGTTCGGAATTATGAGCCTCACCCAACGCCAAAAATGGTGTTGATCATCCTTGTAGTTCTCAAAATATGAATTGTTAAATGAATTTGAGGTTCTTTCAATATAGCCATAACAAAAACCATGAGTAAGGTAATACCTTTCTCTATAACATTTGTGGAGCATTGGTAGAGGAGTCCATCCAGCAAAGCGCAATATAGACCAGTCAAAGTAGGGCTGGACTTAGAACAAATTGCAATAGAAGGTTTTTTGGCTTTAACTTGTTTATTAGGTCCCTCTGATGAACATATAAAAAGTCTCCAACTTTTGGACACCGGGAAAGTGGTTAATTTGCATAAATTCAAGATGGCCGCCGTCCAAAGCTTCAATTTACAGATAACTTTTTTCTGGTTGCTCCTAGACCCTATAAATGTATTACAAACAACGTTTTTTTGGCTTTAACTTGTTTATTAGGTCCCTCTGATGAACATATAAAAAGTCTCCAACTTTTGGACACCTGGAAAGTGGTTAATTTACAGCCAAATAACCTTACAGCCAAAAACCTTCTATTGCAATTTGTTCTAGGTCAAGCCCTACCTTTACTGCACATTATTGTCTATTACATTTTGCCTAGGCCTATACTAATCCCATCATCTTGTTTCTTGTTTCAACAGATTGGTGCGACATCTACCGAAGCCATGGAAGAAGAGGTGGTGCATAATCCCTGCGGCATTTGCTCAAACACGTTAGACGAAGGAGAAACAGTCAAGCTGAGGGCGAAGGGAGCAGATACTATCAACAAGGCCAGTACTGAACGTGGAACGCCATCAATTACCGTGTCCGAGGGCCAAACGGTCATTGATTGCCGAAAGAAGCATGTCAATACGAAGCCAAATAGAATTCCTGGGAAGCAGAAGAAACGTCCTGAAAACCTGCTCTCTCAGACACCAGACTTTTGTTTTACAGAGAACTGCTTTTTTTGTGGTACAAAAATCTATTTGGACACAAAGCATGATTCAGAAGAAGTGTATCCAGTACGCACCTTCAACTTCAAGGACAATACTTTCTGCATGTGATGCCAGGGCTGATGAGTGGGTGACAATGTTATGCACGAGCAATCAGAGGCCACTTCTTGGTTGACACAGCCTTGAGTTCGATGTGTTAGGCAGGGCATACGGTGTCAACCTCTCAATGGTAGATGAGGAAAGTGACGCATGCAAGGACTTCCAGGAGGCTGCAGATCTTTTGGATAAGCTGTTGCGTGAAGACGTTTCACCGGATGAAGTCTGCAGTAAAGACGTTTTCAACAGAATTTCTGAAAAACTTAAAGCTGAGAAGAGCTCCTTAGCAGAGCATAAGATGGGAAAGCTATGGATTCAATACATGGACATGATTGACCTGCTGCGTCGCTTCCTGAGGGCACTGAGAATGGGCGATTTCCTACTGTACCTCGGAACACTCCAGGAGATGTTGCCGTACTTTGCAGCGTTGTGGTCATAACAATTATGCCAAGTCAGCCCATGTGTACATTCAAGACATGATTGAACTTGAGCAGCTCAACCCAGACATGTTTCTGTCAATTGAACTCCGGTCTATTTGTTGATCCGCCGAAGTGATCGGCTGTGGGCACGACTGCCAAGCGACTTGGTTATAGAGCAGGTTTTGATGCGCTCTTTGAAAACGAATGGTGGATTGACACGTGGTAGGGGCATGTAGGAAACGCAACGCCTGCGCTGGTTACTTGCTATGCCAGCCTGCGCTGAGGTGAGTGAAGTTATGCAAGAACTGACAGGGAAGCATTTCCACACCTCTGAGCAGCACAAAGAAATGACTGAAGCAAGGCGTGAACGAGATAGGAAGGACACAGAGAAGGTTCTCGCATTCTTCAAGGATTATGATCCATTTCAAGAATCAAATGAACTCAGGAATATTGCCAACGGTGTGACAGGACCAGCCTCGGCCAATCCTCATTTACTGTATGAGGTTGGTATGAACTTTGTGCAGAAGATGGAAGGTAGCAATGCTTTTGACTTTTCATTTAGGAAGAAAGATCAAGTTGAGTCGTTGGGTGCAAAGGTTACAATCAGTGCTGAAAAAGTACCAATCGACCCACAGCTCCTTTTCCAGAGGCTCCTCATCTTTGCTAATAACAGGGACTTAGGTGTTGAAGAGGTCTTTGCGTATGAGTTGTCTAGCTACCCTACTGCTCTGTTCGATAAGTGGGGGAGGCTCAGGGAAGCCAATAAACCACAGCTAGGAGATGAGATAGCTGCTGTTGTTCCCAAGTCGTCATTGGAATCATTTGAGGAAGAAAGGACTGTGACCCATGTTCTGGATGGTGGTTCCTTATTGCAAAGGATTCCATGGAAGAAGGGTGACACATTTGAGGACATTGCAAGCATGTACATGAAGCATGTTTCCAAAAACTTTCTCAACCCGGTGGTTGTATTCGACGGTTATAAATCAGGACCTACTACCAAGGACATGACACACAATCGACGATCAAAAGGAGTCTTTGGTCAAAAGGTGATGTTTCACTCCAACCATGCCCCTTCGGTCAAAAAAGGAAAACTTCTTGTCAAACTCGGACAATAAGCAAAACTTCATTGACTTATTGTGTGAAACATTCAAGGCAAATGGAATTGACTGTGTCAATGCGCCAGCAGATGCAGATGTCATGATTGCGAAGAAGGGAATTGAGCATGCAAGGGAAACCGTGACATATGTGATAGGTGAGGACACAGACTTGTTGGTGCTGTTGTGTCATTATGCGGAACGAGGGATGAATGATTTGTACTTCAAGTCGAGCAAGGAAGGTGGGAAATGTTGGCATATTAACTCAGTAGCAGAAGCTCTCGGTGAAAGCATCTGTCGTGTCCTGCCAGTTGTCCATGCACTCTGTGGATGTGACACAACCTCACGACTGTATGGTATTGGTAAAGGGGCTGCCTTGAGGAAAGTGAGGGAAGACAACGGTTTCTTGAAATGTATAGAAGCATTCTGTTGCCAAAGTGGAAGTAAAGACGCGATATCATCAGCTGGTGAAAAGGCCTTGGTTTATTTGTACGGGGGAAAAGGAAATGACACCCTTGACGGACTGCGAAAGACAAAGTTTTGCAACAAGGTGGCAAAAAGTTCAACTACCGTTGAAGTTCACAGCCTTCCCCCAACAACCGATGCAGCCAAATACCACTCGTTCCGAGTTTATTGTCAGGTCCAGGAATGGATGGGGAACTGTGTGGACCCCGAGAAATGGGGCTGGTGTCTGCGGAAGGGACAGCTTGAACCGAAGACGATGGATTCGCCAGTGGCTCCTGATTCACTACTGAAATTGGTCAGATGTCAGTGTAAGGGCAACTGTGACACTCAACGCTGTAGTTGCAAACGGAATGAGCTTGAATGTGCCAGTGCATGTGGTCAATGTAAAGGACTCTGTCAAAATAGCAACTTTGATGCAAGCACCGATGATCCAAGTGAATACGAACTCCTATCATGAATTACATAATTGGCTCTGAATGACGTCATACTACGTCATGGTTTTTTTTTTTTTTTTTTTTTATAAAAAAGAGGGACAACAGGTCAAAAAACCCATACAAGCACAAAGTGCCTGTGTCACCCCTTGTGAAAGAGACAGTTCAGCCTGTCTGTAAGGTTTTTCGGCTGTAAATTACCCACTTTCCAGGTGTCCAAAAGTTGGAGACTTTTTATATGTTCATCAGAGGGACCTAATAAACAAGTTAAAGCCAAAAAACGTTGTTTGTAATACATTTATAGGGTCTAGGAGCAACCAGAAAAAGTTATCTGTAAATAGAAGCTTTGGACGGCGGCCATCTTGAATTTATGCAAATTAACCACTTTCCCAGTGTCCAAAAGTTGGAGACTTTTTATATGTTCATCAGAGGGACCTAATAAACAAGTTAAAGCCAAAAAACCTTCTATTGCAATTTGTTCTAGGTCCAGTTAAATGATTGCTAGATTTACTGGACTAATAATATCCTATGAGTGGGAGAGACGGTATTTACGTCAGAATAATTTCGGAAATGCGGCCGACACGGGCGTGTCTGGCCGCCATTTTGGATGCTTAGTATATTAAAAGTTGCCCAATATAAAAATGTGCCTTGTGTCATAGTTTGGCCGCGATCTGACTAGCTGTTTAGGAGTTATTGCATCAAATTTGGTGCACAAGAATAATGTGGAAGAATAAGAAAAGAAAGAAAAACTAATCTGAATTATTTCAATAAAGGTTCCCCGCCACAGCCTTGAACCCCTAATAATCTGAACTATTTCAATTGAGGTTCCCGCCGTAGGCTTAAACCCCTAATAATATGAAGAAGGAGGAGGAGGAGGAGAGAAACAAAAATAGAAGAATATATTGAAGAACAAGAAGTATATTTATGGAGAGAAAAAGACAAAAACACGGAAAGCAAGAAGAAGAAGAAAAGAAGCAAAAACGGTTTCTTGTTGCATGTTCTGAATGGCAGAGCAATTGATCTTAACATTGATACTGCTCACTGCAACAATAAAATAAACGGATCATGGGAGAAGAGGAGCAAAAGGAAAACCAGCACAGCAGAACATTGCTGCGTTGTACAGTACTAAATGTTGGAGTTAAACGGCAAGAGAGAGAGAGAGTATACCTACTCACAAACTTAATCCCTCGTAAACAAAAATATATATAAATAAATACTGACTTGTCAAAATGCGCAAAACAAAAAAATCTGCAGAACATGTAATAGATCTCTTGATTACAATGATGAACGTATATAAGTTTTAACCAAATCGAATCTTTCAAGCTTTAAAGCCAAGCTCTGAAGAATCTGGGCTCTAAAATATCATTGTATTGTCTCGTTTATGTTAGATAATGATGCAAATGGGTTCGCCATCATTTGTTTTCTTAACTGTACAGTACCGGTGACGTCCTTTTCATTACATTCTGGAGACTATTAGACGATATTATTCAGCTTAGGAAGGACCTCTAGCAATATTAAGGCCTCCAACTATCTCAACCAACCCTTTTAACTACCACAGATCCTTTCTAAGCTGCATAATATCGTATAAATCAAGCAAGAATGAATTACAAAACACGTCGCTGGTACTCAAAGGATTAACATTATCAAGTACAAAACAATATGCACATAATAAAAGGTAAATTTTGTTTTCGTTATGGAAATATTGTAGTGCCAAACGAGAGATGTATTACACGTTACACGTGCAAAGACTTGCTTGCATTGTGACGGAAATCATATTACACGTTACACGTGCAAAGACTTGCTTGCATTGTGACGGAAATCATATTACACGTTACACGTGCAAAGACTTGCTTGCATTGTGACGGAAATCATATTACACGTTACACGTGCAAAGACTTGCTTGCATTGTGACGGAAATCATATTACACGTTACACGTGCAAAGACTTGCTTGCATTGTGACGGAAATCATATTACACGTTACACGTGCAAAGACTTGCTTGCATTGTGACGGAAATCATATTACACGTTACACGTGCAAAGACTTGCTTGCATTGTGACGGAAATCATATTACACGTTATACGTGCAAAGACTTGCTTGCATTGTGACGGAAATCATATTACACGTTACACGTGCAAAGACTTGCTTGCATTGTGACGGAAATCATATTTGTTTGTGTAGAATCATTATGAGGGGTCCGGTATGTGAGATGCCTCTCTCTCTCTCTCTCTCTCTCTCTCTCTCTCTCTCTCTCTCTCTCTCTCTCTCTCTCTTATATATATTGTATAGTATAATATCACCTGGTATTGATACATATATGAGATTGTTATTCCTAATAATATACTAAAACACTCGTGATAGGAATGTATTATTGTGTATATTATTGTTTGTTTGTCAAATATTCAAGCAGGAATAATGCCCTACAATATAATTATAATCTTTGCAAACGCATAAAGGTACATTTTGTCTATGTGTATGAAGGAGACAAAAGGCGGGCTGCCTGCAACGAGTATCTCCCCAAAGCCAAAAGAGTGACAGAGGGCCAAATTCAAAGGACGATGGGGTCAAAATGCCTGGACACACGAAGTTTAAAGCAGTCTAAGTAATAGGATGAAGGACAGATTGGGAATATTTGCTAAATCGTGGGTTGGAGAGCTGGACAGAATAGTAGCGGCACTGCACTGAGAGAGCTCTAAAGAACACTGATTGCTGTAATAGCGATAGAAGAGTGAAAGGGAAGCAACATTGCGGCGTGTAGAAAGAAATTGTAGGACACTAGTAAAATTAAATTGGTTGATGAGGCGAAATGCTTTTGACTCGACTCTTTGGAGAAGTGTAGTATGGGTGGAACCTCCCCACACATGCGAACAACACTGGAATGGACCTACCTACTTGTCCAAGCCTATATAAACAAACAACAAGTACGCACATGCAGATTCATAAACAGTTCAGTAAACACTCAGACACAAGCTCAACCAACAATACAAGCATACATGCACAGGCAAACGTAAACTTATATAGATTCATGTATGCATGCATATACCCCTTACTCGCATCAAATTATACCGATGATGATGATTATTATTATTATTATTAAAAACTTGAGCATCACCTAATGATATAAAAAAAACGGTGTTCATTGACTTATGAATCCCCCAGTCATCTGATCTTTGAGTCTCAGGTGGGTTATCAAACTCGTTCGCCAGATTATCATTAGCGTACCTACAAAACTTGTCCAGAAACTCCCGTCCACGACTGTACCTATACACATGCGCACAAATGGGTATCAAACATTACGGTAACTCTTTGCACTCACACACACACACACACACACTCGACCCAAGAAATACAGGACAAGAACTTTCTCAAGCAGTGCTAAATTAGGCCATGGGGGAAACTATATCCACAGAGAGGGAAGGGCTAGCTTATACGGGGTGTTCAAGGTCTTTTAAAGTCAACGGTGTACATACAGTGTGTGTGTGTGTGTGTGTGTGTGTGTGAGCTCCTCTGTGTGTATGGGTGTAAGTGAGTGGTTTAATGAACTATTGATCCATTCTTATGTGTAAGTGTTTTTTTTATAATTTATTTAGTTGGCTGCTTGTGTGCTTGTTTGTTCACGTGAATGTATGTGTGCTTGAATAATTTAAAATAATTATGTATGCAATATTCAACTGATCTCATTGCACAAAGCTGTTGTGCTTACATGTGCTTGTTTCTAAGGCTCTGTGACAATGTCCCACTCTCACTCACTCTACCACACTCACTCTCACTCACTCTTTCTTTTACTGTATATACATACATCTGGGTGGATGGGACTCGTTAGCCTTGGTTGGTAACCGATCTAGGGGAGACAACCTTATAGAAATCCAAGTGGATGGGACTTGTTAGCCTTGGTCAGCAACCTGTCTAGGAGAGTAAACATGATAAAAATATGTACTGCTTACCTAAGGGTAAAGCAGGTTAGTGGATGGATTAGCCGAACACCACTGTAGAAAAATAGAGCTAAAAAGATACATAGAGGGCCTCGGGGTGGGACAGACACTAAATTGAGTGGTCAGCCCTGTAAGTCCTTCAGTTAACTGGTATGGGTTGTCCATCTTAGAGGGGATAGGTCCACTTGGGGGCCTTCTGTGTATGGCCACCCTCATTAAGGGGAGTAAGGCATCCGGCAATAGGTAAATAGATAGACATACAACGATACACACAAACACCTATAGTATCCACCCATGAAATTGTAGGACATTTCGAACATATTTTCAGGTATGTTCCATTGTTCCTAGTAGACCTATTTTCAGGTATGTTCCATTGTTCCTAGTAGACCTATTTTCAGGTATGTTCCATTGTTCCTAGTAGACCTATTTTCAGGTATGTTCCATTGTTCCTAGTAGACCTATTTTCAGGTATGTTCCATTGTTCCTAGTAGACCTATTTTCAGGTATGTTCCATTGTTCCTAGTAGACCTATTTGGGGGTCCCACATATTACAACTATTAACCTTTAAACGGCGAAGCTAGTTCAAAGGGTACCTCCATGCGAAGGTATTTGGTTAAATTCTGACGACAATTGTCATATTTACGATATGTATAATTAACTCTGTCATGTCCGGGAGTTGCCGTTTAGTATTCAGAAATAGAATGCTCTTAATCTCATAATTACCTCTCCAAAATTAGTTTTCTGCCCACAACTCGCTCAAAGACAACTGCAGAGGTTGAAGTAATTAAACTAAAGGTTTCTAAATACCCCTGATGGTCAAAAAGGTTTTAAAGTATCCCTGTAAGGATGCAATTGCATCCTGGTGCACAAAAGGGTTAATACTTATCCATATGCGCCTATTTTACTTTTAATATGAACATATGAACATTGAAAAGCAATAAAACAAGTCGTAACACTAATTGGCTGGTAAAAAAAAACTTATATTTTAGCTTCCCGGTCGTAATCTGACACGGACCGGCGAGAGAGACACACCCTCCCTCTCTCCTGTCTCGCATGGCTCTGAGACACAAGAGGAGGTCTGAGACTGGCTTAAAAGGTTGGAGAAAAACTCCCCCATCCTCCCCACTTTCTCCCTGCCATCCTCGTGCCCTGATAATAGCGGGAATAAGAGGAAAAAGAGGGCAAAAAGGGGGAGGGGACACATATGGTGGAGTGGTAGCAAGTAATGGAGGGGAATTATCTCACCTAATCACAAATTGCTTTGTTTTGAGTGCCACTGGGGTGTTTTTAAAGTTTTTTTTTAATGCTCTGGATTTATCAAGGATGGTCGCATTGCACCACAAAAACCTTAATAGAGGACGGTCGCTATTTATGGGTTAATGCTCTACCGTAAACCATATCCCGAATTGGGGAAAGGATCCATTTTGTTTGCGGTGGTTTGTTTAGTACGCAATATCTACAAAAAATACTCGACTCACAATATATATAGTCAATGTTTCTAATCTCTCAGTGGGGTTCGAACCGCTGACCGTCAGGACGATAGCCGACGCTTTAATCAACTACACCACGGCAGTCTAAAAGACATTCAACCCTCTATCCTATTTATGTTAGGGAGAAGGGAAACCCACTAGGCGAATATATTTCAATTCATACCTAGCCGTAGGATCCATATTCCAGAATACCATACAAGGATTTCTGAGTGTCCCGACGCAACTCGGGCCGAAATTGACTTCATTTAATTCTAACCCACCAAGCATGAGAGTTACAAATATTGAGTATATATCACAAATAAATGTGAGCCACTAAATGTTTCTAATCTCTCAGTGGGGTTCGAACCGCCGACCGTCAGGACGATAGCCGACGCTTTAATCAACTACACCACGGCAGTCTAAAAGACACTCAACCCTCTATCCTATTTATGTTAGGGAGAACGGAAATCCACTAGGCGAATATATTTCAATTCATACCTAGCCGTAGGATCCATATTCCAGAATACCATACAAGGATTTCTGAGTGTCCCGACGCAACTCGGGCCGAAATTAATTAGAAACATTTAGTGGCTCACGTGTATTTGTGATATATACTCAATATTTGTAACTCTCATGCTTGGTGGGTTAGAATTAAATGAAATCAATTTCGGCCCGAGTTGCGTCGGGACACTCAGAAATCCTTGTATGGTATTCTGGAATATGGATCCTACGGCTAGGTATGAATTGAAATATATTCGCCTAGTGGGTTTCCCTTCTCCCTAACATAAATAGGATAGAGGGTTGAGTGTCTTTTAGACTGCCGTGGTGTAGTTGATTAAAGCGTCGGCTATCATCCTGACGGTCGGCGGTTCGAACTCCACTGAGAGATTAGAAACATTTAGTGGCTCACGTGTATTTGTGATACATACTCAATATATAGTCAAATTACTCGTAGATAAATAAAATTGTCAAAATATACCTTAACTACCTTTTTAGGGGCTTTCCCACCTTTAAGAATCACACGCCGACATGTCATGAAGCAGGATTCATTAGTCTAATTGGCATTACAATTGGGAAACATCTTGCATCTCGCACAGTATCGTAGTGAAACATGAATGTCTGGCACAGATAGAGGGATAGAACCCAAAGGAGAGTTGTTGGGAAATTAGAGATTTGTGCTGAGTTTCTCCACAAACTATACCTTGAACTCATTGTAAGTCTTAGCATTTATCAGATTATCACATGCTAGCAAATAACCAGATTGTGTGTTGCTCTTATCTATCTTTGAGGGTGAACGACATTTAAATGGAATTTATGAGGGGAATAGTTAATATTGGGGTCTAGCATAAGGTCTGATATTGTGCCTTGATCATTAGATAACGGATTTAAATATGTCAGACTTGTATCAGATCCAGTCCCGCTTCTACGTTTTCTCAAAAAATGTATTTTCTTGAATTTCTACTGATGGTCGAGTAATTGAACTATTTAGGCTTGCATTGTCAGACGTGCCTAGAACATTGATATTTTCATATACTGGTTCTTGTGAATGTTCATTGGTAGTATCAAATATACCTTCAGAAGAAAACAAAAATCTAAAAAAGATGATTAACTTTATAAGTTGAATTATTGTCTTGTATTTCTTCTTTAACTGCTCTTTGTGGTGATTTATCAAATAGATGTTTTATGTTGCTCATGAACACAAGAAAACAATTTATATGGAGCTAAAAAGTCTATAATAGAATTATCAAAATATAATTACCAAACTATCTGATGTCTAATGCCTAAATAGAATAATGATGCCTATCTAAAAATAATATATGGCACTAAAAGAATATATTGCGGCTTGCCCTATTAATACTAAGGGTGCGATTTTACTTTACTAGCGCGCACTTTACAGTGACTGCCATGGACTTTTATTAGGTTTCCACGCATCCAACACCAAGCTACACCTTTTTCTGGTATACAAAACACCCAAAAACGAAATGGGAAACTAATATTTATAATATTAGACAAAATATAAAGATAACTTGATGGAAGAGTTGCGTTCCGCGAGTAACGTCGATAGCTTTGTTTACTTTGTGCTCGAGGTTAGTAGGCTACTTTGCGCATCTAATTTTATACAAATTCAGGCCATGGGATACAGTATGTGTTGAGGGGGGGCTTTGGCTATGGTGGCAAATCCTTTCACAAACCTCTGGTAGTAGGACCCAGTAAGGAGCGACTCATTTTACATCTTGAGGGGGCAGAATCAATCGAATGGCAACTAAATTTTCCGAGTCGGGGGTGATTACGACTTCAGAAATTAGGTGGCCCAGGTATGCCACTGAAGGCTGGGCTAAATTACATTTCGTGGGTGTGAGAATCAGGCCGGTGGATCCTGGGTAAGACTTCAGCGAGATGATTCAGGTGTTCCTCCCAGGATCGTGCAAAACAACTATGTCATTCAGGTAGGTCATATACGTCTCCCAGGTCAGGCCCTTCAGTACGAAGTCCATAAGACGGGAGAAGGAGGTAGGTCCATTACCAACACCAAACGGAAGGATGTTGAACTCATAGTGACTGTTGATAGAGAAGGCTGTGCCTCTTGTGGACGGGGACCTGCCAGTACCCTGACTAGAGGTCGAAGATGGTATAGAGCTTGGCTCCATATAGTGAGTCGAGGGAGTCGTCGATCCTGGGTTATGTGGTAGTTTCATATTAATGTTTCTACCTTCACCCAGGATCAAAACATGTACAGTCAAGACAAGATTCCAAGTGGGATAAAGCATGAAGATATTGCATATTGCATCTCTCA